>OZ018336.1:1274362-1759362 GCA_963969495.1 Ceratothoa steindachneri | reverse complement strand
CCCCTGTTGTTCAAGGAGAACAACATTAGAACAGCCATTGTTCGTTTTGAGCCCTTCGCCAAGAAACGGTTCTCACCCCCCCTGTTGTTCAAAGGAGAACAACATTAGAACAGCCATTGTTCTTGAGCCCGTAGACAAGAGACGGTTCTCATCCCCCCCTTTGTTCAGAAGAGAACAACCTAGAACAGCCATTGTTCGTCAAGCCGTTCGTCGAGTAACGGTTCTCCTTTCCAAGACACCACGTCAGGATCCTTTTATCCCCCCCCTTCGGCTGGAACTCGCCAGCGGACCGAATATTCCTTCAAGTACCTTCCACTGCACCCTAATGAAGTTATGTAAGTCAAGCGTCACCTTTTGAGTATTGATCCCTTATTTGTCAATTCTATCCTGTGCTTTAAATGGTTTATCGAACCATCCCATCTCTTTAACTGCATATTTGTTTTACCTTTTTTGATCCCTTAAATCCTTGGATTAGCCCGAGTCTCCACGACCCTTTCCATTCTGTTTGTCAATATTTTCCGTTTTTGTGTTTGCTGATAGTTATTATTAATAAAACTCTATTTTATTAATGATAGCAATATTATTATCCTTGAGCTCAGTTCCACTTCTTAAGCATTTTGAAGATACATAATATCGGCCGCCAGACAGTAAAAACGCACTCTAGAGATAATTAAGGAAGTTCCCTCAACGAATAGTGATATATGGTATATCGTCGGGAGTCATTCTACGACATATATATATATATATACTATTTAAATTTGGTATCAGGTGTGTAAGGTTTAACGCTATATCTTTGCAAACACTGGTCTCAGTCGAGTAAAGCATAGTGTTATTCATTATAATAATAGAATATAGTAGTTCCCTTTTGTTTTAACGATTGCTATCCCCTTTTTTAAGGAACTTAAGAAGCTGGAGTAGCTCAAGGAACGGTTATAATAATTTGTTGTGTTTTTTTGTGATTTTAGTCAGTGGTTATTTAGATTGAGAAACCAAGTACGAATAGGTCAGTGCCCATATTTAGGTAGGCTAATTCTATAGAGGCATAATTCTTGTTGCAAGGAATTTTAGTTGGTTGACTAGTGCGCCCCCAAGTGCAAAGATGACTCCGTTCGAAATCTTTAAAGCGCAAGGAGAGTCCTGTGGACTTTCCGGAAAAGAACTAAATGAGTACATTCTAGAGGAGCAAAGAAAAGAGGAAGAAAGAGAAATACAAAGAAAAAAGGAAGAAAGAGAAATACAACGAGAAGAAAGAGAAATACAAAGAAAAAAGGAAGAAAGAGAAATACAACGAGAAGAAAGAGATAGAGAGGAACGGATAAGACTAGCTGACCTTCAGATTGAATTAGCTCGGATTAAAGCAGAAGTTCAAAGAAAAAAGGTAGAAGAAGAAAGAGAAAGAGAGGAACGGGGAAGAGTAATCCAACGAGAAGAACGAGAAGGAAAAATACAACGAGAAGAACGAGAAAGAGAAATCCAACGAGAAGAAAGAAGGAAGGATTCGCGCCCCTTCCCAGGAAAGCTGACAAAGTTTCCGAGCCCCGTAAAACCCCAAAACTTCTTTCCCCAAAACCAACAACGGGACTCCAAACCTCCCGTTAAGACTTCTCCTCCATCTCTCTTCCCGAAGCGACCAACCATATGCTTCACCTGTGGTGTAGAAAACCACATGAGCTGGAATTGCCCCCAAAATTCTAGGCTTAAGAGCGGACCAGCCCACCAAGTTCACCAGATTAATGCAACCCCGGCTCCCCCGGTGGTGCAGACCCAAGCAGAAACTTCTCCCCCTCCGTCAGGCCACCAGGTAAATTTTGTTTTTGGTAAAAGTTCATCGGGAACTTTGAAATATGAGGAGGGCAGCGTGGACAGCTGTCGAGTGTTGACTCTCGTCAGGGACACAGGATGTACGTGCTTCATCGTGTCCGACGAACTCCTCCCAGTGGCCTCTAACCACGAAAAATTTGCGGTGGTACATGACCAACTTGGGCGGGCGAACCGATTCCCCGTCGCTAGATGTTACCTGCAGTGTCAATATTATAATGGCTGGGCTGAAGTAATTGTAGCACCCATAAAATTCTGTTCCGTACTTATAGGACAGAGCCCCCAAGTAAGTTTCGACCCTGTGTTTCAGGCCGCCCTTCCTCAAGGCCGAGATAAGAAAGAAGCCCAGGAGCCCGTCCCCATCAGAACCCCGATACCGTCCGATTTCTCGGAAACCTTTAACCAGGACTTTAGGACGGCACAAAAGGAGTGTAAATCACTAACACCCTTAGGTGATAAGGCCCCAGACAAGGACACGGAGACTGTCCGTGGACCCTAAGAAAAAAAGAACCCCCAACGCGCCCATGGAGATACCTTCGTAGAACTGGACGAAGCATCGGCGCTTGAAGAGGATTGCCCCGCGGAGTCCCTTAAGGTAATCCAGGCAGTGTGCATCCAACCTGATGCCGATTACCCTCCTCCTTTCCTACCAGGCAAGTCTTTGGAACCCTCTGACCTGGATAGTGACGCGCAGCTGACACCACGTCAGAAGAGTCAGCTCCAAGAACTAATTAAATGGAATCACCATTTATCCACCCTATTAGCTCTTTTCGAGCAGCTGCGTGAAAATGGCCTCACCATTGGCCCCAGCAAATGCCAGTTTGCCCACGAAACCATAAAATATTTGGGTTTTGAAATAGGACAAAGCAAGTCAGGTCCCCACGAGAACAAGATTAAGGCAATCGCCGACATGCCCCTCCCGATTACAAAGAAGCCATTAAGATCGATCCTAGGATCAGCTTCTCCCTATCAGCGATTTGTTCCGAATTTCGCTGCAATTTCGGCCTCCCTAGGCCCCCTTCAGGAAAAGAATTTCTCCGATCGTTTACGTTGGAATGATGTCGCTGTTTCCCATTTTAATCAGCTCAAAAGTAAGTTCATTTCTGCCCCCATTTTTAAGTTGCCCAACCCGGAAAAATCCTTTGGGGTTAAGACCGACGAAATCAACGAGGGCATTGGAGGTGTACTCCTTCAATACGTGGATGACAGAACGAGTCATCCAGTTGCATATGCTAGTCGTCAATTATTACCACGCGGAAAGAGATATGCCACTAGAGAAAAGATAGCTCTATCAATTATCTGGGTCATAGACAAATTCAAGCTGTATTTGATATGTAAAGAATTTCGAATAGGAACCGATCACCGTCCGTTAGCCTATATTAGGAATTTGAGACACTCAAACGGCCGCACCATGCGCTGGAGTTTACTCTTGCAAGAGTATCAATTTAAAATAAATTATATCAAAGGTTCCGATAACCAGGTCGCTGACGCACTCAGTAGGAATGCGTTACCGAATAGCGTAGAACAATTGTATTCATAGGATTAGTATCTCCATGTAGGTATATACCGTCTTGTACGACTTAATTTAAGATTCTTTTGTAATATAATTAATTAATGTATATGTCTGAATTTTGTAACGCTCAATGTCTAATTTTTTTGATGTATATATATTTGTTCTTATTAATTTACGTATAAATTATTTTGTCCCGTATGTACTAAGTTTATATCATTGCATTGTTCCATGCCTTTTTTTTTTATTAAGTTGTATTAAAGGTTATTTTCCCCCGTAATCTAAAGATCAAAATATTCATGTATTGAGGTAATAATAGTTAGGTGCAGGAAGATACGGTTGGTACAAGAAAACGAGTTCCCTACAACGGAGCTCTATCGTTGTCCCCTCTCTCTTTTTTTTTCGAAGTGACCACTTCCCCTGGAATGGAGGGGTGTGATAGAACGAGTTCAGAGCTGCATTCATTTCAACTTCTATCACATTTTATTTAAAACCATGAGGCTACCCACGTGCATCTTAGAGTCGAGGCTTGGAGTCTTATCAACAGCTACCGGACGCCAATGTTTAAACAAGGAGGTTATCGTCCCCCCCCCGTTCGCCCCCATACGCCGACCTCGCCAGATCGAGTTAGGCTTATGGGCAGATAAGGCATTGTTCCCCGGCTCGGCTGTGCGTTCCCTCGAAGCTTCCACCCCATTCTCCCCCCGCCAAGGAGATGTCCTGGCTATTTATATGGAAACTTTACCACTAAGATCAGATTGGAGATCCAGATTTTCGTCGCGAAACATCACCACGACCCTCTCTCCCTTTGTGCGCCAAGGGACCTCGACCTCGAGATTCACCATCACTTGTCCAGAAGGAGGACAATATTCCTTGAGTGCCAAAGGTTCGAGCCTTTAGTGACGCCAAGTCCCCAAGGCATCCCCCCCCCCCTGTTGTTCAAGGAGAACAGCATTAGAACAGCCATTGTTCGTTTTGAGCCCTTCGCCAAGAAACGGTTCTCATCCCCCCCCCTGTTGTTCAAGGAGAACAGCATTAGAACAGCCATTGTTCGTTTTGAGCCCTTCGCCAAGAGACGGTTCTCATCCCCCCCTGTTGTTCAAGGAGAACAACATTAGAACAGCCATTGTTCGTTTTGAGCCCTTCGCCAAGAAACGGTTCTCACCATCCCTGTTGTTCAAAGGAGAACAAAATTAGAACAGCCATTGTTCTTGAGCCCGTAGACAAGAGACGGTTCTCATCCCCCCCTTTGTTCAGAAGAGAACAACCTAGAACAGCCATTGTTCGTCAAGCCGTTCGTCGAGTAACGGTTCTCCTTTCCAAGACGCCACGTCAGGATCCTTTTATCCCCCCCCCTTCGGCTGGAACTCGCCAGCGGACCGAATATTCCTTCAAGTACCTTCCACTGCACCCTAATGAAGTTACGTAAGCCAAGCGTCACCTTTTGAGTATTGATCCCTTATTTGTCAATTCTATCCTGTGCTTTAAATGGTTTATCGAACCATCCCATCTCTTTAACTGCATATTTGTTTTACCTTTTTTGATCCCTTAAATCCTTGGATTAGCCCGAGTCTCCACGACCCTTTCCATTCTGTTTGTCAATATTTTCCGTTTTTGTGTTTGCTGATAGTTATTATTAATAAAACTCTATTTTATTAATGATAGCAATATTATTATCCTTGAGCTCAGTTCCACTTCTTAAGCATTTTGAAGATACATAATATCGGCCGCCAGACAGTAAAAACGCACTCTAGAGATAATTAAGGAAGTTCCCTCAACGAATAGTGATATATGGTATATCGTCGGGAGTCATTCTACGACATATATATATATATATATATATATATATATATATATATATATATATATATATATATATATATATATATATCAAAAGAAAAATATTTTATATGATTTTAGTTGTATGTAGGTGCAGTAGCACTGTATCATATGTGGAGGCAACAAGGCGAACGCTTTACTCCCGCTCCATGCAGCATATGGTTAGATCTAAGAAAACTGTTCTTCACTTTGTTAAACTTGATCCATCCTCAATTAAAAATCATCCAAAAACTTAAGGATACTTGATGAGAGAAACAATATATTACACAATTACCTTCTAGAGTCGTTTAACATCAAAAAACCTCAACCCACTCTGAATAATAACACCTAATATGTTCTATTAAAAAAGGTCAAACATTAACAAACATGTCCATTTTGTAAAAAATTCATTGCCATTTTTTTTAATAGTACATCGTATCACTTCCCGCGTGGGTTTTTCTCTCCGAATTTCTATTGTTTTAATACGTTTTAAATCTAAGCTTCAGATTTTAAGAGTTTTGCATGTTTTTAGCGTGTTTTACAAACTTCTATGTAGATATTTTAATCTCTATTTTGTATAAATTCTTTAGCATTGATGATAGGAATTGTTATAATCCTCAAACGTTTGCAATAAATGTTAAGAAGCGTCTTCGGCTCTGTCCTGGTTATCTTGTTCATATATATATATATAATATATATATATATATATATATATATATATATATATATATATATATATATATATATATGTAAATATATATTGAGTTGAGGAATAAGTTCTTGCGGTTTTATCAAATTTATTCATTACCATTAACAATTTTAGAAAAACTTCATATTTAATTGATAACAATATGCAATTTAATCAATAATGTATTCTCCGTTTTCATTTACTTCTTCTTCCCAAAGTTCAACTAGTTTTTTGATGCCTCTGCAATAAAATCTCCCTGGATTCTGACTCGAAGAATTCATCTAACCAGGTTCTTAATTCCACATCAGTATTGAACGAAACGCCGCGCAAGTTGTTTGGGAGCGATCGGAACAGTTGGAAATCCTATGGAGCCAAGTCTGGCGAATATGGAAGATGCGGCAGGATTCCCCAATTAATCGTTTGGATGGCATCTTTCATCATATTTGCAATGTGAGGGCAAGCATTGTCGTATTGCAGAAAGACTCCATAATGTCGATGAGGTCGCTTTTCACGAAAAGGTTCGGTGAGCCGATACATTTTTTTAACGTAGAGTTCTGCATTGACAATCTCGTTGTTCACAAGGAGCACATAAAGAATGATGCCTTCACAATTTCACCACATACGCAGCATCTCCTATCGTAGATGAAGTCCTTGCTTTAAAGGCGGAAGTGGTTTTTATTGGGGCTAAGCCATTTTTTTTCGATGGTTCATGTTCACATAAACACACCACCTTTTGTCGCCAGTGATGATGCGGTGAAGAAATCTGTCTTAATATGCACGAGTAGCCTTGTGACGAGCAAGCAACCTTACGGCAATCGTGAAGCGTTAAAGTTTGTTGCTCATGGCGTGCGGAACCCATGCACATAGTTTTTGGACTTTATCCATCGAATGAAGGTGATTCACTACAGTTTCTTATCACACCCCAATGGTGCCGCCAACTCTCTAGTCGATTGACGACGATTTTCATGAAGAAGGTCGTTCAATCGATCTTCATTCAATTTAATGGGGGCGACCAGAACGTTCTTCTTCATTAAGATTAAAATGACCGTTTTTCAAACGTGAAAACTACCATTGAGCTGTCCTTTCTGATTAAGCATTTTTTCTGTACAAAGCACGAATATCGCGACGAGCTTTGACTGCGTTTGCATTGTTCCCGATTAGGTAAAAATTCTAATTGATTACTCACATCTTGTTGCTGAAGCTCGCGTAAATGGATAGGTTCGAAGTTGCAGTTGAGTTTGGCAGTTCGAGTGGAGCGAGCCAGTGTTTTGCGAGTGGTGAGACAATGAAAGCACGATTGGTCCGTATCTATTCTCAGTGTTATTAAATAAGCGTCGAACGGCGTGAGAATGCTAATTGTCGTTATCATGGGAAACCATGATGGCGGTGGCTGCTACCCGAAAAAAAGGAAAAAGTACACTCCAATACAGAACTTAGAGATCAATTTCTCAAGAAAGAGGTAAAAGCCAGACACTAAACAAACTGAATCTAAATATGACTACGAATTTAGAAAAAAATAATGAGTGTTATACTGGCGCCCGCTTCCAAGGAAATAGTTGCCCGAATAAATCAAAGTAAAACACTGATGGCTAGAAGATTAAAGAGAATAAATATAATAATAATAGGCTAAAAAGAGAAAGTAAAGTAAAGAACGATTGTCTAGGAAATTTTCGTATATACATTAGCGAAACAAATCAACAGACTTTGAAAATAGCAACGAAGAGGGCCAATCATTAGGCAAACTATTCCCTAACACTCAATTTATAAATAATTCACTATTCAACATTTCCCTGTTTCTGCTTATACCCTTTGGCCAAGATTCTTATAAACATCCTAACTCAAAATCTTTGACCAAACGATCTAGTTTGAGTCGAAAGTGTAGGAATAAAAATAAAAGATTTTATCATTGTTCTTCTAATTTGTCACATAATGTACCCTAAGCTACAATATTTCTTTTTCTGTGTAGCTATAAAAAGGGGAAAAAATTCAAATTTTTCCGTTTTAACAAGGCTAATACGTTATAGTAACTACCTCTAGGAGTGCAAATTACAATGCTTCTGCATCATGCTCTGGGATTTACAAAGATCCCAGGAAGATGGTGGTTAAAATGATCGTGTACATACTTCATACAGGATGTGCTTCTCAGGATAAGGAAGGAAAGAACCCTAAACGAGATATAATGTGAAATCACTGGTTTTAGAGGAGTGTTTGGGTGTCTTGAATTGAAGAAGTTTTAAATGTAATTAAACTTAATGCATAAATACAAATAAAATCTGCTTGAATAGTAAGCTATAAGAAATAAAAGCGACCAACTCTTCCAAAGAAGGTGATTTTAAACTTAAAGGGGAACACACTCTTTGAAAATGAATTGAATGTCAACATCAAAAGGGAAGGAGCAGAGAAAAAAAAACAAGCTGATATTGATATTTCGCTCAGCCAAAGATTCTGCAGAATGATAAGAATAGTGCAAACTAGCCGTTGTTTTAAATGCCCTACAAAGTAAAGATAAGCTGGTAAATATGAACTCCTCACTGGTTGGTTTATTTAATGTTGTTAAATGATCCGATTTGTAAAATGCTCTTACAGCGTTTATTAAAGGCAATGCTTTTCAAACCTTTTGGTGTCGTTACCCCAAGCAGTGTAAGATAGATCACAGTTACCTCCACCCTTTTCCTATTCAGTTAAGTGCAATTAAATGACATAAAAACTATTGGATTTTTAATTAATGCATCTTTTAGGAAAATTAATTTTACACAAGGAATGATGAATTCATATTTAGACACAATTCCTTTGACAAAAAATATTCATAAAGCATTGTTCCTTTCATTACAAATTTGAATTAAAGTTTTTTTTTAATTTAATTGAAAAAAGAGAGATTATTTATGCATTATTAATGGAAAAAATGGCATTGCTCGTCCTTTTCAAAAATAGCGTTGCGAGATGCTGTATTTGAGAGTATATATCGCATATGCTTCCTTCAGCTGGTTCCTGACTTTAGTTCTAATAGAAACTAAAGATGAGAAACCAGCTTCGCAGCCGTAAGTTGTGACATAACGGAGGAGCACATAAAAAGCTCTATGCGTGAGAATTGGAGATTCCTTATCCATTTTGTCCAATATGTAGTCAACTCTTCATTCTGATATCCTCACTTAATGCGAGAAATCTGAGTTTTACTACTGTGTCACTGTCTTCGATCACCTCTTCATCAGCAGCAAATGGTTTATTTAACCAAGCTTTCATGCCTTGCACATCAACGTGAAGAAAGTAACTGCTTTTGGGTTCAGTCATAAAATCAACAAATGAACATTCTTGTCCGATAATATTTAGTAGTTGTGTCAGTTCTGAAAAGACTCTCGTGTAAACATCCTGAAGACATTATTAAAGCTTAATCTTTCTCTAAAGTGCAGCAACTCTATTATGGGTGCCTAAAGTTCAAATATTTACATCCCAAAAGAAATCTGCAACATGAACTCTTCACTCATCATTTTCTAAAGTAGATTAACTTCTTTGCTAGAATTTCCTCTCAGGGAAAGTAGTTACCAACTTTATTCAGTTTGAAATAAAGGAGGGATGTGTCTTTTCTCATCGTTTGTCATAAAGATTAGAATATTTTCTGGTTCACAGCACTCCTTTTGATACGGTTAACCCTTTTCACTACATCTAACAAAACATCTGTAAGGTCATTGATAAGATTTTTCATAGCTAATGCATGCCGATGAATTATATATTGTGTGAACTGAATGTGCGGAGTGATATTTCTCACACGCACTTGAAACCGTGAATTGACTACTTTCATGGAAGGTGACCCTTGTGTACAAATCCCGGCTAGTTTTTGCCATTCAATACCGTTATCTTTAAAATAAATATTAGCTATTTTAAATACAATGAGCCTAGAATAAGTGTCTGCTTACCTGGTAAGCCCTGCCCAAGAAGAGATATTCCTAAGACTAGGAAAGACGTTAATGGCCGGTGATCTCGCGGATTCGTTCCAATCAAACTGGTTAATCGCATGATTAGGTGAATCGAGTGGATCTCATGAAATAGGAAATGTATACTGCGTGTGCTAGGTATTTGAAGACAAATTATAACTTTAGAACAAAAAGATGATTAATATAATCAAAATATATTTATATAGAAATTAGTAAACATGTTTTTACATAATTAGCGTAAATAGTTTGTCCAATAAAAACACCTACAACCTATTTGGCAGCCTCGGAAGTTCTTGCAGGCCCGGAATAGAGAGTTCTCAAAAATGTCTGCCATAAATTCTCTGATCGCAGCCTTCAACGAGTCTTTGGTACTGTGGGGCCTCTGGTTTGTCTAACTTCAAAAAGACCTCAGTGAATTATCACGAGGGCTCATATTTAGAGAGCTATGAGGGCAAATATTAGGAGAAACATGATTGTTAATATTCTCAGTTAGCCAATTGTGGATCCTGTGGTGTGTGTGGGTATGATTAGATTCCTACTATAAATTTTATGTTTTAATATGTCTACCCAGAGTCCTTGTCTACTTACTGATATCGTCATTGATGGTTTCCTTTGCTTGATTCAAAATTTCGTCCGTCCAGTCCAGGTCTGAGAAGTGAGAATGATTTTTCTCCTTGATTCGGATGGCGCATTGACTTAACCATAAAAAAGAATAAGTATTTGTGTGAAATTGAATGAATGCAGGAATATCAGGTGCACATAGATTTAGGTGGTGAAAGTAAAGAGGTGGTGACTATGTTGAAAGTTATCGACAATGAAATCAGATAACGTTAAAATGCTGACAGTGCGTGAAAAGAAACTTGTATAAGAAAGACCGGTTAGTATTTGGCTATGGTTATGTTAAGTTCTTTCTGAATATTTAAGTTAGATAACTATATAGTGAAGTTGAGATTTGCAAGGGTGAAAGTGTGCGTGCTTGTAATGAATGGACCCTGTAATGGTAGTCATAAAGCTAAGAAAGAGGGGTAATGGAATCACTTGCGACAAGTTTTGGATGGAATTGGGAATAAGTATCGGTTAAGGGTTGTAGAAGATGTGAATTGACGAATATGTAAAAGAATGAGAGATTGGGTAACTGAAGATTTTGGAACAACCGAAGAGATTGAAGATGGGAAGAGTCTTGTAGGGCTCAGTGCTAAAATAAATTATGTCTAGCATACACATTCTTTCAGAAAAATTATGTAAATAAATACACATGATTTCGGCAAAGGAAAGAAGGAGGAGGATTTGTGAGTAAACTTGGCCTGTGTCTAACAAGAAAGATTATTATGTGGGTAAGAATTGATGTAAGTGCTGTAAGATGTATGAATATGGAGGAACAATCTCATATCATGATTATGCTGTATCATCGTTATATTTTGGTCGAGTACTCTCTTTATCTCGAAAGCATACTCATAATAATGACTCTTTCCTTCGTTTCAATTGCTGCGAACATGAGAGTGATTGACCGTAATCCCTCTTTTTTTCATTAGCTCTATAGACTACTGTCAAAATTAGGTGTCCCAAGATTGTCCGATATTTATCAAACCAAACACTGCAAGCCAGCTTGAGTGAAGCCTCTTTTGACTACTCCTCTGGTGGGATAGAGACGCTCGCTTTCTCCTTCACTGTCACTTCTACTTCAACCTAATGAAATCTGGTTTGTTAGCCCTTATCCGGGTAAAACACATCTCTTTAAGCTTTTTAAACGTCTCTCTTTCCAATTAAGTCCGGTGTCTCTCTCTCGCCCATTACTCAGGCAGCTCTGTTCTTCTTTGACAAGGCTTTCTATATTAGATTAGTATTCGAATTCTCTGCCTTTTAATTTTGCCATTGATATTTCCTTACTAATGCACTATAACTTCACTTTCAAGTTTACAAAAATATTAACATCTCTCTCTCTTGTTTATAAAGCCTTAATTTTCTTGGTTCTTTTTACTTGTATTTCTCGGTCTCTTTCTCTCTCTCTCTAGTTCAACCCGCGCAATCACGGCGATCCTGTGCTTCCCGTCGCCTGCAACTACACATAGCCGTCTCTTCTCCATAATAGTCGATTCTTCTCGGTTTATGGAACGCCTTCGCCCTTACTTTCGTTTCTGCTCAACCCTCGGTGTCTTCAAGATTGCTTTGAAGACGCATCTCTTTCTAGCCTTTCTCTAGGAAACCGACGGCCAGGCGTTCGGGAAAGGTCTGTGACATTGAGAAGCGCGGTATAATAACATATTTAGTTGCTATCTCGTTCCTTCTGAGCCTTTATAATCAGCTCCCTGTATAGCCTCCAAACTATTTGGTATCTTTTACTTCTATCACCCGTCTGGATCTCAGCAGTCTAATTCTCAGCACGCTGAAAATAACACCCAATCCTTAAATACCCATTACCTGCTCAAATTCATGAAAGACTGAGTCAGCCTCAGTTCTCGATCACACGTCTCTTATAATAAGGATACCAGGTAATGGTTTCGCCACTCCCCCCGTAGGAGAGCTTTAAAAAAGCAGGCATGGTTAAATTTTATGAATTTCCCCATTTGTAATTCTTGGGATTTTAAAACTTTCACAAAATTTCGACGATACTTATATTTATTTTTGAACTTCACCACTTTGTTTTTTGATATTATAAAATAATTATTAGAAATTACTTTGATAGAAAACATAAGTCATAACCAAACTAAGATGAAATTATTATTTGAATACTCCAAAAATCCCCTTCAGAAATTATAAAGTTAGTGAAGATCTTCCAGTCTGTTTTCACAGCTTCTCACAGCACGAACTCTGCCCTCTTAACCCATTAACGGCCAATGTCTTATTTTGGGGACACCACTTTTTATTTATTTTTATTTTTATTTTTCAGAATGTATGTCACAATCATATCAAAGTATCCCATAAAAATAATCGTATATGGTTGACAACTTTTATCACCAGATGGCGCCAAAGGCGTGCGATTTTTTGTCAGAAGACACGCTAACGCATGAATGCCCTCAGTTATTCACTATCTGCATATGAGGAAGGTCAGCTCTGTTAATGGTGTGCATTGGTTATAAGAGAACACGAGAAAAGCATCAACTCATTTGTAAAATATAAAATGTAAGTATTGTGTTGTTTATAATTTCACGTCCCATTTTGGGGAAATTGGCCAGATATTGGCAATTTGATCTAAATGATCTAGTCATTTGTTTGTTATCATTTATAATTATTTAATGCAAAATTAACACACTAGCCCTTTTATTATTAATTTCCAGCATTTATGATTTATATATATTATTATATATGTACATATAATATTATAAATATATATATAATTACATTTCAAGATGAAAACTTGGTATATGATGTTATTATTTCTTTTTCAGAGGCCTACTCTTTACTATTATGACACGAAGAACTTTATTGACAACTAATGAAGTTGCCAATGCGCTAATAAACTTGAGTGATGATGTAGCATTGAATGAAAACGTGGAGGTTGCAATTATTCCTCCAAGTCCAGATTGAATGACAGATGATGAAGCTATCAATGATGAAGACCTCCCCGAAGAAAGCATTCTACCAAATGTTGCAGGTAAACTGGAGTTGATTGTTCACAACAATGATGGTGAAGAAATTGAACTAACTGGAGTTTCAGCAACCCAACCTCCTTCAGGTAAGCGTAGAAAAATTGACACCAGTTTGATTCCCAAATCAAAAAAATGTTCTCCAAAATATAAAGGTGTAATGAATCTGCCCTCTCAAAATAGTTATGACAAACTAGGTAGTTATGCAGGGTAAGAGCATTTGTAACATTTATGAGGAATTTCTGACTGATGAGTAATTGAAGTTTATTGTCGAGCAGAGTATGACATATGTTAAGCAGAAAAATAATCCTAATTTATCTGTCAACATTAAAGAGATGAAAATATTTCTAGGAATTATTCTGTTTAGTGGGTACCATAAACTTCCTCAACAAAATATGTACTGGAAGCAATCGCCAGATGCAGGAGTGCCATTTGTTTACAATGCTATGTCGAGACAAAGTTTCAAGGAAATAAAAAGGTTTCTTCACTTGAATGACAATGCCAAGATTGATAAAAAGGATAAAATGAATAAGCTGAGACCATATCTAGATGTTCTAAGAGAAATATTTGTGAAATTTGGCATTTTTGATTCCCATTTGTCAATCGATGAAATGATGATAAGGTATTATGGCATGCATTCTGCTAAAATGTTTATGAGGGGTAAGCCAATCAAATTTGGCTACAAGCTTTGGTGTCTGTGTGGTTCCGACGGATACCTATAGAACTTTTCGCCATATCTTGGTGAGGGCAATGAACCTAACAGTGGAGCTCTAGGAATGAGAGTTATAAATAACCTAACAGCAATAATTCTTGAAGCTGAAGCTGCAAATCACGAAATTTATTTTAATAATTTCTTTACAAGCATTGATACCTTGAAAGAACTGGGAGATAGGAGTTTGAAGGCAACTGGCACAATTCGTGAAAAGCGTACAAAAAATGTCCACTTATGCCATCTAAAGTAATGGAGAAAACAACAGAAAGAGGGATCATAGACTATAGATTTGATTCTAGCAATGAAATTTTAGTCACAAAATGGCATGACAACACTGCAGTTGCAGTTGCTACAAATTACAGTCAGGTCTTTCCAACTGGTACTGCTACACGCTATTCTCAGAAACTCAAAAAGGAAATAGGAGTGCAAATCCCAAAAGTTATTTCAGAATACAACATATCAATGGGAGGGGTAGACTTACTAGACAAACAAGTGTCCTTATATAGGGTCAGAATACGTGGGAAGAAATGGTGGTTCCCACTGTTTACTCAACTGCTTGACATTGCTATTGTGAACTCTTGGAGGGTTTATCAATATGCAAATCCAGGTAAGACACTCTCTGCTAGATGCGAGTAGTAAAATTGTTTTGGCTTATGTTTCAAAGCCTTCTCCATCAAACCGTAAACGCCCTAGCCCACAAAGAAGAAGGATTTTGGGAGGAAAAGTAAGTGAAGATATCAGGTTTGATCAAGGAAATCACCTTGTGATGCCAATTCAGACACAACGTCGCTGTGCATTGTGTGTGCAGAAAACAAAGAGAATTTGCAGTCGTTGTGATGTTTTACTCCATGATCTGTGCTTTGCAACTTTCTACACAAAATAATATTGATGAACTTCAGCAATTCACCATGACCAAACTCATCAACAAGGGCCTTTATTATGCGTGAACGATATAATTCTGTTCCAAAACTAAATATTTTCCCTTTTTCAATTTATTTCACTATTTTTTCATTATGCCAGTTGGTTTATTATTTTCCATTGTCCATTATTACGTCTACATTATGAAAAGAATTGAAACATAATTTCATTATGATATATTGTTTGTTTACATTTTTGTTCTTCATAGAAAAATAGAAATAAACAAATCTGAAACTTTTAACATTTTTTACCCTAAAAACTATGTGTGACGGCCAATGTTCCCAAAATATGACGCCATCTTTTAGGCCCAAGATAAGTGAAAAGTAATTATTCAATGGTTGTAACGTTATTCTAAGGTCTTCTGGAGAAAGATAGGCCAAGATAAAATTAAAATTCATTACATAATACTTATGGCCGTTAATGGGTTAAATATAACAGACCACAGATCGTCGTCGCTCGGTGGATGCTTGTCATATCTGTAATTCTTGATCTCTCCGAAACCATTGATGTAATAAATTATAATGATTTTGAGTGTATTCAGATTGGAGAAAAAATGGAAAATTAAACTTTGAAGGATACAACAATAAGATGTTCACCCCAATAATTTTTTTCTGGAGGACAGGGAAATACTATAATCAACGATTGAAGATTATGGTGTTCAATTGCATTTTAATATGGATTAAAAATAAAACAGTTATTAAAAATATATGATGCAAGAAAACAAAAGTCCTTCTATCTATTTTAATCCTAAAGATGACGAAACATAATAAATGAATCGTGCTAGGATACTACAATCATGCCATATTTATTTTGAAAAGAAAAACAGAACAATTTAAACGAATGATGTACTTCTAATGTAATTTTATGAGAGGGAAATTTGAAAATTATCGATCAATTGATACAATAATACGAAATTAACCTCATGTGTTTAATAAGGAGAGAAAAAAGTAAGGAAGAAAGCAAATTTTACTTTAAAGATCTGTTGGCTGCTCCCAGCAAGAGCAAAGCTACCGAATTACACTTTTTATTACTATTGTAATCTTTTCGCCTACAAATGGGCAAATTAAATAAAAAAGAAAGATGCTCACTCCCTCCCCCACTCTTTGTCTTGATCACAGATGGGCGGATAAAACCATCTAGTCTGCGATTACAATACCAAAAAAAACACTGAAACCACTTCACTCAATTAACGTGAGAAGGGTCTTGAAAAGAAAACGGGAAAAAGTTTAAGATGGAATGGTCTTGATTGAATAAAGCCGAATTGTTTACAATTTAGCTTGACACCAGAGTCAGCTGGGACCACGAAGGTATGCCGCTCCTTCAGGTAATAAGTGTACCATTCCACCCACGCGGCAACCCCTTGCGAGGGTAGATATATATGTAGGCAGAATATTCCCAATCCTAGAGATAAAATTCGATAAAACTTTATCACACATACGGTAGAGATGACCGACGTACACATAATAAAGGGACATATAGACAAAAAATGAATCTCAAAGACCTGGAGAAGTTTATAGAGCACGAGGGGTAATAGGCCTTGGATTGCGCGAGAGAAACGTCATCCTAAAGAAGAAAATTAACTAAAAGCAAACACTTATCTATTCGAAAAGTTCTACCATACTAGACAGTGAGAGGATTTAACGAAGGCAAGACACCAAACGAGATATCATGGAACCTGATATCAAAGCTATAATGGTCAAAGGCTGAGGGTAGAGGAATAGCATTACGAAGGTAGGAAAGAAAAGATTTTCGGTGATTAGTGGCATGAGCATAGATAGAGTTGATAATACTTGATGTCACCTAAAGTTTCACAATTTGAATAGAAGTAGACTTTGGACCTGACCCTCAAAGGTTAAGAAAGAGATTATATCTTTTACAGTCAGCGCCATTCAAAAGACTATTCGCCAGTAGCATCTTATTTTTTCCATGACTGAGTTTAAAAATGTTGACGAAGAGCTATTAGGTAACGTTATTATAATCGGTTAGAGCATGTCTAATAGCTTCTACACACGAGAGAAGCTAAAACTAGCTAGTTGTTCGTTATATTAGTAAAGAAAGGAAATAATAGACCCAGGAGAAAAAGAAGAATGCCATATATAAAATAATATATACTATGGGAGAATAGCCTAATGCTCCCACGTTTCTCCACCTCCCATCCGGGTGAGCCGCGATATTAAGTCACCCCTTCCGGTCCGATGTCTGGTGGCCTCGCGCCGGAAGAACCCGCCGGATATTTTAGCTAACCACCTCCTTCCTTTCCGGACTGTTTATCGATAGATGGGAGCCTATCTTGCATTCCGGTGGTTTCCGTAAGTATACAAAGGACGAAATAGATGAGATAATCAAGCAGCTCTCACCCTAAGAAGGGCGCTTGGTATCAAATCTACTTCCAAAGCCATGTGAACGTTTCCGAGTTTCGGGTATGATAATGAATTCTTTTAACCCTCGGTAGTAGAGCTTGAACAGCGTCTGGCGGGGCAGGAATTGCCATCTATCTCGATGTTGTGGTAAATCGTCGAAGCACCAAATCTTCAGAGAGGAGATCGGTCCCAGTTAGGGAGGCTCCTTACCCCGTTGATCTACAAGTCAGTGCGGACCCAGGCTCGTACTCACGTGTAAGAACCAAAGCTACAAACAGCCTCACTCTGGTTCCCTAAGCAAGAAAACTACATCTCAGCTTTTCTCCGTGACCCTATGCGTCGATAGGGCTCTTCGCTCCTACTAATAGAGGAACCCAAGATTCCTCAGAGTTCACGAGCGTGGAGCCCTCTTTAACAAGAAGCTCCCGTCACCGCCTTCTTCTAGCAGAATCTTGACGGAATTGTGGGATCAATTCGGTCCCTGGAGAACCTACCTCATTGTCTCCACCCCTCATCTCACCACCTTCAATCACCAGTGCCACCCAAACATCCGGTTCCAAGGTAACCCTTCCCTTTTACATTACCAACTTCACCGCGAAACTCACCAAAATTAAAAGTGTATAGGGATATACATAGTGAACAGTTATTTACAAGCCAAGTGAGATACCCGAGCTTCACTTATTAATTTATAACTCAAACCTTATTTGTATATATATATTTTTCTTGTTTAGCATTCATTAAAATTTTATTTTCATATTGTTTGTATATCTAAGTTCCTTTGGGTCACTTGCTGGCAAAGTTTATTCCAATCCTTCCATAGCCAACCTCTAAGCACCCTGAGTCAATAAGCCCATTCAGGGCACGGGCCGAACGAAGTATAAGGCGTAGTACGACGGCTCTTCCACATCCGTGATAATAGGATATATATATATATATATATATATATATATATATATATATATATATATATATATATATATATATATATATATATATATATATATATATATATATATATATATATAGTCATATGAGTTGCTGCTGACCATTCTAATCTTCAATTTCACGGTGAAGGTAAGGACACATAGGAGGCTGAGGTACATGTGATTTATTTATGGAACAATGTTTCGGGCGTATCACCCATTTTCAGGTTCTAAAACATATATTAATCTAATACGGTTAAAGAATATTCAAAATATTAAAAATAATTAGGTTATGACTATGTAGGTAAATCAAAAATTAGAAAATAACTCAGGAATTTAAAAGTCAAGAGAATCATATTATCAATCTAATATAACACTATTGAAACGAAAAAAACTCACGAAAAACAAAAGTAAATAATTACAGTATAATATTGCTTACCGATGATTCAGGAATTTAAAAAGCAAGAGAATTAAATTATTAATCTAATGTAATCACTATTGACACGAAAAAAAAGCAAAAACACAGAAGTAAAAAATTACAGTATAATATTGCTTACCGATGAAGTTCAGGAGAAATCACAAAGTGAAGAAATTAAAAGGATGTGGCTTAAAGAAGGATAGGAATTTGATTGGTTGGTTGTTAAATAAGAGAAGGTTGGTTGGTTGTTAAATGAGGTAATTAAAATTAAGAAATAAGAAGAGGAACACCAGTATTATCTATGTTGAGTGTAGGAGATTTTGCACGTATTAGTAGGGATTCCATAATTCTTAGACTATATTCATTGTAATTATGACCAATTATTTTGAAGTTATCTATGGAACATTCTGTCTTGCATTGTATACTATGATTTCTAATTACAGAAGCTTGCTTCTTAGACAATATTTTTCTAGTGCGATGGCTTATTCCCATGTGAGAACAAAACCTCTTTTTCAATGAGCGAACCTGTCTACCAATATAGGATCCTTACAAACAACAAGGACAAGTAAAAGCATAAACAACACGGCTGCTCATTTCTAGCTCATTTCTAGAGGAAGTTTGTCTTTTGACGAGAAAAAACTTCCTATAAAAAGTGGGTTAACAAAAGTGATTTTGAAGTTGGTATGAAAGAAATATTTTTTAAGTAATTTGTTGCATTTTCTAGTGAATAATTAATGGTAAGGTCCCATTTCTGGTACTACGAAAAATTTTTCATTTTTGGGAACATTATATGAGAGAAAGGATGGAGAGTAAATTTTGGTAAGAAAATTATTGATTAGTTTGTCAACCAAAGGTGGGGGGTAACAATTATTTTTAAAATAAGACTTTAGAGTCTGGAATTCATTATGCATTAGGGAATGATTGGAGGAGAGATGGTAACCTCTATATATTAGAGATTTAATTGCACTGAGTTTGTGTGACAAGTCAAAATAGCTGAAAAAATTGATTCCTAGGCCACTAAAGGTAGGCTTTCTGTATATTGAGGCAGTTAGTTTGTCGTTTTTTTCTATAATGACGTCTAGAAAAGGAAGTTGATAGTTACTCTCTAATTAAATGGTAACTTAATGTTGGGATGATAAGAGTTTATAAAATTAAAAAAATGGTGGGCATGTTCTATATTATCAAAAATAGCAAAGGAGTCGGCAACATACCTACGATAAAATATGGGTTTAAAATCTAAAGGGCAATGTTTCATAAAGTTATTTTCAAGATGAATCATGAAAATATTAGCTGCTATTGGAGCAATTGGGGATCCCATTCCTACTCCATCTATCTGTTGGTAGACCTTGTTATTAAATAAAAAATAATTCTCATTAAAAATCATTTCTAAAATAGTCTTGAACTTTTTGCGAGATAAATTGTGAAAGGTGCCTGTTTTGTTAAAAATTAGATTTAAAATAATATTAATTGTTTCATTAACAGGAACATTTGTAAATAGTGAGGATACATCGTAACTGACTTTGACTTTTGAGGGTGCAAAATTGTGTGACAATAATTCATTAACAAAAGAATAGCTGTTTTTTATGGTGTATTGACCTATGGCTAACCCAGAGAGCAATTTAGCAACATATTTAGAAAGGATAAAAGTTGCAAGAGAATAGAAAGCCAGAATTGGTCGAAGAGGAACACCAGCTTTGTGTAGCATAGGGAGGCCGTATAATAAGCCTAACCCAGAACCACTAGAATGTAGGGCATCATAAGTTTGTTGGCCTATAACTTTAGTGAATTTTAGATTTAACAGAAATAAGAAGAGGAACAGTTAACTTTATCTTCTAGTTTTAGAGATATTTTTGTAGATGTTTCTGAGAGCAGTTTAAATTTTGTAGTGTCTGCAACAAATTACTTAAAAAATATTTCTTTCATACCAACTTCAAAATCACTTTTGTTAACCCACTTTCCATAGGAAGTTTTTTCTCGTCAAAAGACAAACTTCCTCTAGAAATGAACAGCCGTGTTTTATGCTTTTACTTGTCCTTGTTGTTTGCAAGGAACCTATATTGGTAGTACGGTTCGCTCATTGAAAGAGAGGTTTTGTTCTCACATGGGAATAAGCCATCGCACTGGAAAAATATTGTCTAAGAAGGAAGCTTCTGTAATTAGAAATCATAGTATACAATGCAAGACAGAATGTTCCATAGATAACTTCAAAATAATTGGTCGTAATAACAATGTATATAGTCTAAGAATTTTGGAATCCCTACTAATACGTACAAAATCGCCTACACTCAACATAGATAATAAATACCGCTGTTCCTCTTCTTATTTCTTAATTTTAATTACCTCATTCAACAACCAACCAACCTTCTCTTATTTAACAACCAACCAATCAAATTCCTATCCTTCTTTAAGCCACATCCTTTATAATTTCTTCACTTTGTGATTTCTCCTGAACTTCATCGGTAAGCAATATTATACTGTAATTTTTTACTTCTGTGTTTTTGCTTTTTTTTCGTGTCAATAGTGATTACATTAGATTAATAATTTAATTCTCTTGCTTTTTAAATTCCTGAATTATCGGTAAGCAATATTATACTGTAATTATTTACTTTTGTTTTTTTGTGAGTTTTTTTCGTTTCAATAGTGTTATATTAGATTGATAATTTGATTCTCTTGACTTTTAAATTCCTGAGTTATTTTCTATTTTTTGATTTACCTACATAGTCATAACCTAATTATTTTTAATATTTTGAATATTCTTTAACTGTATTAGATTAATTTATGTTTTAGAACCTGAAGATGGGCGATACGCCCGAAACGTTGTTCCATGAATAAATCACATGTACCTCAGCCTCCTATGTGTCCCTACCTTTACCGTGAAATTATTATCTATATATATATATGTATATATATATATATATATATATATATATATATATATATATATATATATATATATATATGTATGAAGAAACTCCAACCACCCCTCAGCCTATTCCACGACATATACAAAAAAGTACTTGACTAAGTATTAAACCTTGCTTAACACCGAAAATCCCCTTTGCTTATATATATATATATATATATATATATATATATATTTATATATAATAATCAAAAATCATATGACATCCTGATATATAATATGTGTATTTAAAGGCCTAAAGGAATGAAAACTGGCCACACACCCTGGAAAAACGCTAAGGAAATTAATTACGTGGACCATTAAAGCATAAGAAAGAAAATGGTAGATATAGAAACGGACAATAGGGCTAACTATTTTAACTCTTATATAAAAATGAATAAAGGGGTTGGATTTGAACATGTGTCATCAAACGCTCTTCGCTAAAATGACACCGATGCTCATCGCCAGAGCTACCATCCACGAAGATCCCCAACTCCCGCACCGATCACCTGAGTAAATGAGAAGGTAACCATGAAAGAATCCAAAACACGAAAGAAAAAATAAGAATTTTTTTAACAACAATTTAAAATTCTCAAAACCCCAAATATAAAACTTGCAGAAGTTAGTCTCATGAATAAAGTTCCCCAGACAAATTATCCATCACATAGTTTTCTAATTGAAATATTATGCACCTCTATTTATATTTTTTACGTCTCCCCCCTCCCTCCCCCCATACAATCTTGCCTCTATAAGCGATTGGGTATCTACTAGTTTTATTTTATCTAAATATGTCAAATAGCATTTCAGGTACGTCAGAATAAAAATACATTACAGATTAAATTCATAGTTTATTTTTATCTCAAAAATAATCCTGAAGAAATAGAATTTTAACATGAAAAGATTTGTAAATTGGAGGTAATCTTTAAAAATCTAATTATATATTGTTATATAAAAAATTCTGTAAACCTCTCCTTCATTCTCATTTGAAACCTCGATACTGAGATAAAATATTTTTCTTATGGGGAGATGATTTTTTAATTAATTCTATTTAATTTCATCCTACTGAATTTATATCAGATATCCTTTTTCTGATAATTTCAGATATTTTATCACACTTTTTTCTTAAAATCTAATTCTTTAAGTTTAAAAAAAATTTAATTTAATTATATCATTATTAATAATGCATAAGGAAATCATTTTGTAAAAAGTTACACAATATAATTATAAAAAGTTAATATTTTTGAACCTCTCTCAATTTTATCAGCTCCAGATAGAAACTCTTCTTGCCGACCTTTACAATTAGCCTACTAGCCAAGAAGGTAAGCTCATATTTTTAAAGGCAAAAAAACAATTATAAATTCAATACGCACTCAATAAAGCAGGGTTAAAAATATATCCAATGAGTATACATAGATACAATTAACATATTTAAACATTTTATCATAATGAAATTTACATAGAGCATTTCGTCTTTTACTTCTTCCAATTTTATCTTTGCGTTATTATTTATATTCGGTGTAAAAAGGAACAACAAACATCTTGCTAGAACAGAAAAAGTCCTTCAAGCAAGCATAAATGAACGAGCTAATTTATTGACTTAGGATCGTCAAAAGACACTGTCCAAATCCTTGATTCATGTTCTTATGAAAGCCATATATTTTACCCAGAAAGAAGATATATCTGGTATCGCAAATGAGACGAGTTTCCCAAGTTTTGGTCATGACAGGATCTTGATTTATAAGGATATTACAGCGATATTAAAGGAGAAAATGAAGCCTTGTTTCGCGGTTATAATCCAGCAGAAGCTTCCCAAACATTGGCAACCTGGTTGCAGCTGTTGCTTTCGAGTTTTGTCTTCCGTTAATTGATAGTACTAAGAATATGATAAACCGCCTCAAAACTACGAAGTGACATCGCCAAAGTTGAAAGATCCGCGGATATTTGAACATAAAGAAGAGATATTATTTTTAATTTATGATCTGGATTAATGGCATGTTACCGCATTTTACCATTTATAGTTTTATTTCTACAGACAGCACTAATATTCCATATAATTTTGCCTGATAGATTTACCTCTTATTTCTTTCAATTAAAAGGTTATTTTTATTAGATTTGTCTATTTCCAGCTACTTATATATTATTTTATTTATTTTTATTTATTTTTCATTCTCTCTAATATGTATTCTATTCTATAACATATATTCTATTTGTTTTTCTGTTCTTTCTAGCATTAAGAAAGAACATGGCAGCAAAATTATTACCTATGCTTTCTTTGCTTATGGGAGAGCCGAGCAGGTGACAAACACTATGAGTAAAGTAAATAGCCATCTAGATAAACATTTTGACTTACATATGTGTATCCCCTTCATATAAAAGTTGGTTTGATGGAAAATGTTGTCAAGGCGATTAATAAAAAAGTACAGAATTCGTTTTTATACCATAGAAAATTCGCAAGTCAGAGAAACTAAAATGACGGCAGGGTAATCAATTTGAAGGGCAAATGAGTATGAGAGAAAAATAAGTGTTAAGCCTACAAATTACTAGTGAAGTATTCTATTCCAACAGCCAAAATAACATTTGCGTGAGCATTTTCATCGAATGACAGAGTATTTTATGATTCTGCGAGTCAGTTGTAAGTGAGCAGATAACCTCTGCTACCTTCGCCACTTAAGAAGATTAAGGAAGGAAGCTTCGACCCTACCACCTGTGTTGTAGGCCCCTCTAACTTTGCCATAATTAAGTGGGGCCTTGTCTGGGGGGACTAGTTAGAGTAGAGGGTGGCTGTTGCATGTTGTGGTAATTTTAGCGCACCTCCTGTGATCGTGATCCATGCAACGGCTAAGAAGTTGGAGTTCTATTGTAACTTGACATTACGAGGAAGAGATCCAATCGGGGGTTTCCACACCAGGATTGCATCAAGATGGGGTCGTGCCATATCCACTTGGGAAAAACTGAAGACACTACAACCCTTTTTCTCTTGCCCTACATTGTGATTAGAGTATGTCAGTAAGAATGTATTTTATTATATCGTATCTGGATAATTTCCCTACAAAAATGGAGGTACATTAAAGAATAAAGGAGAAGGCTCCATGAAGACTTTCATATTGCTGCAGAAATATTATCATTTGAGGATGGAGAACACTTAGAAGCAATCGTCAGATAGATGCCGAGGGGAGAGAGAAACCAGGTGAAATTAAGGTTGGCAGTTAATTGCTATTGTCAAAAATCCCATCTGGCAAGGGAAAATCACAAACGAAAATGAATTCAAACATATTTTCTTCTACACTGAAAGACATTTTTGTCTTTTAATATATTATAAAAAAAAAATCGAATCATTAACCTTTTGTGTTTTACCATTTCATAGCATTAAATACCGGAATTTTTAATTAAAAAAACAAGGGTATCAAGATTAAGCGTAGTTATTGTCATTTATTCAGAATAATAAGCTTATTTAGATTCACTTTAGAAAGCACTGACGGATTTTTGGTGAGTTTGGTTCTCTATTATATTTGATTTTCTATAATCATCTTTTGCCAGTAAAGTATAGAGGTTACTCCTCCTTGCGTTGTAGTGACCTTCTCCTAATTCTATCATTTGCATTTCATATTCTGTTGAAGGAAGTCCTTAAATCGAAATACACTTTTAATGACGTTTCAATGAGCAAATTCGAAAAAGCTTGAAAACAGGCACGTATGAGAGGAGGCTTTTGAACCTCACATAAACGCAATCAATAGTATCAGTTCATTGAACTCTTAATATCAAAGGGCAACTGAATGGCTAAATAATTGAGTTGGCTTCTCCCTCACTCTCGTAAGAGAGCCTATATAAAAATATTCAGTTATCTGGCTTCAAACACGGCGCTTGCAATTGTTTCCCTCTCGTCACCGAAAGAAAATTCTATTTTGTTTAATGGTTTGACAATAGTCCATCACCATGGAGTAAGGGAGGTCAACGCGGCAGAGAAAGGGTAAAAAGAAGATAAGCGACCTGCACAAAGTGTCTGAGTAGTATGGACCTAGCTGTTGACCTTTATTAGCTGAACTAGAGACAGGGATCTGGAATTTACGAAGGCAAAAAATGGGAGGGAAAGAGGATATTGTTGAAATTAAAGTAAAATTAGACAGAAAACCAACGACATCTCCTTCCAAAATTTTGCAAGAAGAGGTCTGTATATAATCTGGTAAAGATGGGATCAGTAAAGATTTGTGGGAGATATTTATACCGACAGAACCAACTGCAACTTTTGGAACATGGAGCGAATGCATCTCAACAGAGATATATTTTTGTCTTTGTCTTAAGTTCTTACTTGAGTCATCACCAAACCCAGACAACTACAAACTGCGAGCCTCTGTATAACTAGGAATGCGATTCAGAGACTCTCACAGTCTAGGTTTTAGGCTAAGAACTGGGCTGCACCAAAAGTGAGTTCTAGGTTGTCTACGTAGTACATAGTGAGAAAGTACTGCGGCAGTAACTATGAAGTACCGTTGATGCTCAACGGAAAAGAGAACTCCACCTGGTAAACAACTGCCTTGAGGCTTTCTTTCCCTACTATTAGAAAGAAAATAACTCCCGCACCTGCCTACGGAATCGACGTTCTCGCAGGAACTCAGAAAATAAAATTTAGAGGCGTACCTTCGAATCCATTGTTTGGAAGGTCTCCATGAAAAATTATCTAAGTGGGGTAGCAGAGGCTATCTTCATATCACAAAATACCGTGATAAAGTGCTCTACATGAATAAAAGTCTCGCAGATATCAATTTTAAACATGATGAGATCATCAGACGTAGAGTAAATCTTGCAAAAGGTGCCCTATAAGAGGTTAAGGTGACCTCCGAGTTCCAAAATATAAGTAACATAAAATGAAACAATTGCTCCATCAACTCGTGCACCCTTGAAGTTAGAAAAATTAGGCGGAAGCGGGCAGGGGTCTACTGCTTTATCCCTGACTGCAAAAATTAAGCATGATTACTATTCAATAGAATTGGGGAAGAACAGCTTCAGTCCAGATAGGGTTGAACATGGTTAACAAAGAGGTCATAACTCGCTCTCCCAGGTGTTGAATCATGGCCTACTGCATATAAACTCTAGTATGAACGGTATCCGAGCTCGAATGGAGTGCAGAAGTCAGCTTAATCTGTGTAAACATGTTAAAGTGTTCCATCTGGTTGGAGATAAAGTCCAGTTGGCGACCTTCAGAGTGCCCAGGGTGCTTGCTTTCTTGGATAGAAAATGAGGAGAAAGCTGTCGTGATAGAATCTGCCATGAATGCGGTGTCCGAGATTTAGGTACCGTCATCATAACCATTTGACATGCTTTCACACCTCAGCAAGATGGGTCTTCCTCTCAGGTGAAAAAAAGAATGACCACCAATAAAAACCGCGAGCATGCTTCGAAATATATCGAAACACAACCCGCAGTAAGGATATTCACAGAGGTTAAAACTTTCGGGAGGCGCTTGTAGTGCATATAGGCATATCGCTTCTCTCTGAGGATCTTCTCAATCTCGGAAGACCGCCCGAGATAAAACGTCACGCGAAACATCCACACGTTTGAATACTAGGAGTATAAGCCAATGGCGAGTGAAAGATAAATCGGGCATTTCTTGAATCCAGGCACTCGCGCCCGCTTCAAGCATTATCGATGTATTTTCTCTAGTAACAGTGCCAAAATAAAGGATATTTATATTTTAAAGAGATTGAAACTGTGAAAGTACTCAATAACTTCTCATTCAAAGTTACGCTGTGTGCCAGGATAACTGGGTAAGAGATCGAGTCAGAAAAATGAAGCAATTCTTGGAATCATAAAAGGGAATAAATTCAGATATGCTATTACCTGGCCTGAGAGATTAGTATTATAGTCAGCCAAGAAATGCTACTTAAGGTTACCATAGAAAAAGACTAGGTCACCGTGATAACGATGCTATATATTTGAAGTCTGCTGAGGGTGGCAAATTCACAGAAATGACATATGCCACATATCTTGGTGAAACTGACCCCCACTTCACCTTTAAAGAAATATTTAAATCAAAAGAGAGAACCGAGGCATCATTTCATGTGGAAATTACCACGCATCCAGCTGCTCGATCACCTTACCATGGTGGTGAGTTTGCAAAACCTTTATGCCCTTGGAGGATGAGCAGTGAACACACGCCTAATATAAGCTTTTTAAGGCAGACAGCCTCAGCACCTCCTCCGAATTATGCTGGAGCCAACAATAATTACAATTAATTAATAGTCCTTAATGTCTTTTTGTAAAGGAGCTGTCGTGTTCTAGTGAAAAGTGAAAACCCTAGCAGAATTGGTGTAGCCTTCCCAGAGATGTAACTTTGGGGGATGTTGCACGTACGAGAAAAGCACTGGATCGCCGTGCTACTGTATCTTTACCTCTTCATCGAAACCTTGGCTTTGCAGGGCTGTTTGTGGGTCGTGAATTCTCCGATATCCGAGGTGCTCCTGAATCTCTAAAATGCCTTCCTAAACCAGGTTTAAACAGGGGTATGAGTATCCAAGGCTACCTTTTGAGTACCCATTTTTAGCGGTAGAATTTAAAAACTCCTGGGGTGGCTTCACCACTACTTTCTGGGTTTATGCCATCTAAGAGCAACAGCTTTACATTCTGGTAACTTTGCGTGGAAAAAGTGCCAGGGCTTAGCCGAGGCAAGGCTTGAGTCCTTTTATGGGCGCCAACTTTACTAAAATTTCTCCCAGTGAGGTAGAATCTACAGGAAAGGTTCCAGTTGGGCACGAGAGATACGGATATCGTAGTATTGATGGCTAAGAAACGCTTTGTTTTCTTGACTTGAGTGGTCTATAAGTTTTCTGGTCATGCATACCGCGACAGGAATAAGTCCTTGCTCAATCTACATAATGAGATTCATTTCGCAATCTCAAAGACTTCTTTCACACAAACGCGATCACCTTGGTTAATGGAAGCATGGTTTATCTTGCCGTAACTCACTCTCTTTGCTTAAAAAGCTTTTGAAGAGTTAATACCGATATGGTTAACCAGAATTAGCAGTTCTGTGAATTAGATTTGTTGGCCAAGGCAGTGACAATTAGGCAAGCTCAATAGGAACGTCACAAATTCTCTCCTACGTTTGAGATACCAGCCAGCTCACTTCAAATCAGAGAGCCTTTCTCGATCAAGCGTAATATAGATTGGAGGAATGTGTATGATACCCCACCCTTTTTTCTCATCACAAGATCGTCCTTGACCATCACTGGTTGGTTGACTTTTCACTCATTTCCTTCAATGCAAGTTCGCTCGCATAGACTACTCATTTCACTAAGTGTATGGTAATGTGCGGATTACTTCGACATGCGATCCATCGAGCGTCTCTAAGGCGCTTACAATGGCGGTCTGAGCACAATTAGCCACATTCAAAAGAGTAATAACTTCTGCGAAACTGGTTAGATGCCCTAATAGGAAGAATAACTGAGGCATGGCGCCAAGTAACACGTGTCCCTCGGAAAATTTGCCTTTATCACTTAAACGAATCATAAGAAAACGCGTAGCAAGCGAATTTGGAGATGCTAAAGCAGCCTCTTTGAGGGCTCCCGACATCACTGAAGCTCCTCCTTTGCTTTTCTCTAGGACCTCCACCCCTCTTTATTGCACCTATCGATCGGACTTACCTTGTTTGGCTTGGTCACACTCGGAGAGGGCGGAAGGATCGTTCTTCCCAGAGCTGCACTGCAAAGAGATGATTCCCTGTTTGTTTTACTCTATCATTGTTTTTTTTCTTGGATAGAATGGCGGATTATTTTTCTTGGAGAGGACAGCGGCATATTTTTCTCCCGAAGGCAGAAGGACCCGGTCGAATACGCATTTTGGTTGGAGGGTAAAGCTCATTTTCTCCTTTTGATTCTCCTGGAGCTGATCTTGCCCGGGAATAAATTTTGGATCAGTAGTTTTTTCCATCGAATCGGTTCGTGCTCCAAGTAAAAACAATTCTGCATGGAGCAGGGTCACCTTTTTGTGCTTGCTCACATTGCTATGTTCTTCAAACCACCAAGAGTGAAGGGGGCAGGAAAGCCAACCTCCATCAGTAAGATTATCGGGATTAGCTAAAACCCCCTAAGGTATTGGCGGTTTGCGCAGGGTGTAACCCATTAGACACCTCCACTGCCACCAATTTAAGGGGATTTGCCGTTATCAAGCCGCTCCATTGGCAGCAATTGAATCTGAGTCGCCTTTTATGCAATATTTTAGTTGAACAAATCAAAACTATGCATACAATAATTAATATACGACAAAAAACCCGAAAGTAAAGCAAAACCAAAACAACAAACGAAAAAATAAAAAAAAAGAGAAGAAACCAGTGGATGCAAACAACACCAAAGAGAGTAAAATAATATGTTCAGCGGACTCTGTGCTTCAATCCGCAGCGAGCAAAATGGACAAGGTACCTAGCCCACTCCTCTCGATATTGGTAGTGGTAACGTATGAGGAGATATCTCAGATTGGGACATTCAACAAGAATGTCAATAAAAGTCTAGGGGGACCTCGCATTCAATGCATTCAGGTGTAGGGGAATGTTCCATCAAGTGGCGGTACGTCTCGCAACTGCTCCCAATTCAAAGACGGAGAAAGTAACCTTTCCGGTGAATCAAGGGGCGAAGGTAAATCCACGGAAACATTCGGGCGCGATGGCACGTGACTAAGTTCCACCCAGCCAGACCTTCTAGAAATAGCGGTTAGGCCTATCGCGATGAGGTTACCGAGGACGAACTCAATGGCAACAACGACCTACGCAAACTTTTCGACTCGGACGATGACACCTTGGTGGCCACACTCAACTGGCGAGGTGTCTCCGTCTTTCTATCCACCCAGATGCGACTGCCGTCTTGACCAGGAGTCGCTAGGTCTTTGGCTTTTAATTGTTTCATAAGACAAGACGACCAGCACTCCGGATTTCAACAGGATATTTCGGGAAGCAGGCATGGTGGCCACAGGAAGGTTATGATCCATGATTTAAATAGAGGAAGTGGCATATCCTAATGAGCCTCGTCGCTTCTTACCCCTCTAAATGGATTTTCAATATCTAAGAGCTCACAGAATGAAAAGTCGCCCTTTAAGCGCTAATTCCATGTGATATTTTTGGTGGTATCAAACCCCTGGCAAAGATTAGTAGAGGTGTCTAGACTCTGGTCTTTTAGAGACTTGCAGAGAGCAACTTTTGTGAAGAGAGCAGAGTAGAAGTTTTAGAGGACCATGAAAATATAACATAATGAGGGCATCTTCTTTAGATGTGGAATTGTCCGAGGGGATCCCCTTCAACAGAGAGGTTTTACGTTGAGATCCTTACCCACTTTGACATCAAACTGGGGTGAGGTTTCTCTTACATTGATTGCTCCATGTATTTTGCTTGGGAACGCGACCGAAACCAGTAGTCTTGTGAAACCAAAACGATTACAAAAGGTGATTGCTTATATATAAAGTCCAGTGCCCCACATATCGCGTCTAAAATTTGCGGACCTTTAAGTGGTTCTAACTCTAGATGAGATAGAGTCATGACCGATACGTGTGCGACATAGACACCGCCGAGAATTGTCAATAGGATGGTTAGTTAGTTCCCAAAACTATCCTAACATGTCTAACAACTGGTGAGTTAAAGTGGCATATACAGCAGAGTAAAATACCTACACAACTAAGTGTTCTTGTCGTTGACAAGTTAGCCAAATCCAGAAGATCTTATGTGACATACTCAGCGACGAGACCATACCATTTTGGAAGTCAAAGGGACACTAAATCAAAGGCCACATAGGAACTAAAGCCATATGAATCCAAACACGGCCGTAAAAGAGGAAGGTCACGACATTAAACTTAAGGAAATGGTGATTGGGGTGTAAACCACACTTGCCAATTTCCGCTATAAAGCCGAGCTCACATCAACCGTGTTCGTTGCAAGCTAAGGGCGTTAAAGGGCTTTGTTTAATGAAGTTCTAAAGGCTCTCTTTTGCCTCATCAGGATGTAGTTACCAAATACTTAAACCTAGATAGAAGAAGAAATAACGATGGGAAAATTATGATAGACTCTTAGAAAGAAAGCATATAGAGAGCTAAGGGAAAACATCAGTTTCCTAAGTCCTAATCAAAGTATTCATGCCTGCTCAGTGAGCTAGGCCTTCCTTCGGTCACTCCGTGCAACACTTTGTACAGGATAACCCTCTGCGGGTAAGAAAGTTAGTAAGGAGAAAGAAGCAAGGAAAGTGGTTAATATAATATAATGAATATTGTGGAACACAGAAAACCACAGGTGGTGCAAATAATGAAGCAAGGATGATGCATAATTTCATTTTCTGGGGGGGAAAAGGCAAGCCAGATTGTTCACAAATGCAACCACTGGGAATATGAAAACGAGCTGCCCCTCCAGTTAGCAAGCTAAACACTTTACACAGGGTAATCCCCTCAGAAAGAAAATAAGATAAATATAGTGGTAGTAGAAGGAAAGAGTAGGGGAGGAATGAAGTTATGCTAAGCACTACCATGCAAGCGTCAAGCAAAAGGTTGTGTAAGACTTCTTACTCCCTCCAGGCCGCAGGCAGTGATGAGGGCACGGAAGCTTGTCGGCGGCTAGCCTGAAAAGATCGCAAACGCGGAAGAAAATAAGAGAGAATGGGGTCGTAAAGAGAAAGGAGTAAATGGTAAATATTCGTTCTACGACATCTCTTCTAAAGAATTTAAAATTATCTTTATCTAGTGCATTTTCTGTGTACTTTTCAGATCTGATACTCGTTTTGGTCAAGATTCGTTTTAGCACAGAGTTTTGAAGGAATTTAAAAATGTGTTTTTCGTATGCAGTTTTATGTGTAACTTTCAGATCTAAACTCGTTTTCGCTGGAAATGCATACTTTTCCCATGATCGATTGAAGGTTCATAAAAAGAAACGTATGCATTTCCAGCAAAAACGAGTGTCAGATCTGAAAAGTACACACAAAATTGCATAAGAAAAACACATTTTCCAAATCATTTAAAAGATCCAGAACCAGACCTAAACTAACCTAATAAAATTAGACAGAGATTTTGGAAAAAAAAACCCTCAGCTCATTGGCCTTGAAATTCATGCCGATACTTTGTCGAATCCAGGCATTAGAAAGGAACGTGCCCTTAAACACATTAATGAAAAATTTAATTTTAACAAAGTAAAATAAATTCTTATTCTGTCTAAATCTACAAATACTGCGGCAGGTAGGGCCATGTAATATCTCGCGGGATTACACCGTGAGCCGTATCTTTTTCTAATGCCCGATAATTAGCATCAAAACCTCCTCGTATTAGTTGGTATTGCGACCTAGCACAGCTACCGCACACCATTATACTCGTACCATATAAACTGAAAACACGGACATCCGCGAATCGTTCAAAATATACGAATAGATAACAAAGAATGCTATTGGTTATTCACCAAAAGACGCATGCGCAGATCGCCTGCAGATATAACAATGCCAACTTGAAGGGAATAGTGCAAATGGCGCAGTAAGATTAAAATTTCGCAAAGTAAAAATATATTTTCGAAAAGTGAATAACTTCTTTATTAATAAGTTCCGGGAGTTGAAAATAACATCGTTCAGCATCAGTTTAAGGATTAAAAAATTGTCTTTGAAAAATAAAAAGTTATAATTGTGATCAAACGAAACTTATCTCGTTTTTTGCCCGAAAATACATACGTTTCCCATAATCAACTAAAGTTACATAATTGCAAATGTATGGATTTCAAGTAAAGACGAGTTTCATATCTGAAAAGTACACAAAACTGAATAAGAAAAACAGATTTACTAATTCTTTTCAAGGATCAAGGATCAGAACCAGACCAAACATTATCTAACCGAACTTAACCTAAACTTACTTAATCTTACCTAACCTTACCTTACCTTATCTTATCCTACTTTACTTATCTTACCTTACCTTACCTTACATTGCCTAAAGTAACCCTAATGATATTTTCCTCAGCTTCTCGCTGAAGCAAAGTTTTGCGCAGAAAACAGTTTCTAAACAGTTTATACACTTGGTCGAATGCAGACATCAGGAAGCCACGTGTTTATAAACGCACTAACTGAAAATATGAATATGGTTTTACTGCCATATGAATCCATTGCAATTATAATACAGTAAAAGAAATTTCGATATTGCCTAAATTTACAATTCCTGCGGCCATGTAGAGAATTTAATAACTCGGGGGATTATACTCTGAGCTCTATACATATATTTCTATGGCCTGAATATCTTGCTCAAAGAATTCCCGTATTATTTGGTATTTTAACTTATGACAAACAACGCACACCATTCGAATAATTAAACTAAAGACACAGTCCGAAGATGCATTCACAGATTGTCTGAAGATATAACTTAGCATGCTATTGGCTAACTAGACAGGCAAAAGTTAGAGGAAATACTGCAACTAGTACGGAAAGATTTAAATTTAGCGAAATAATAACATATTTTCGAAAAATGAATAGCTAAATTATTACTAAGTTGCGGAAGATGAAAGGATATCGGTGAACATCCTTTTAAAGAATTAAGTACGTTTATGTCTTGGAAAAATTTAAAAAATCGTTAATGTCTTGAAACGAATATTATCCGAGAAAATAAATAAGAAAGTTTATAGAATTAATAAAAACCGAAAAGAATTTGAGAATATTGCGGACACGCTTGCCGGGAGAGCATACCGCATCACCCGATTTCATTTGTAGCAGCTTATTTACCTCTGTTCTAAACTACACATCCCACGGTGAGTTTTCAGACCTCAGCTGCAGCATGTTTACCAATGTTAGACATGAATATCTCTTATTGAAGAAATAAAATGCATTCAAATATTAATAAGGTATTAAAGTCCAATCCTATTATCTAGCAGTCCACAAGGGCCGGGGGGCAGATGTTGGGAACCCTTTTTAAGTACTTTTTAAAAACTATAACGTCGCATGTAGTCCCTTCACCTTCCTATCTCTGGGATTGTAAGCAGCCAGTATGAAAAATGTTCTCACATTTCTCAACACCGATCGTCTGGTAGCACACGGAAATCTTAGTGTTGAGCTCATTAAACCGACATGATGATCCAGCCAGTCCTTACTCACAAGAATTCAAACGTGTTATTTCTCCTAACTTGGTTATCAGTGGGATAAAGGAATGACTCGAAAGGAAAATCGGGTTTTGTGGGCTTTATTCTTTGTTGTAAATTTTACTCTACGTTAGATAGTTAGGGCTAGGATGGCTAGACTTAAGGAAGAGTAACGGACTCGTGATGCTAATAATAAACAAACCAGGATAGGATTAACGCAGAATGAATAGTTGTCATAAGAATGTTTCAACCCGTCTATTTATACTACCTCCAATCTGGCCGCGGCTGGAAGCATATAGGTGATAAATATGTTCATGTGTTCTTTTTTAAGACTGCTAGGTGGAGTCAAATGGTGTGGACACGTGTGTATTGCATTTGGCCGCCTGATCGTGGCTTGATCAACCGGCATTCATAGCAAGGTTTATTATACCGTTACACATGTTGAAGCAAAATATGGTTGGTCAGATCAGATACCACCCTAAGTTTGCTCAGCTGTCTTCATTATCTTGGATCGTTCCTTTCGTCTTGCAGCTGTTTCCTCGCTTGTCCATGTTTGTGTGCTGGCGTGAGAACCTCCAACTATTCGCTGTCCTTCTAACACTCATGTTTTCTTAATACATGTAATATTGTGATATAAGTACTTCGCTCTATGCTATATTGGTTCATTGATACTTCATTATTAATGTGTGCCGAATTTAAAGTTTTCATATTATATATATATATATATATATATATATATATATATATATATATATATATATATATACATATATATACATATTTCGCTTTATTCTATATTGGTTCCTTACTACTACATGGCACATTACTTCAGGGTTCATAGGTCCAATATGGTGCTCATTTGTGAGGTTCCTCATTGAGCCTAATTCACTTTGCAGTTCAGGCTCGCTACATACGACTGAAGTCAATAAACACGTCTTAAAAACAATGAACATTAGTGTGCCTAATAACGTCTGGGAATCACCTTTGAATTCGAACCTAATGTTTGGCTTTCGAATTGTGTAAACTACTTGATGATTAAAATTAGCGGGGTTGTAAGCCTTCCACCATTAAAGTGGGATATGGTGAGCGAAGCCCGCTATTTTAAAATTATCACCTTAGGGCAAGAATTCAATGCGGTTGCCAGACGTTGTTAGGCGTTTCAATGTTCTTTGTATTTACTCATTGGTCCTCCCCGAATTGGCGGAGCTATAATTGAAAACATAAAAATTTGTTGAAATCGTTGGCTGTGTATTCAAAATTCACCTCTATTACTATCACCATGGTTAACCATGGAACTTCTTCGTTCAAGCAGTTCTTTACGTACTCATGAACGTTCTCTCCGTAAAGTACTCTCCCATGGGCAGGACACGACCTCCCTCTCACTTGCCTATCGCCTTGCTACTTTGACTTATTCTTCCAAATTAAAATCAGCACGCGAGGCTCATTCAGGTAAACTTTTGTCTGAGAGCAAGAATACCCTTGGACTATCTTTCGTCTCCTCTCTCGTCTTTCCTCGCCTAGCCCTATTCCCCCACCTCTCTCTCCATCAACTACTCTACTTTTTATAAATTTTCTCTGATAAAGTTATTAACCTTCGTGCCGTACTACCGCAGTCGTATGAACAAGCCCATGCTGTTCTTCCCAACCATACTCCATTACCGCTTAACGTCCTCACTCGGGAGTCCTCTGAGGAAGTAACTGCCCTGATCTCACGCTCTGATAAATCTGGATCTCCTAATGACGTCTTTCCACCTAAACTCCTCCAGAAAATCCTCCCTGTTGTCCTCCAACTGATTCTTCATCCCTTTAACAGTTCACTTGCCACAGCGGTAGTTGTATCTTCCTTCGAAAATGCATCAATTCGTCCTATCCTTAAAAAAACAACTTAACCCCTCTGAACCATCTAGCTATCGCCCTATCCTTTAAAAAACAACTTAACCCCTCTGAACCATCTAGCTATCGCCCTATCTCATAGCTTTCATTCCTCTCTAAGATCCTGGAGAGAGTGATTTTCTCTCGCCTTAATGACCATATTTCTAACTTCAATATCGATGAAATGTACCAATCACGGTTCAAAACGAAGCAATCTGTTGAAACCGCTCTTCTTAATGTTTTAGACGGTTTACGTAGAGCAGCCGATAGGGGTTATACGTCCATTCTAGTCCTCCTAGATCTCTCCTCTGCTTTCGATACCATCGAACACACAGTCCTCCTTGATCGTCTTCATACTTTCTTTGGTCTGTCGGGCACTGCACTTGATTGTTTCCGCTCATAGGTCTTTTACCGCAGTCAGTCAGTCGTGCTCGATATCCTCTCCTTCGAGCCAGCGCCCATTCATTTTATTAATTTTGGGGTGCCTCAGGGCTTGGTCCTCTCCTCTTTTGCATCTACGCACTTTCTCTTGCCTCCCTTCTTCGCCAATTGTGCCTATCCTTCCACTTCTATGCTGTGTCCTTCTCTCAATCAATTACCAAGTTCCTTTCAGCCTACACCTCCATAAATGAATGGCTGACTGCCAACTTTTTCATACTTAACCACGATAAAACTGAAGTTCTTCTTGTTGTTACCGCTTTAATGGGGGAGAAATTTAAAGCTCTCTTCCCCTCCCTTAACCTTGGGGATACCAATATCGCCTTTTCTGATACCAACAGTAATCTTCAAGGAGTACCAAGAAGTAACAAGAAAAGAAGATACCCTAGAAGACCTTACGGTCCATTAAATGAGGGTACCTTTAAACTAGCAGTCGAGCGGGCAAATCTCTGCTCAAATGCTTTACGTCCTTTCACAGCCATTTTTCAAGACCCTGTCTAATCTTAACTTGAACTGGTCAACATATTCACTGTTGAAAACCTCCACTGGAAGTGCGTTCCAACTACCGCAGATACTGTACGTGAAAAATTTTCCACACATATCGTGGTTGTAACGCTTCAGTTTAAGTTTAAAGCCGTGATTTCTTGTTCTGCTCTCAACAATGTGAAAATATCCCTCGAAGTAATTTAAAAACTTCGATGAGCTGACCACGGAGTCTACGGGTTTCCAACGAGAACAGATCCAATTCCCTTAATCTATCTTTATAGTTTTCTGTCTGGTAGAGGGAATCAGGTTGGTTGCCTTGTCTTGCACGCGTTACAACCTCGCGTTGTCCTTTCTAAATGAAAGACTGCAAAATTGTACGGCATGCTCCAGGTGCGGTCGGACAAGTGAGTTGTACAAACGCAGTACAATCTCCTTGTTCCGATATCCAAACTGGCGCTTTATGTAGCCTAGCATCCTTTGGGCCTTTTTTTCCGCCTCAATGCACTGTTTCGAGAACTTGAGGTCACTAGTGATTGTTACACCCAAGTCGTTCTTAGTTTCGGTGGATTCAAGAGCAGTGCCCTTAAGGATATACTGAGATTGATGGTTTCGGTGGCCGATATGCATCCCTTTGCATTTGCTCACGTTAAAAGGCATTTGCAACGTGTCCGACCATTCCCCAATCTTTTGAAGATCTTCCTGCAGGCGAGCAGTATTTTCATCCTTCGCAACGTTAATATCAAGCTTGGTATCGTCGGCAAAGTTGAAAATCTTGGCAACCATGTCACCGTCCATATCGTTGACGTAGATGATGAATAGTAGTGGTCCCAGAACAGAACCTTGAGGCACCCCGCTAGTAACGGGCACCCACTCAGAAGCCTTTCCATTCACCACCACCCGTTGCCGTCTGCCACTTAGCCAGTTCTCTATTTAACCGGCTACTTTTTCGTCTATGCCCAGCGCTCGCACTTTCCGGAGAAGACTTCGGTGTGGGACCTTATCAAAGGCTTTCTGAAAGTCTAAGTAGACCACATCCACCGCCTTGTCCCGATGGTGCTCACTGAAGACGAAGTGGAAGAATTCCACAAGATTCGTCAGGCATGACCGTTGCCTTCGGAAGCCGTGCTTGGAATTTCTCAGTAACAGGTTTAACTCTAAATGGGAAGTCATTTTGTCCACCTTGATGCTTTCCATGAGTTTACCGACTATCGAAGTCAGACTGATAGGTCGGTAGGTCAACGGTTGGCTACGCTCTCCTTTCTTAAAGATAAAGGTTACCTCCGCAATCACGTCAGTCTCTAGGAACGCATTCGGTCCGGATTGACATGTTGAAGATTGCCTCAGGTGTCGTGACACTTGATCGCGCACTTCTTTCAACATTCTAGGTAAAAACCAATTTGGGCCAGGTGACTTATTCGTCATTAGGTTACTGATCTTCTTTTCTATTTCTTCTTCGGTTTAATCCGCATCTTCTCACATTTTCTATACCATTTTGATCGACGAAGCCTTTAAACTGCTTGTCGTAGAATGCCCCTTCCTTTTTTTTCTAAGAGTGCTAAGAGTGCTAATATATTGATATCCTAATATCTCAAAAAATAGAGCCGTTGGAAACAGGTAAGGATATAGAGAAACGCACAATAATCCCAAAATAAACTTATATTTTACCTTTATCAATTGAATACACAACATTTAAACATTAACTACAGCAATACTCTGAATATTATCATAAACAAAATTTAATTCAATTATTTTGACCCTCTAAAATTGATTAATTTCGCTACACACCTCAATAATATAAGAATTAGGCTTACGGACTCAACTGGAATTTAAAATCCCTCAGGAATGTTATTTTCTCACGACACGTGCCGCCTGGCCAGATGTAGATGGGCGGGATCACAAGGTCGTTTTTGTAAGGGTAGCTGCTGAGGGGTCCACACGGTATTCCAGGAGCGTTTCTTCACGGACGAGAACAATTTCGGTGCGTTATGCGGCACCAAGGTAGTCGTGGTCTCTCTGGCGAGAGTGAGTCGAACTTAACAAAGTTAACTTAACGTTTGGTTTGATAACCAGGGACTAGCTCGAGGATAAGCTGCTTCTTAGCCCCTTAAGTTAGGTAGCCCTGCCTCTCTTGCAGGGTACTTCTTGGTCTGGCGAGCCAAGTACACTACCAATCCAGTCTAGGTAGCTTGGTTTTAATCCAGGACTTCGTCACCTGGAGTCTGACGTATACTACCCCAATTTTCCTCAGTGTTCCTCATTTATAACTTGTCACCCCACTGGGGGAGTGGTAAGGGGGGGATGGGCTTGAGGACGGACCCAGGAGGGTTCTTTTGCCCAACGGTTTTTCTCCCCAAGTCTTACATCAGCTCCTCTTTAGCCTTCGAGCGTGGTAGAAACATGTCTCCAATTTCTTATTTGACGTGAAATTGAATCTCACTCTCCTGGGGGAGATCTTGCCTTTTGACCTTTAGGGTCTTTCATGACGCCGAAAGGTGCGACGCTGCGGTTACGCACTTGACCCGCCGATGCCTGGGGCAGATGTCTTTGTGGTAACCGCCTTGTGACTGCACCACGAGTGAACGGGGGGAGGGAGTGACGATTCCCCTACACAGCTATTCATGCCTTCGTCACCTCACGCTTAGACTCCTGCAATTCTCTTTTAGTGAATCTCCCTTCTTTGTCACTTCGCCCCCTACAACTTGTTCAAAATTATGCTGCCCAGGTCCTCCTTAGCGCCACCGGTTCTCTCCTTCGATGCCTCTGTTACAGGAGCTACACTGGTTACCTATTCGCTTCCGTACCCACGATATAATTCTTCTCATCACCTACAAAGCCCTAAACTTCGAGGTTCCACATTAGCTCTCGTCTGCCCTCTTTCGTCGTCCAATCCTCGGGCACTCCGGTCTCACTTTGCTCCCATCCTGAACATTCCTCGTTCTGTTCTCTGCTCGATGGGTGACCGTTCCTTCTCAGTTTGTGCTCCTAGACCCTGGAATGCTCTTCCTGCCAAAGTCCGATCCTCTCCCTCCCTTGCTACTTTTAAACGTCTCCTGAAGACTCATCTCTTCAGAATAGCCTTCTCTCCCCTGAAAATTTTCTCTACACTCGCTACACAACCTGCGCTCTGTGAGGGTTAACAGCCCTAAAGAGCGCATTATAAATACCTATATTATTATTATTATTATTAAAAAAATAATAAACAATTTAGTTGACCATTTTCTAGTAATAATATGATTCCTTTCATTAGTCAGTGTATTAGCATTTGCCAATAACTCATTAATTCTTGCAGTCGTGATTCAACTTCCATATATTAATTTATTGAACTATTTAAAATAAATTTTACAATAATGATTATCTCCCTTCAAAATATTATCACCGTAGTTATAACCATCCAGTTTATTTTCATTCATATTATCTCAAGATTTAACTCCCTTAACTCATACTTATTACACATTATATATTATGAAGCTTGTTCGAAAAATAATGATTTATTTTACCCCAAACATTTATTCATGAAAAGTTTAACACTAGCTATTTTAAAATTAGTCATCGTATCATTTCTAACACCTCTTCATTTCTACCATCAATGAACAAGCTGGTGCGTTTTCTCATTCCTTCTATGCAACTACTTTTTTTCTAAGAGTATCACTTCGTTACTTCCTATATCTAGGTTTAATTATCTGATCAGCTACCCCATGCTGTGTCAAATGAAGCCATTCAACGCCAGTAAGTTTCAAGAGACCAGGCCTTGAGTGGTCCTGGGTATTGTGGTGCGATTAGTGCGATTAGTGCGACTATCAGATTTTCACCAATGACTTCTTCTCTGCACTTAATAAACTCACCGCCTAAATCTCTATTACTAAAATCTAGGTAACCTTTTTGTCTGTTTTGGGTCGTGCGAGGAATTTGATAACACACCTTTAACTGGCAGAACGGCTCCACCCACTCTTATCGCACATTTTCGCTAAAAGCTTCTCTCTTTACCGCTTAGTGATCAACCCACAGCTTTCTCAATGTACCCTTCAATATTCTCCTCGCATAGAGCTGACTTCCCCATTTCGTATTTCTATGACTGAGGGGCTTTACGACTTCTTCCCTTCTTCAGATTCGCCCCCGAGCGACTCGCTAGCTTTAATAACGGCGCCTCTTTTTCCTTTCCATCCAAATATCTTTTTATTGTCCGGTGATAGCTGAGAAACGATTTAAATATATATAAGAAGAAAATTATTTAAAACTTTACTCTTATATAACAATTTTTCAGAAATTCAGCACTTCTTGAGATATATTTGCGAAATAAAGAGTTTGAGAGGCATTTCACAATGCTTGTGTGATACCATGTGTAAATTATTGAGCTGATTCTATCATGGTATGGGGTGTATTTCTTAATCAGGGACAAGGGTGATGGTTCTATGCCAGGAAAGAATAAACTTCAAAACTTAAACCAGTATGTTGTCACAAATTTTAGAGCCATCTATTTAGAGATTGCATCCCAAAACACTATCAAATTAAATTATATTTCAGCTAGACAATGTTGCTTGCTATACATCCAACCCCACTAAGGTTTTGAGAAATGAGGATTACCCCTATTGAGTGTCTACCACAGAGCTCTGACTTAACTCTAATAGAACACTTGTAGGAAGTTCTTTGAAAAGCAATAATAACTACCACAAGTACAAATAAAACCTAACTGTACGAAAAATTACAAGCTGAGTTGGAAAAGATAACGTCAAAAAGTTTTCAAAATTTTGTGAAATCGATTCCACGAAGAATTCTGGCTATTAATAAAGGAAAAGAAGATCTAACAAAGTATTAAAAAATTGAAAATAAATAAATATATAATATCTATTTATATACCCAAAACTTTCACCACAAATGTATAATAAAATTATATGAATGATTCCATTGCGTACTTACTGCTCTATACATTTTCCAAGGGTGTAAAATTCAAGACCAGGTACCTACAGGAGCAAAACTTCATTCAGACCCAGGTACGCAAATTTAAGCACCATCAAACACGGCCTTCAAATTAGTGCACCCAGTTGTGTACCCTGCATGCCCCAGTGTTTGCAGCTCCTGGGGCTTTATATCTTTAAAAAAATTAACCTGTATATTATCACTTTATTTTCAGATCTCTTTTTCCCGAATCATGACAAACAGGGGAAGGTACTCTGTTTAGAGCGCAACACATGATACCTGGAGAAGCAGAAGATTCTCACACCTTGTGTCGCCGTAAGACAGACCTGGTTCACTAAATTGAATTTATTTATTTGACTAGTCATGTTGAAGATTGTGTGTTCCCCCTTCCCGTCTATGTACCATCTTTTTTCTAAGAGTGCACCTTCTTTAATTCCCCTCTCTAATTTTAAGGTTCTGAACATTTTCCTTCAAAAAAAGAGCTTTGGTGCATCAATAAACAACGCTCTTTTAAACCAGCTTATTTAGAGAGACCAGTTTTGAGGGGGGCTGCGATTTAGAGTGCTAGTAATTGAAAACGCGCTTTTGCCTCAATAACCCATTCCTAGCGCCTAAATGACTGATCCCCTCACGGCAATCGTTATTAAGTGCATATGGTTGTTCTCTCGGTGAGAGCGGTTTTTACCTCCTTGTTGGCTGTCAGGCCAACTAAATAAATGTCTCGAGCCATAAGCCTGTATCTGCCATATGATAGACATTCAGAACCTTGTTAACGACTAGTGCGTTCTAGTAAGGCATATCACATTGTCTTGCGTGCGTCTCTGGCATCTAAGTTGCGAGTTGCGAGCTTAAGAAAGTGACCATCAAATGATAACCTTCCTTTCTGGGTGCGGAACAGCAGAGGCGAACACGATCCTTTAAGTTCCGTCCAAGCCTGTTTGCCTTAGGCGAATTTCTTCAGGTGAGGGCCAGAAACTATTTTATTAAGAAACACGCTCATAAAGCCCAATTTATTGACTTGTTTTCGCCAAATGGTTTACGATCTAGACAAGGCATACGATACTGAAGAGCGATAGAGTAGCATGGGACGCAGCCAATTTATCTGAGTTCCTGATTACTAGTCATTTCGTGTAAAGGTGAGAAAACTCACCCCCACTCGTCCCGCAGTGGAAGAGATAGGTGTCTTACTGGGAGGTTTCCACAGTGATACGCCCTTTGCCTTGAACATTACCCATATCATATTGGTACTGCCGAAAGATATTCTACCTACGCTCTTCGCAGATGGCCCGTACATGTATTATCACGCAGTTAAGAGTCCTATGCTACAGTCTAGACTCCAACAAGCTCTGAACTGCGTTTATCCTTATGCCGACGTGCAGCGTCTTCAGTTCTACTTAGCTAAGGCTATGATGGTGCTGTTCTGTGCCATAACTAGGCATAAACCCAAAGCAGACTTTTTTTAAATGGGATTTGGCTGGAAGTGGTTGATTTGGATCAACACTCTACCATGAAAAAGCACATTTGCAACCGTAGAGGCTCCTGCACTCACAACATGCAAATTTCTTACCCTCTGGCGTTTAGCACCGAAATTTAGATTACTTTTGGCGCAGATCAGATGCTTAAACTGGACTTAAACTGACTCTAAACCGCTTTTTTTCTATACTGACGAACAGTGTTAACGGTTTTCTTTAGTTAAGACTAAAATAGAGCAAATCGGCCGCATATAGAGGCATCAACCCGACGCGCATCTGTTTCTAAATGGGACTCGGTTGGAAGTGGTGGATTCTCGCCGTTTTCTTGCCTTGTTTTAGCCACACATTTACAGGTCTATTGTCTCTTTCACCCGCACCTTGCCAATTCTTCGCACTGTGGCGTTCAGCACGTGGGTGTGGGAGTGAGGGTGGGCTGATATGAAACGCTTTTAATTTTCTACTGCTTATCTATGCGCTCCAGGCTAGACTACAGATGAGAGTTTTACTACTCAGGAATAATTGTCTACTGCGGAGGTATGGGTGCGTTCAGTACATCATATATACAATCTCTTCTTGTTGATGCGGGGTAGATACCAATATCCCAACTTCCTATACCATGAATGATGCATTTGTACACGTGATTTAATCTTTCGCCCAATTAGCATTGGATTTCATTTTATCTAGGCTGATCAGGATGGTACCTATTCTGATGAAAGCTAACATGCCTACCCTAATCCATTTATGTTAGGCATATAAAATGGCTTCGAGCATTCGATGTAACTCTAGGACCGGTAGCACCGATGTTTATAGCCAAGAATACATCCTAGATGATAGTAATTGTGAAAGTATGACGCCAGTCTTTGGCTCCCATAGCTTCCATAGCATAGGCTGCTATGGAAATTATATTCCGATGTCTTAAAGGTAAAAAAAATTGATGTCGCCTCCGAATTGGATACAACTCCGAGTCGCAATGTCATTGGATTTTGCTATCGCCTAATTAATTACATGACTAATGTTTGCTTCTCTTTTGACTGTACGCCTCGTTCTTGTGGTATTTGCTAGTGTGGATGAGCTTATCGCGTGGTATCTGCCCCTTGAGCGTGTTCGGTAACACTTACTTTTGTATGGTACTGGACCCGGTTCCTATCCTGTTCTCCCATATTTTGACTCGTTTAATTAGGGGGGAGGATTCCTCCATTGTACCTAATTGTTTAACTTTCTAAATCGTTATTTAGACACTTTTTCTTATTCTTTTTAATTTATTGATTAACCGAGCCATTTTAAATAATAATAAATTAAAATTTGGTTTCAGTAGCTATGCACATGAAGGTGTGCACTAGATGAGCTACAAGTGAAAAAAATAACTGTAGGGCAAAGAAGAAGGGCGACAGCATCTGAGAATTTAATGTTGCGTGTCATCTATTTTTCTGGTAAACAGTGCACCTTATTACCAAAACCTTTACTTTATCAATTCATGTTTCATCCTTTCCGAATCAGATTACTAATGTTTGCTGGTTGATTAGGGTTGGTGTAGCTGCAAACTAAGTCCTTTTGTTGGTAACTTGACGGGAGAGGAGGCTACAGACTTTTCCTTTTGCTTAGCTCAATGATGCGGGTTCTTGCGTTTAAAAGTTTAGTGCAGAAGTCTTTTTATGAGGAGAAGCAATTCTCTATTTAATTACTTTTAACTTGTTGAATACAAGCGTGAATCTTTGTCAGACTTGAGCTTTCCCTTAGGATACTGACCACGCCTCTTGTTGTTTCGTCTTGTTCTTTCGTTGATTATGTTGCCTTGGTTGCTGTTAATTCCGCTGTTTTTGGTTATTTTTTTCTATTTTTTGTTCTTTAATATTAAATTATTCTTTGACTAAGATATTTGTCTCATTTTTCGTGCGACAGTGTCCTTTGAAAAGCCTCTACAGTTGAAATTTAGAACTAAAAAAATAAGGAAAGGTTGTATTATATACCCTTCAAAAAACAAGTTCACATAACGAGTACAGTTCCTCTAAATTACGAACTTTATTTTGTCTATGGAGACCGGTTCAAACAATGACGTTCAAAACAATGTTAGTGACAATGCAAGACAACAAAAGAAAAGAAAAAAGAAAATTTCTCTTTGCCGCAGAATAATATATGGCACAAACAAATGTCTTAAAGAATGAATTGAAGCGTGACTAAATGCCGACGATTCAAGCAATGAAGAATGAAAGACGAACCGATTTATAAAAAAGAAGTTTTAGAATGAAACAAAGAACAAGGTAGCAATAAATTGAAAAATATGAATCACAATGAATAGTGAGAGAAAACATAAATAGTCACATTAATTATATCACGCGACAAATAGCCCATGAGTTCTATTTTAGGAGAAAAGATTTAATTATATTATGACATATTAATAGAAAGGGAGCCAGCATTTAGGTAGCAGTAGGGAGAAAATGGATTTATTTATAAACTAGATTTTTAGCAAAGATGAAGTTAATTGCATAATACCTAAAGCAACGAGACAAATGGAAAAAAACAAAGGCATAGATTTTTAAGAATCCCAAGACAAAATTCTTCAGAAAATTAAAAGTGCTGTGATGAAATATCCACCATCCTCAGTCCCATAACAAATCAATATTTGTTTGTCAACGCCAAAAATATCAAGATGGTGACCAGAAGGCAAGTCTCACATAATTATTCTGTGAAAGCTGGTTTCATTTTAATTAAAAATAGTGAAACTTCCTTTAAGTTTTGTTTAAACTAAAGCCACTTGTATTTCAAAACATAATCATAAAGACAGTTCCGAGGAATTTGGGCTAATTAATAACAAATCTAATAGATAATTTGTCATGACTAGACTCCTCTTCTCCTTGATTCAATTAGGTGATCCTTGCAATTACTTACCATCTCTCTTCGAGCGAGTCTCATAAAAGCTAGAAATGAGAACGATGAAAAAAGCTCATATTTCCTATTTTCTATAGTCTCTCATCAACTTTATAGGTGATACCAATTCGTGCATTTATGTAGTATTTTCTCGTTCTGTTAGCACCTCTATCGTTTGTATAAATATTGAATGTCTCGTATACGCTAATTGGAATGAATTGATCAGAACCAGATGGCTTTTATGAGTTAATCATTAGAGGAAAGTGTGTTGAAATAAATACCAAACGAGAAAGAAATAAAACCACACAGGCATTTCCACACTTGTATTTCTCAAAATTTGCTTCATGAGGAAAAGGTCAAGTTTGTAAAAAAAAAAAACCTTTGAGGAAAGGCCTAAAGGGAAAAGAGGTCGAAAAGTCAGGCAATCTTGTTGAACCTGTCTTCGTTTATATGAAAGTAAGGTCGCGTTTGGAAACAAAATGAATATGAGGGCAACAAAAACGAAATAAAAACAAGAATAACACATAAAAGAAAACAGAAACCTCTACATTCTCAGAGTTATAATATAACGTAAACAACCCATTGCATTTCGGCATCAATCAACCCCGATATTTACGATGATACAATTCACGTGTTGGTAAATCTCAGGTAAAGATTAATACTATATCAAATTGCTTTATTCTACATCCCAATAATCTGGAAAGAAGCGTAACAAATAATCAAAAATATTATACTCATTGTTATGTGATGGGATTGAATCCATACATCAAATACTCATCGTTTATCGAGTCAACGCCTAACTCACTTCCACCATCCTGGATATAGGTTTTGGCAGAGTTGGTTAATCCGTTGACTCGCTGAACGGTGAAAGTTTGGTAATGAGGGTTCGAATCTCCATCACTACTAAACGGGTATATAATTTATCCTAATACTCATTCCTTACAGATTTCATTTAAAGACTTCCTTCAGCTTATTTTTTATCATCAGAAGCTGATAAATCATACCATACTTCTACATTCCCCCGTTCTTTTTGCGACCCAAACCTATTTCTGCACCTCTTTGTACTGAAAGAACATTTTTGCTACATAGAATTATCACACTGTGATTTAATAACTCGCTTTTAATTTAATTTTGTTCACGTATATCAAACACTTGAGGTATCTCATCTCTCATTCTGTTACATATTTGTTTATTCATCTTTCTTACAGCCATCAGTCGATGAACATTCCCACTTACACCTAACAGCTTGATCAAAGTAGTTCCGAATGCTTCCTTTATCTCCTTCACTTCTACCCTTGCAGGTGACATAAAATACAAACACGAACAGTTTTACTGCCTCCAATCTTTTTTTATCCACGTGGTTTCTCTGCTTAGTCATTTCATAATACCTCATTTGCATAACATAAGTCTCTTTTCCCCGACAGTGAATCACATATAATGACATTTCATTCTCTGAGTTTAACCGGTACTCCTTTTTCTCCCTCCTCATGTTTGTCTTACATAGAGAAAACAACTGCCACCTCTCTCATTTAAACTACCCCTTAAACTCTTCTATTACCTCAACCGCATATGCCTCTCACACGCCACTTACCCAATCAATTTACACATTAAAAAGGATTAACGGAACTGACAACTCAAGGAGAGCTCTGCGTGGACTGTTACCCATGGTAAGTGTAGGTGTATTACGCCCAATGCCGTCAGTATAGATTGAACCTTCATCTCTCCTAGACATCATCATTTTACTTATAAGTCCTTTCTCACCTATTTTACTAGACGGCGTCTTATTCTACAGGCTAATCACCAACAGCTTTCATCCATTCATTCATGGTAGGTAGGATTATGGAGGAGGTGAGGGTAGGCGTTCAATTTATAACCTGTTGAAGTGGAGTATTAAAAGGCTTGCTATCTTGCCACCCCTTTTTTCTCTTATTTTTAATACCAAATTCCATAAAGGGAGTCTTTAATGAGGTCTAACTGGTTTAACCGACACACGATACGCCCGACTAGAAAATGGATTTCCATCCAAGCACTGAAAAATGTAGAAAGATACCAGGGATGTTTAAAACGTTGATTACTTACAATAATTTCATAACTATAGCTTACGTTAAAAGGGGGCCTTTTAACTTGCATACACAGGCATAGTGGCTTTCCATTTACTTTATCTTTGACTAAGGGAGACGCCATGATCATCTGTCTCTCTAAAACGGACATGCTTCTCACCAGCATAATGTATCAGCGGCCCTTGTAAAAGAACAGAAAATGTAGGAGCTACTCTACTCCCGAAAAATGGACGGCGCTTGCACAGACCACCTAAGAGAGGCATACGGTTGAAGATCCCTTGCCTCCTGCTATGAGCTTTTTCAACTGAGGGTGGTTAAGTTCCTAGGAGTTTGGGCAGGGTCTTCCTAAGTGTGCTAAGTCGCACCAAGAGAAAAAAAAGGTACTCTTCTCCTTCAGGAAGAGGAGAGAAATATATAGAGAGGCGGTCAATTGTCCTTTCGTCGAAAAAATAAGCCAGGACATTTCGCGAGCGGAATATAAAAGTAGGAATACGTCGTTGTTCTTAAATCAAATCATTATTATCCATGATGCTTCTATGGAAACAACTATTTCTAAACAGGGAAAAGAAAAGAAAAAACAAAAGTTCCTGCAAATTGCAATTTTCATATGGGAGGTGTGGATCTATCAAACAATTTGTTATGCCATTGTACTACTGCAAGGAATAGAATGAAGAAATATGATAGGAGAGTATTAAGACACTTTTGAGATATGGCAGTTCTGAATTCTTATATTTGTTATCAAATATTGGGGGCCAAATACATAGAGTTGATTTTATTATACGATTGAGCGAAAATACTAGGGGCGATCAATAAGTTTTGCGAATCGGTAGGGCAAAAGAGAGGAAGCGGGATGCCTGTTTGTGCGAGGGTTAGGACAAGTTATGACAAGTCAGGACCAGCAGCCGCACGCTCCTGCCTCGTCTATTTAAGAAGCAGTAGCTGATCGCAGATCGTCAGTCACAAAATTTTTAACAATGAAGAAGTTTGAGCACCGCACAGTGATCAAATTTTTGACCAAAGAAGGCAAGAATGCAAAAGAGATCCATGAGCGCATGGTTGCAGTGTACACCGACACCGCCCCTTCCTATACAACCATTGCTCGATGGAATAGGGAGTTCCGCCATGGTCTTGAGTCCCTTAAAGATGACCCCCGTCCAGGACGCCCGTCAGACGTGACCAACGAGGACAATGTGGCCCATGTGGAGAGGATGATCCTCGAAAATCGAAGGATGAAAGTCAAAGAAATCGAGCGAGAACAAGGAATATCACATGGGAGTGTTATCGACATCATCCACGACAATTTGGCCATGACGAAGGTCTCTGCCCGTTGGGTCCCTAGAAACCTCACGCCCCATGATCGATTTCAACGTCGTCAAAGTCCACAAGGCCAGAGATGCACAAGATGCCCTGCGCGAGTGCGGATTCGAGGAGCTTAACCATCCCCCCCTACATTCCAGATCTGGTCCCTAGCGACTACTTTTTATTCTGCCAGCTCAAGGCTGCACTACGTAAACGCCGGTTTGGGGACGATGAAGATTTCCAGCTTGCCATCCAGGAGTGGATTGAACAGCAGTCGAGAGATTTCTGATGGCGGGAATTCGAAGCCTCAGGGACAAGTGGCGCAAGTGCAGTAAAGTCGAGGGTAGTTATATTGAAAAGTAATAAACACTTTTCCTTATATCTCGTTTCCTTATATCCGAATTTCAAAACTTATTGACCACCCCTCGTATACTAGCTAAATACGCAACTTATTTACCACTGCTTAGTAAAAGTCGAGGAATACCCTAACGGCTTGTTGCAAACCCTTCGAGTTTACTTGGTCGCTATTTCCCTGATGACTGCCCAACTTCAGAAAATAGACAAACATGCCTTAAGAAGATGTACCCTGTGCAAGAAAAATGTGGAGTTTCACTTAATGTAACGCCGTGTTTCCGCGATTTGCACACAAAAGAATAAGGTAAGAATTATTTTCCTTTTAAAAATATTTTTTATCTTGTACTATACAGATATAATATAAATCAACTATGAAACGAATTAAAACATTGCCAAAAACTAATTAAAAAAACATGAAATATAGGGTTGCGTCTAGGCACCAAAAAGGGACGCTTGCCCTGTTAACCTATATGTTCCGTGCAAGCCAATTCCATGAATTGTTTGCGGATCGCACCGTACTTTTTTTAGGTAATGCAATCTTTATCTGTTCAGTAAGAAAGCCTGGTTAACAAAGCTGTGAACCATATTTCTTTGAGAATGTTTAAATAGATAATCCTGTCGTCGTCTGCCTGAAAAGGCCACCTCCGATGTCTCATGTGAGAAATGCGCTTTCCGCTCCTAGCACTTTCATCCTATGAGCGCGGTGACTCCAGCGCTTATTTGGAACAAATAAGTAAATCCCCCCCCCCCCTCCCGGCCGGAAAGTGCCCAATGATATAGCCTGCTACACTCGGTGCCTGGAGGAGCGACAACTTCTTCCGGCTAGAGTACCGACAATTAGGCACCATTTGTCACAGCCTTCCGACCATAGTGCCTGCCCCTATGCACCTTTCTCGGCCCACTGTTTGCAGGATCTGCAGCTTTATCTCTTCTGGTATTACTAGTTGTTTGCACTCACCACTTTCCTCTTAGATTTCGCCTTACTGAATTGGAACAAGGAAGGGGTACCCTGTGTAAAACATTACACCTGGTACATGGAAGAGTGGTGGGTCCTCCCAACCAAAGTGCCTGTAATCAGAGCCTGGCTGCCTGAGATGAAAGGAAATCTTTTGCACGTCCCGGGAAAGCTTGTGCATTCCCAACTTCCTTTTTTACGAGTAACCCCTTATTATTTCTATTAACTTTAAGTAACTAAGCAGCTGCCTCATGCCGCTTCGGAGGAGTGGGTTTGGTACCTCAATTAAACAATGCCCTTCAGCGGTAATAGGTTGAAAAATACCAAGCGTAAAGACACTTTGAGGTTCGGGATGAGAGTAATGTGAATGGCGGGTTTGCCCCAAAGACCCCTTCCCTGCGCATAATTTGCTTCTCATATCCTTGCGGCCGCTCTCGTGTGCTTAAGAATATACTGCCTAGGGGATGGTTTTACTGATTTGAGAGTTACCAGGCTAACTAAAAGTCTCACGGAAGGTCTAGGTGTCAGTCACATGAGAGATCTACTGATGGTCGCCGTGTTGTGCACAACAGTTCGATTTAGTAAGTGATAAACTCTGTCCTACTTGCCTGCTCAGTTTAGTGCTGCAACCCTTAATGACCATTCATCCGTTGGGCCACACTTGTTTGGTGTGAATTGCTGGATATGATCAGATATCTCACTTTAACGCATCCAAAGTTAGAAACGCTGAAAAGTCCAAAAATCTGATAAGGGAGCTTCTGGAGCGGCTGGACACAGGATATAGCTTACCAACCATTTTCAAACTTATATTGGTCACAATTTGGGGATTTTTATGTTCCTTTAGAAAAAATAAACAGCTATAGATTATATCTCTCTTGAAAAAACATACAGGCTTTGTGTTGGAGAATGCGAGACCCTGACAACCAACCTCTGAAGTGGCCCACTTCGTGGGCCACTTTCGAACAGCTTCACCTCTAGAATTGAGCCCCACAATACTTCACTATGCTTTTCATAGTATGCTACTCCATGTTTGTTCTAATGTAGATCGGGCTTTCCTTTCTTTTATGATTAAGGGCACAGATGTTTCCTTATTGTCTTCTTTTTCAGAGTCTCTCTTGGACAACTGCCCATCTTTTTCATGGTCCAGTGGAGTCAAATAGAGAATACTAAAGTATCTCACAAGGACAGCCGTTCCAGATCGGAGCATTTTTTATTCTTTGTTTTACGCCTTCTTTCACACAAATTTGGTATAATCAGGTGGTGTTCGTTGAAGGTGTTTAAATTTGTTAGTATAACTTTACTTCTTTTAGGTGCAATACTAGGTGATCATTTGTTTAAGGATCATCTGCTAGAATTGATTCAAGAGTTGGGCTGTTTCTAAGGTTTCTAACACTCTTTTTTCAGGATTTCTGCAAATTAATGGAATGTAAGGGGTAGATATTCTGGTTTAACATGCGGCTCATTGTAGTAAGTGGTAATTGTAGAAACAGTGGTTGTGGACCAGCGTGGTTTATCCTAACCGCAGTTGACACAAGAAAACTTTTAATCTTTCGGGTTTTCTAGGATGCCAATTTCTATTTTTCTACGTACTTCTTGATATGGCGGTGCTGATGACAATGTGTGCCTCCTTCAGTTGTTTGAAATACTTTGGTTCTATAGGCACTACTTGTTTTTTGTTACTGTTTTTTCTGCTGCGTCAGTATTTTCTTTTTTTTTAACTCACATGTGAGGGGCAGTAGCATAATGTGTTAATGCAAAGAAATGTTAATTCATCTCGACATTTCATGACGAGGGGATGTGCCTGATTTTAGGATTTTAGCATCTTGAGTGTAGTATTGGAGTCCAAGAAGATTGTTTATAATGTTCTTGCCTGTTGTTGCTTAATTTAGAGGTATTAAAATTGCTCTCAGTTTCGCTGACATAAATAACGCAAAATCGGATCAATCTTTTCGAGTGAGGTAGGATTTTTGCGCATGCCACACCGTTGATTGATTAGGATCCATCTGTCAGGATTGTCTGGTTAGGTTCATGGAATTACTGGTGGCAGTGGAAAGTACATAGCATTTTGGGTTGCGTATTGTCTGTGGATAGAGTAGGTTGTATTTGGCTGACTATTGTTGTGGTTGTCATCCATGTGAAGGTGGTGGGTTTTATCGTTGCCTATGTTCGGCTCAGTCAAGTTCACGTTATATATAAGTTTTTTTATCTTTGAATCTATCTAGGTTATCTAACGTTTATAAAATGTTTTATTGGTTGTGTTTGCTAGTTTAGAGCTAGGTATTTGAATTCTCCTAGTTATCTTTGGTAGCCAAGTGCTGTTATCCCAGACTACGCCCAAATGGGTGATGATGACATTGATTTAAATACTCCGCTGGTTATTCGGAGAGCTTCATGGTTTAGTGGATCCAGCCTCTTTGGGGTATAATGCCGTTTCTTTGTTGGATATCAAGGAGAGTGGTTCTTTATAGCCTCCACTGGCTTTATTGTGGGTGTGTTTTTTAGTTGTATGTAGGATGATTTTGGATGTGTGGTAATAGACGGAAGAGATTTTCTTTAGAAATGTAGTTTCGTTTAGGGTAGATAGGATTCTACAGGGAGTTGTTGCATATTTATGTTCTCCTATGTTTGTGGCGGAGTGACGTATTAAGTTTTTGGGTCGTGGAATAACATTATCAATGATAGGTTAGTGATTGGTTTCATTTCGAAGGTGATTGTTTCGAGGTTAGATTTTCTTAATGCTTTCTTGAGTTTGGGATATTGGGTAGTGATTAGTAGTTCTGAATATTTGAAGTTTCGGCGGGGTTTGTTGATTTGGTTTCAGAGAGACGTTTTTAAGGCAGTGGTTAGGGTAGAGTTGATAGTGATATTGAGTTGATATTGGAGTTGGTATTGGTTTTCGGGTTCAGAAACAGTGTTGGAATAACTCTTTGTGAGGATTTTCGGGTGGATTCAGCCTAGTTGGGCTCAGCTTGTGTCGAGGCAGAGAGGTAGTGTGACATTCTATGGTATTCCTTTCAGCGAAGGGGATTTTACAGTGTGTTTTTTTGTTGGAGGCCTAGGATTGTGTGGCGTAGGTGGGGCTAGAAGTAAGATTCTTTGTTCCACCATCTCTGTACTGCCTGGTGATAGCCAATACCAAAACGTTAGCCAGATTTTTTAAACCATTGTGATTTTCTCTTTAGTTGCCTCAATTTTTGGTTGGATGACGGCTTCATTTTTGTGGTCGCTGGAGCTAAATCTGAAGCATAGTTAACATTCCAATCTTCATTATTTAATTCTTTATCAGAATTGAAGACATTTGCTGCACTCTGTTTGCAAGGAAATCTTCGATTATTAAAATTATGGTGCCTGCGAAACATTTATTATGTGGGAGCGTTTTTGTTTGAATACAAGTTTCATGATTTTTAATGACCTTGTGTAGCTTAGAGTTTTACTTTCGTATGGGGAGACACTACATCTGTGGCTGACGTCCGCAAATACACTTTTTGTCCTAAAACAAATTAAATCAACTTAACCTTTTGCCATAAAGATGTTGAGGAGTGTGGATTCGACCTTCGTGTTACAGCGGTTTTTTCCGTTGTGTCTAATTTATATTCACCTTAAGTGGTTAGTATTAATAGATTTTTTATAAAAAGCTTGAGTTCTGGTTTTTACTAGTGTCTGTGTTTGGAGCTTATCTGGTGACATATTGTAGTTATTTTATAAGATCCATGATAAAATTATTTCTTTTTATTTTGTTTGAATTGTGATGTATCTTAACCAGCAAGTAGGGTCAAAAGATTTGTAAATTCAAGTGACTTACTTGTGTGTGTGTTAGTTTTTAGGCACTTCTAAATTTAGATTGTCCATGGCCACTGTATAATTATTCGCCAACTCTGCCCATAATGACCCACAATGACCCTAAGAAGGTAACGGGACTACTGGGCACCCATTGATAGGCCACGGTCGCTTCTACTACGAAGAGTGGAATCCGCTTTCTCGATAACCACGCAAGAACCCAACACTAAACCTTACACGTGGCGTGTGGGAGACAGGTTTGGGCGACGGATCCGATTAGCGATTGGCTTAAGAGAGGAAAGGGTTACCAGGCCTAATATCAGGTCGCAGGAGTAAGTGGGGCGCAATTCATCTGGGCCACCAGGTCGTGATCAAGAAGAGGGGGGCGATGATAAGGCAAAGGAAATGTCAGGGAGTTAAAAGGGTGGATGGAAGGACTAACTTAGAGGGAAAGAGAGTTTGTACATGAAGAAGATGAAGGGGTTAGCGGAAGAGGGAGGAGAGGGTAAGCTAGTAACGGACTGAACACTGAGTCGCTTTAGCATGGTGGTCAGGAAAACACATCGCCCTGTCAATTACGGGTATCGGAACATCAGGACAGGGTAAACCTGTTTGGGGGTGCAAGAGGTGGCGAATCCATTGGCCCATGCTATCCTTACTTATTCCGGACCTGCAATACGGTGTCACGGAGGGATGGCTGAAAGGAACTCCTTCCTAAGACGAGAGCAGACCCATTGTGATGTTGCCTGATAATACTTACTGGATAAAAACTATGCCTGAGTCGAAGTCAATTCTGCTGCAAGGACGGTTGAGCTCAGCAGACGACCATTTCGGTGAAGGACGAGGCTAAGGCTGGCTCATCCGATTAACCTTGTAAGGGGAGAGAAAATGGCACCCTACCCAACATACTCTCAAGAGAAGAATTAAAAAAGAAGAGAGTAAAAGATTAAGTGTTCCTTTCTTTCAGAACGAGGAGGTTTGGGGAACCAACGGCTCTTTTGCCAATTCGTAGGCAACCACGCCATTGATGACACATCTGGTAGGAGAATGCCCACGAGCTGTAGAAAAAAGGCCCTTAAGACAAAAATGAGCGAATGGGTGAGGTGAGCTAGAAGAGACGCTCAGAGGAAACACTTGAAGACATCAGACGCTATTTGAAAGAATCCTCACCAATGGGGTCCTTAATCGAGAGTTTACTTGTCGTTTTCGAGCATGATTACTTCAAAGCCATGTTAAAATTCACTTTACTGATGGAAATATTGTGTTAAAATGAAATTTTTTATCTGCATCAAACATTCTTCAGATTTTATTGTATGAAACATTGGGTTGCCTTATTCACAGAGGAAATTCTTTTGGTGAATATGGCCGGTCCTTCTCAAATGGCTATACTAAAGGCTCTCTTTGGATATTCGACACGTAGGCTTTGCAGGTGATGTTCCACTCTACAATGAACTACGTCAAAAGAATGGGTTGTGAGAGGGAGTTAATTGACTATTGGTTGAAAGATATCAAAAAGAGCTGTCAGACTAGAAATTGGAAAAGGTCGAAAATGTGATAAAGAAATAGGGAGAGGAATCGATATCCCCGTCTATACTTTTCTTAATGTTCGATCGGGACATGCAGGCTGATCAGTACGAGCTGATTGGTATCGCTACCACGGCAAAGCATTCATTCCATTGTAGTAGAGATATTACCATGATTCGGTCATACATTCAAACTTGCAACCGTGCTAAGTTGGTTCTCCCACGCAAAGCCCTGCAAAATTTGCAGAGATTTCACAAGAAAAATCTCTAAATTATCAGACCGATTATGAGAATGGGGCTAAGAACACCCTGCTTCCTCAAAGCACTATCATATGTACTTTCTTAGGTGGTCTGATCTGTAAGGTTGTGGATCCAATATTTGTACATATACACCCTGAACCATGCTAATAGCTTGGTAGGGAAAGTTAGAATTTCTCGGTTCTATCTCAACGATTTTTTTTCAAGGTTTTCCCAGCTGGTCTGCTCAATATGGCAACGCTATTATTATGTTTTGATTATGGTGTGTAACGTCCTTCAAATATAATTTCAGATTCCTCGTTTTTTGTGGGAACCAGGCAATAGCATCTATCCTCATTAAGAACAATGGGACGTCGCAGACGCCTTAACAATAATTCTAAGTCATTCGTCATCAAGAAAGTGCTTAAGGCACCTCTTTTCATGTTATTGCAGAAAGGTTCCCTCGCACTGTTAACATGGTTAGATGATTTATAAAGTACCCTTTGCTAAGAAAGAAGGGATCTGATTGTGGGGCCTCAAAGACTAGGACAGCTTGAGATTTGGGGAATATTGCCCTCTAGTTACGTACAAAACCTGAGGCCACAAGTAAAATTATTGTTACTGCCGCTTGTCTTCCCTATGGACAAACGAGAAAGAACCTTATCTTAATGACTATGCCTGCCGTGCAAGCTACATGAAACTGACTATTTTAACGCTCACTCAAGCTTTTGAAGCGTAAATGGGCCTGGAATTGCAGGACGTTGGACATTTAATACGTTTTCTCTACTGACTAAACCAGGGCAACCCTTAGCTGACAGGAGGGTTGGGCAAATGGTAGGGTCTATTTCAGAGAAGAGCGATACCAAAGTGTGCGAGGTCAAGAGCAGGGAGCAGGAGTTATATTGTGGGTAGGCATATTTGGACACATACCGGTCTGCCCAGTTAAGGTGCCTGAAGAGGTTAAAGTGATCTCAGCTGCCTACTACAATATTTTGAAGGAGGTCTTGGAACCCTGGATAGAAGGCACACCGTTGTTGCCTCTGAGGAATCTAGTTTTCATGTATTACAACGTCCATCCCACTCTGCCAGTGCTATCCGAACGTTTCTAGTCTCACAAAATACAAAGTGACAAGTTGACTGTATGGCCGCCAGCCTCTCCCTATCTCAACACAATCGAAAAATTGTGGTCCATCATTAAGCAAGATGCTTATGCAAATGGACTACAATTTTCTTCTAAATAAGTCTTATTGACGACCATCAAAGCTGCAGCAGAAGCAGTCCAACCTGATGATATTAATAAATTAAGATTCCATGCGTAATAGGATTTTTTTTAGGTCATCCGTCTAAATGGTGCTCATGTAGGCAAATAATTAATTTTGTCCTGTTAAATATATATGCAAGATATTCTTACTGTGTAAAATTATCTCTTGTTTTTTAAAAATAGGTCTAGACTGGCTATTTTCTTTCAAAAGATATTAGCGTGGTTCATCAATAAAAAGAAGAATCTGAAATAAAATTTAAGTACGTAACACAACATAATTAAAACATTACATTAGTTATGGCATATTTTGCAGACCAACTAAGAAGAGTTTCATAAAAAATGATCTAGAGAGAACCGCGAAATCATAACTTTCCCTACCAAGGTATTAACTTAGTTCAGGCTGTATTCGAGAGAACAAGGAATTTGTCCTCTATCTCCCTTTGCGACCTCGAACATCGTAGGCCTTTCAATTTATTAAAGCGCCCTCTGCGCCTGCTCCCTGCCAATTTGGCCAATGAGTATGGTAGCTACCGCAAGCGGTTGGAAACATTCTGTGAATTCTACCTTTTACCGTGCCACCTTGGTAAAGCTGGTAACAATGAAGGCAGGGACCTCGCCAAGGTTAAAAGCAGGGGGCCTTCTAGCACACCTTTACTGAGTCGTTAGAGTCACAGTAGGCAGATTTCTTTAAGGTGTTGGTGATGAGGCCATTCCTGGTGCTTCCAAAGCTTGCCTCCTCGAAAGAAGAATTTTAACAAGGGAGCATGACCTCCGCCTCCCTTTACAGAGGTTGGACAAGGATTTTAGGAAAGGAAGCCACAGCCCAAGGGCGAAGTAACCTGCCCCTAAAGCCACCGTCTCCGCAAGATATTTTGAGGCAGGAACAGAGGAAGAATCGTACACAGAATACATGTTAGCGTCATTCTGACTTAAATAGGGGAAAGCCAGATAAGATTTAGAATTTTGTCGTAGGGATCTAACACGAAATTCTTTGTAATATTTTTGCTATATATAAAAATTCTTGCATGGTATAATATATTTAAGATAGGGAACATAGTTACAGGAGTGTTGGGATAATAAACCTGGAATCTTTACTATACTGGGAATTTTGCAGTTGAGTCCGTCGTAAAAGCCTTTTTTAAATTCAAGGCACCATTAGTTGACGTTAGCCGTAACTTTAACTTAGGTGTTTTGCAATAAATGTGGGTTAATTTGCAATACAGGCACATACTTTAAAGAAATTTAATGACTCCGTTTCTAGCTCCTTCCCGAAGACGAGGAGCACTGCATAAAAGCAATTAACATTGAAGTGCCTAACAACGTCTGGGAACCGTATTTGAATTCGAATGGATGCTTCGCTCACATACCACCCGTTAATGTTGGGGTCGAGGCGCACCCACGGTACCTTATATTGGTAATATACTAGTATTTTACAAAATTCCTAAACCTAGTTTTAGGTTCGAATTCAAATGCAATTGCAAGGCGTTGCTAGGTGCTCTAATGTTCATAGTTTTTATGCGTGCTTTTTGATTTCAGGCATAAAAGCCTTGTCCTCAAATGCTTATTAGAGTAATCATATTCTCTTGAATATTGAGTAATATAAAGTGTCGATATCATATTTTAATTTAAAAAAAAAATATCCCTTCTAAACTATATATACATAATACAATATTATACAATGCAAATTGAGAATATGACCGTGTATTCCATATTTAGCAAATTGGGTGAGTTAAAGAGAATTAACTAAGAAAATTAAATATTAGGACCGCTAATATTTGTATATTTACACTTTACTTATTCACTTGGAATTTGGACGAAATAAATCATAGTTTCCTCCATTAGATCATTTATTTACTTTGCAAGGCTAAGACTCGTTTATTAATTCATAGTTTCTAATTGATTTTAATTTAAAATAAACGCTTAGAAATAATAGTAAAGTAAAAGTAATAACAAACCTGAGGGGGATATCGTTCTTGCACAATCCCTTTTTAAAAGTTTTTTTATTCATAGATTTATATAAGTGTAAGTGCAGTTAATGTGTACTGGCCTAGTCTTTCCTATGCCTCGCTTCAATGTGCACGGTGATCTAGAGCCTAGGTAGAGTAATGTGCTATTCACTTCTAAGCGAGGATTAGAAAAGCCTAGACCACTACACAGTAATTATTTGGTCACCCAATATGAAATCTTAAGTTTACCCATCAACTGACATGGCCCGTCTGAACGCTGCCAAATTGCAACGTCGTATTAACCAAGCATTTGAAAAAGATACAATAAGCCGGGGCCAATTCGATCTCCAAGATCAGCTAAAAAGTGCCAACCCTCAATCATTGACAATGACAGTTTGTGCGCCCGTATCAAAGCTGATCCACATCTGAAACCATTTAAAAGAAATGGGCAAAGGCAGCAATGAGCAAATTGGACGTATGGATTTCAAATAAACTAACCGACAGCGCCGCATAGACGCCTGCAACACACTTCGAAGAAACTTCGTTTTGAGTGCCAAAACGAACTGGTTACCTCAGATGAGTTATGATGCCTACACTCAAACATGGCTCGAAAAATGAGCTGAACAGAGAAAGATGCACCTGCACAACTTCAGGCAAAGGCCGACCGACAGCAAAAGAAGCGTATGGTTTGTGTCTAGTGGGACGTGAAGGAAGCGATTTCCTAGGAGATGTTAGAATGCAATCAGTCTATCGACATTCAATTATATAGTCAACAACTGCAATAGGTGGCAGATGCAATTGTGCAGAAACGACCAGAATTGAGTGTTATCATGTTCATTTATGAAACGGTCGACAACATGTTGCAGATCATACCCGAGAAAAACGGATGGAGCCCGGGCGGTAAGTTCTCCCTCACCCACCGTACCCATCCAGACCTGGCGCCAACAGACTCCCATGTATTCAAGGCACTGCAAATCATCTTGAATGGCTAACGTTCGCAAATGATGAACTAAAAACTGCAGTTGGAGACTCTTTTGAGCGCAAACGAGTTGAATTTTATAAAAAGGCATCCATAATACAATGAGGGCAATAAATATCCGATACATGGTCAAATGTTTATTTATCATAGTTACACAACAGGAATGTAATCGAAAATTGAACATCTTATGTATTTTGTACGTTGAAAACAAATTCAGTATTAGAACACACAAATAGTAAAGCATTGATATTATATCGACACAAGTATTAGATTATCCCCTAAAAAAGTATCCAACACACCCACAAAATTAGTTTTAAAGCGATAATAGATAGTTCTTGAACATTCCAGAGTGGTTTACGTGACAGGAATGCTGCAGAATTTTCTATAAAAATAATCTATTTCGTTTACCTAAAACAGCGGCCCTTAGTCAGTGTCTGAGAGCTGCACGAGAAAGAGCTCATCGTTAAACACTCTAATTCTAATATGGCAAAGATTAAAGAATTGCCTAAAAGGAGCAGAGAACTAATTGTTCAGTTACATCAAGGTGGTTTGGGCTATAGAAAATTTCATCTATGCTAAAAATACTAATCTCAACCATTGGTGACACGATTCGCAAGTTCATGTTATATCAGTCCACTGCAAGTCTACCACGTTCAGGGCGTCCATCTAAAATTTCAAACCGTGCGGCTAAACATATAGTCCGTAAAGTAAAGAAGAATCCTCGAGTGACTCGATCTGAACTTCAGAAAGATTTGGAAGCAGCTGGGACACATGTATGCAAAAATACAATTAGAGCAGTTCTTAGTAACGAGGGATTCCATTCTCGCAACACCAAGAAAGACACCTTTGTTGAAACCAATTCATGTCAGAAATCGTCTGAATTTTGCCAAGGAACATTTAGAGAAGCCTACAAGTTTGGGGGATGTTGTACTATGGTCTGACAAGACTAAGATTAAGTTATTTCTTCGCAATAGTGTTAGTCACGTTTGAAGGCAGAAAACTCAACGCATGATCCTGAAAATACAATCCCAACAGTGAACTTTGGAGAGGCAGCATAATGGTATGGGACTGCTTCTCCTTTGCAGGTCCTGGAAAACTCCATATTATTAAAGGTAAAATGAATGCTCAGATGTATCGCATGATTCTGGACGATAATCTCTCACAGTCTGCAGACGACTTGAAGTTACCAAGAGGATGGACATTCCAGCAGGAAAACGATCCAAAACATACAGTCAACGGCACTGCAGCATGGTTTCAGCATAAGAAAATGAATGTTATGGGATGGCCAAGTTAGTCGCCAGATCTAAATCCTATCTAGAACCTTTGGCGAGAATTAAAACTAAAGATTCAAAAGATTAAAAAATATTTGTAAGAACCTCATAAGTAAATGTCCCAAATGGTTGGAAGCTGTACTAGCGAGGAAAGGTCATATCACCAAATACTAAGTGCTTTTCATAGATGTATCGGATACTTTTTGAAACCGTTCGTTTGATATTTTTGCCGTAATCATAGTAATGTTTTATTATTTTTGCAATATGATACAAATTTGTATTTAAGGTAGAAAATACATAAGATGTTCAATTTTCGATTACTTTGCTGTTGTGTAACTATAGTAAATATACTTTTGACCATGTATCGGATATTTATTGCACCCACTGAATATACCCTCGTTGGAAGCAGCTGCTCGAAAGTAATGGTGATTACATTGTTCATTGATGTTTCTTTTGCTGAATTGTTTCGTTGTCAATTATTCTCAATAAAAGTTGTGCGTGTGCTTTGTATCTAACCTACTCTTAATTTTTCTAAATTGGATCTAACTAATTAATTTATATTTTCAGGCGAATATGCATTTTTCATTTTTCCCAAACTCTTTCATTTTTAATTATTTTATTTTCGCTCTTAAAATTTCGGTATTGCTTATTTTTCAGTTCATTGTTGTATTCGTTAATTTTCGCTCTATTTTTTTTTTCCATGTTGCTTTATTACCTAATCATGAATCTTCCAAAACTAATTTTTATTCTGATATTCTTTTATCCCATATTATTGTTTCCTTGATTTTATTTTAATATTAGTGAATTTTGCTATCATTTATGTTGATCTTTAAAAATATGATCAGCAATATCAATCATTGTTGCTACGGTTCCTCGGTTGGATTCCCCAATTAAATTCTTGAGCAAAAGTCCAACCAATTTTTTGTAACTTTTACCCTCCGAGAGAAGTTTTTCCCCGTGATTTAGTTATTAAATTCCAAGAAAATCCTAACGAAAGCTGCTACAAGGGAGAGTTTGCAAGGAAAGATCTGTAAAAATGGGGGCAATATGTACGAAAAGATCTGCATCTTTATGCGGGATGGAAACGTACAAAAGAGTCTAGATCGTAACTACTATCGAGTCTCTAAGTTCACCACTGAAAGAGAAGTCAGGCAGGAAAAAACTTGTAAAAACAAAAGAACAAAATCTAATTAATTTCGATTATCACTTTTTTTTATTTTACGTATTTATATTCCTAATATTTTATAGCAATTTTCATTACTATTTATGTCTAGGTCTTTACTAAACATTTATTCCCACTTCAACTTTTCAACCTTCTTTTCCTCATTATCATCCATTATTTAACCTCCTCTTCCTTATTATTCTTCATTAATTCACTTTCCCATTATTACATGTAATTATTACCTCTTTGGGCATATCTTTGAATTATTAAAACTCTTGTACGATTCCAGTTTGACTGTGGATAAGGTCTACTAAAATTTTAATTTGTTATTATCATTAGCGTTATCAAAATACCTTGAATCTAAAGCATTAAATTCGAAGCCACATTTTAGAATTTTTAAATCTCATACCTGTGTTAGTTATCAGAGAATATAAACAACTTAGATAATATTCAACTATTAATTTCTCTCAGGGATTAAATATTACTTCATCCCCTGCAAGAGATTCCGTTTTAATATCACCTTTTTGATCATTGTTAGTTGCTTCTTCCTAACTCTTTTAATTGAGATTCATACTCATTTCGCATGTATTTAATAAAAGCTGGCACAAATGACTACTTTTCTTGAAATATATTGATAAATTTAAAGCCTTGTCTAGCACTATAATCTAGAATAGAAAAACAACTAAAACTTCATAATATTTCGTGTTTCCAATCACTCTTTTTTTCAGTGCAGGAATACAGTTTTTATCCCACCATCCAGAATTCTTTGAAGGACAAATACTTGTTTTCGAACGTAATGTAGGACAGCCGCTACTGCTGACACTCCCGACGTCCATCTTGAATCGCAAAGTTTATTTAGACTTGGGGTAAAATATATCATTACGTAGTTCTTCTTTTAGTACTAAAAATGAGGCAAACTGCCAGAAAATGGTATAGAGACTTTTTATAATTATCCCTCAAATTTTGGTTGAATGTTAAATTATAACGTCCAAAACTTATAAACAAATTCCTTACGTGCTAGCCGAAGTTTGTAATGATCCTTTTTAAATTATCAGAATACACTTTGGATGGCAAAATTCAAAGAACATTGAAAGTAACTACTCTATGCAATGTTTGATGAAATTAGAATTGAGTGACTTCAGTCGATAAACATTTAGTTAAAGGTTTTCATTGTGTTCATTATATGAAAATTTCGAAAACACGTTTAAGAGTGTTATTTTGCTATATACACCTACATTAGTTGACGACGCTGTTTTTAAGATGAGAGAAAGAGTAAACAATAATTCTTTATGAGAGCATCCGCTCTAATAAATGTTTAACATTACGAAAGTACAATAAAATAAAATTATAATTTTTATTTATTCATAATAAAATTGTATTATATTTAGGTGAAAAACAAATTTTATTGATAAAATGGGAATTTTTAAAAGTGATCCTGAATTTTATAGACGTGTTGAAAAAGGTTTTAGGCATGTCACTTTGGGCAAGTGTTAAATAGCTTTCTCAACCTTGCCCTATTCGTTTGTAGTTTAGGACAAAGAAAACTGGTTGTCAATACACCGTTCAGTAAAGAAAATTACGCACTGTGCATGGTCCTGAGACCAAAGTGTGATTAAAAGTGACTTACAGAGAGCACTGAGTACCATCAGGACATTGTAATCTCTCCATCCCTTGGTTCTCTGTGTACGTGACGTAACGGAATCTGCCAGTTAGAAGGGTGTCTAGGTCATCTTCGGCTATGTTCATGGACATATAGGAACTGCAGGAAATAAGCGCACTGATAAGGGCGCCAAATATTTTCAAAGGCTGGACTTCCGAACTAGTCTTTCGCACTCCCCGACTCTGACCTCATAGCAGGATTCAGGCCAACTTTAAGGTCCATGGAAAATAAGAGAGTCGGTCGAAGGGAATCTAATGTTGCGTGCTATTGCGCAATGACTTTTTCAGTCGATCTATTTCATAAATTACAGACAGTTTCAGGTTGTTCTAGTCACATCCAAAAATTGAAAACTATCGATAAGCAGCATCACTTGATGAAGCATTCTCCTTATCCTTAATGCTACGACTGCTTGGTTTTCTAGAATTTCTTACCCTCCTCTTGAAAAATGTTACACTTTGTGGAAGCTTCGCGCGCGTTCCCTGTCCCAGTAGCAGTACGAGCGAGGTCGCTCCAGCTTATCCCTGAGGAAAACGGGTCTCCCTCCGATGCCTGAGCATAATTTCTCTTTTTTATATATTCTTAGTTGTTTCTGTGTGTGTGAGGAAAGGGAAATTGGTTTATTAGTTATTTATCGTTTTTCCTCTTTTATAATTGTTAAAATAGCCGAAACATAAATTCAACTTATATCTTCGGATATATGTCTCAGAACAGATTCCATTGTAGGGTTTACGAGAGAGAAAATAAAACCGACTTAATTTCATTTATTAATAAAATTGGATTCGCTACTGTGCATTGTGGGCTATAAATTTTACTTTCAGATGTCTGTGCCTCTTACCAATTTATTCATTGTGGATTGAAAAACACCCTTAGGGTCAAACATTTTTCAGATTGGAAAAAGGTGGGTACTCGTATTACAATCGATGAGAAAATTACTCTGTGTTTTAGGGGGTATTTTTCATTTGTATTATAGGATTTTATGTTTTCCCAAGTCATATTTCCATAATTTTGTTGAGAATATTCAATTCTTCCTACCATTATCTCTAAGCTCTACTATTATCACTTATCACTCATTAAATCATTAAAGTGTTGAGTATTTGGGGCTTTGATATTCCTTAAACTGTATCCTTCAAGAAACTCTACAAGTATAAATCAATTGAATTTAAGTCATTTGAAATGGGAGGATACTCATTTCTTCTTCATCCACTTATCCAAACATCTCCGAACTGAAGGTATAATTTTAAGATAAGTTCCGACTTTGCTGAATCTTCAAAGAAAACAAAAAAACTTTTAGTCAACGAAATATTTTTGATCACTGGCGTAGTTAATTAAATTTTATATGTAAACGCTCGATTGTTTTGTTCTTTTTTAAAGTGTGTGGCAATTATTATGGAATATAAATATAATTTTTAAGGCCATTTGCATTTTAGACAATTCACAGAAATACTGCCAATATATATAAAACATCCATATATTATATATATGTTCTAATTCATATTGTCGGCTTTTGTATGCATTCACTGCAGACAGTTAGATAGAGAGACGCTGAAGGCCAACTATGAAAGAGGGGGCAAGGAGCAAGTTTTCCCCTCGGCGAGACAAAAGAGAAGGTAAAATTTGCTATTTTCTAGAAGATTTGCTGGTTTCCAGAGATAACCTAGGGGTGAGAAGCATCCAACAGTATTTGAGGGATACTCAGCCTTGGCAAGTCACAAGCTAAGTAAGGCATCTAGCATTTTTCTCAGACAACGGCTTAGATTAAAATTTAAATATTTAACACTCTCAGCACAATCTCTTTCTAGCTGGTTCAGAACAGACCTAAAATCTTGCACAAAGATAATTTTGTTAATGGGAAGAATAAAATATTTTATCTTCAGCTTTTGAGGTAGCAATGCTCCAAGTTGTTCGCTTGCGGTTCCCTAGTCAGTCGTCTTTCGAAAATCCGAACAACAGTAACATAACAGGTTCACGTTTAGGGAACCCTTATTACTTTCGAAGGTCAGTTAAAAATCTCTAAAGGAAGAAATTAAAATCACAGAGAACTAATTCAAGGTCACTACTTGCAAGAAAATAGAAATTTAAGAGAAAAGTAACAGCCAAGTAAAGAATTAACAAATATTATACCGGAGGCTGGATACAGTGAGTCGCCAGGCGGGGAATAACCCAACTTGCTTATGAAGAAAGGAGAGGGAGGTGTTTACCATGAATGAATTCACATGACTCTCTCGCGCTCTCTCGGCTACCAATAGTAAATTCTAAAGCCTGATGGGTACTTTTTACTGTAGGGAGATCGATATTAAATCCATATCTATTTTCCTCTGGTCTATAACCCACGTCTTACTGGCAGCCTTAGTTATTTAGTTTGTAGACGAATTAATAAATAAACTCAGTGCATCGATCGATTCGCAAAAGCAGACTGCCGCAAGAAATACTTTCGAAGAACTTTCAAAGCTGGCTCTAAATTCCTATTTAAACGTAACGGCTTGTCTAATTTGGAAGACGATTATAAATGTCGAATTGAAATAGTAAATTCTGAACATTCTATTCCAAATAACCACATCTTATCTTTAATTCCAGGGCTGGCGAGCTATCAGCACTTGTTCAGCTTTAGCCGCAACTTTAATCGAACAACTTTTAGCCACCCTCGGTATCTTCGCGAATAACACTTAGTGACTCACTCTCTATGTTGGTTCTTACCTCTTAGGGGTTTAACGAAGATATAATGCAAGATACTATACCGTTATCTGTTCTGACGTCAGTAGACAGCACAATAACGTAAATACGATTATGCAATTTGAGGATACCAATATTTACCACAGAATACGCTTACCAACATCATGAACGAAGACCAGTCCAACCTACGACACACCGAAATGATTCCCGTAATGAGTAAGTTTGCGCTAACTTAAGGAAGGCAAATAGTAAGAAATCCATTTATTTTAGAAAGACTTTCAATGCTTCCATCCGATTTTGCCTTATATTGAAAAGTCCTCCATCATTAAATTTAGAGTCAAGATTCATTTTCGAATATAAGTTCATGCCTATCGTCATTTTATACAGGATATAACTAACCCAATGAAACGTTGTCCGATTCATCCAAACCCTAGCTGTTTAGTCGGGCTTGTCGTGGTATGACATTACATAATATCAATACCATATTATATCTATGAGGGAGGGACCAATAACTTGAAAGTGAACCGACAAAAGGGACGGAAAACCACGAGTTTAGACGGACTGAGTAGCGTGAAAGAGTGCAACGAGGTCAGGTAAATTATGGACAAAGGCAAATCTCAAGGTTATTTAAAGAGACATGGACAAAAATATAATTTTATTTACACAAAAAGAATGAGAGAAATGATGGGTAAAATTATCTCAGAGAATTAACGAGCAAAATCACATAAGTAAATGAAAAGGTCAATTGCACTCATAAATCCGGCTATTAAGTTAGAACTTAAGGTATTCCCGGAAGAAACTATTTAAATGGGGGGGGGATTAACTCAATTGGGTTACTGACGTGGGGAGGTGGGTTGGCTTACGGATGTCTTCTGCACGTGGGGTGAGGCCGCTCGGAACTTCTGAGCGGGAACTTGAAGTGATGACGGTTCTCCCCAAACAGGAGGGGGGGAACTTCCGGTCCAGGGAAGAGTATTTCGGCTACCCGAAATGAGGACGGCTTCGACAGGAGTTGATGAAAGAAGTCGGAAAAATCACTCGGGGCGATCGTTCAGTGGAATTACCTCCTGGCTGGGGCTAATTACAAAGACACAAAATAGTCCAGCCGTCACTTTGCTTTGTTGCTAGCACTTGACTTGGAACCATGGGGAAATCTTCTGGGGTCTGAGCGAGACTTCTCAACTCTGTGTCTCTTCCGTGGAGTCCAGCGTTATTTATGTCCGAGTCTCTCCCCGAAGTTGGGGGTTAGCGGGAAACAGGTCTTCTCTCGAAGGGCCTCGAATCTTTGGGCAGAGCTATTTTAGCCCTCATAAAGGGGAATCGTGGGGGACTCGATTCGAGGCTACCACTTGTGGAAGACGATGGGGGGGAAGACTTACCACTTTAGAGCTAGCCGGGCCTTCTGCTGCACATGGGAGTTCCTTCTGCTAAACATCTTTCACGTAGGGATTCCCTCACACATCTCCCAACCGAAAGATGAAGCTTTACAGAGCAGTTGCGTAGGAAAGGATCATCCGAACCCTTCAAACTAGAATTATCAAAAGTCTAGGGAAATTCTGACCTGCTACGACATGTGTACACACAAAATAAAAACGTAAATCTGAGCTAAGCGGGGAATTTATGGGCATAAGCCTTAAACAGGTCGATTATAGAGAATTTAACTAATACAATTTTAAACAAAAGAGAAATCACAAGAAAACATTGGCAACATTTCAGTGGAACCCCCCCAAAAAGGATAGAATTAAATGGAAGCATAAATATGGGACAAAAATAACTTAACAATCTAGTGGACCCCCCAAAAATCATAATTAGGAACATTAATGAGATGATATATAGACAATTCACGTGGAAAACCTTCGCTCCCGCCGGACTATGGATGAGGCAGTCCACGGGTCCTCTAGCCTCGAGGACGGGGCTAGGGTCCCTTTCACAGGCTAGGATTTTGTTGCTTCCCGTGGAAGTAGCACCAGCACCTTCGTGCCAGGCTTGAATCTTCGTTCTCGTGACTTAAGGTCCAATTAGGTCTCAAACCTCTCAAAAAGTCCTTCTTCACGGGATACGAGACTCGTTTGTGACTTCGAGTGGACTCACGCTCGAGGGCTTTAGTTTTCTCCCAAAGGAAAAGGAGAGTTGCGCACTCCTTCTGGGCGCGGGAAAACTTATCGCTCCGGAGGGCTTGAAACTCCTGGTCGATAGGGGTTTTCGGGGGAACAGGTGCACGGGATCTCAGGGCTGCCTGTGTACGGGAAATCATAGGCTGGGCCACAGGATGGTCTTGAATTACGGGGTTCTGACCGAATAAAACGGAGCAGAACTGGATTGGGGCCGCTACCACTTTGGCCGAACCGGACATATAGTCACTCTCGATTTGACAACGAATTACTTGGAAACGACTGGCCCGGCCAAGGTCGTCGTGGACCACCGCAAATTTCTTGTGGTCGGGCCCAACAGGAGGGAGTAGGTCCTTAGACACTATAATACAGGTGCACCCGGTGTCACAGACGAGGGTGAATACTCGGCGACCGTTCACAGTTCCGTTCTCGAACTTCAATCCACCAGGGTTGTTCAAATAAAGAGAAAGTTTACCTGATGGACCGGGTTTTTGGCGGTTGAGGGAGGTTCAGGAGTCTTCTGAGGCGACGAAGAAGGATCAGGGGCGGGCCAGATTTGGTGTATTTGTTGGGACTGAGAATTTTCGAATCGGGAGTTTTGAGGACAATTCGTGCGGTAATGGCCGGGAACTCCGCAAGTGTAGCAGACGATCGGGTTCATTTGGTTCGGCACAACCGGGGAGAAGAAACTAGGGGCTTAACGTCTCGGTGTTCCGATGGATGGAAGTTTCTTGGCTTCGAGGGACTAGGAGCTTTGGTAAATCTTGGAACCAATTTGGGGGGTGTCTTAGGGCCATCAAATTTAGTTTTAGGGGGCGATTGGGGAGCCTTTTTAACATCTATAGGGTATAAATCGTGACTACCCGCGTAAACATCGGCCTCTTCCAAGCACTCCTTAAAAGTGGCGCAAAGTTTATCTTTAATGAAGGCGCGAATTTCGGGAGTCAGGGCAGCTAAAAGCTGATCCCTAAGGAAAAAGTCCAGAAGGGACTCGTAGACCTGGGGAATCTTGTACGCATGCACCCAACACTGAAGGTTTCTTTGGAGGATGTACCCGTGTTGTCAAAAGATTTGACCAGGGCAGATCCTTTCATGGCGGAATCGGGAGTGGTAGAATTTTCTATTCATATTAACAGCGGCTAACAATTCGGTCTTTAACGTAGAATAGTCCAAAGTTGCTTCCGGGGGAAGGGATACTAAGATATCCCTTAACTTGGCATTTAGGAGGGGAAGTAAGCGAGCTACGCTATCATTTTCGAGATCCCATCTGTTGATCTGAAAAATTCTCTCAAAATGGACCAAAAATTAGACAAAGTCCTCTCTATCATTGAAAGCTGGAAGGTGGACTGAGGGAGTTTGGGGTTTTCAGCCCGAGAAGCGATGGACTAAGAATCCATTTGATTTCGGCTCATTTCCAGCTCATGCTGCCTAATTTGTTCACGTTGTTCCATCTCCATTTTGTTCTTCACCATCTCCATCTCTATGTTGTTTTTCTCCATCTCCATTTCCATCTTCAGTTTGTTCTCCATCTCCATTTTTAGTTTGTTCTCCTCCATCCCCATCTTCAGTTTTTTCTCCTCCATCTCCATCTTCAGTTTGTTCTCCTCTATCTCCATCTTCAGTTTGTTCTCCTCCATCTCCATCTCCATCTTTAGTTTGTTCTTCTCCATCTCCAATTCCCTTCGCTCTGCTGGTTTATTTCTCCCTTCTTCCTGTATGTAATTTAGCAGGTCTTTGCCGAAAGACCAAACATTTCACCCTGACTCTTGAATTTTCGAAGGATGACATTTTTACGCAGTTAACTGAGGGAACACTGATACGCGAACGAGCTAGGAAACTACCCACGCAAAACAAATACTTGAATATTCGTGAAGGCCTTGATCCCCAAAACTATTAAGATACAGCTACCTACCTCTGCTGTTTCTGAGCGGGAAAAAAAATTGAAATGGTCCTACCGGAATTAGGACACCAAAGACCTTAACTCTTTTGGATTAATAACCAGGAGAGTCTCCAAATTTCGAACACAATAAAAACAAATTAATTACACGGGGTCCAACACAAAATCGAAATAGATTACGTTCCACTGCTTTTCAAAAAACTTGAACTTGCCTTCTGCCAGTACAATACAAAAATTAAAATAAAAGGGATGTACGGCAATAACAAGGTAACTTCTAATATCGAAATTAAAATGACACGGGTTCGCAAAAAACCCAACACACTTGACACCAGATTTATATAATATGTATATTAATATATATATATATATATATATATATATATATATATATATATATATATATATATATATATATATATATATATATGTCGTGGTATGACATTACATTATATCAATACCATATTATATCTATGAGGGAGGGACCAATAACTTGAAAGTGAACCGACAAAAGGGACGGAAAACAACGAGTTTAGACCGGCTGAGTAGCATGAGAGAATGCAACGAGGTCTGGTAAATTATGAACAATGGCAAAACTCAAGGTTATTTAAAGAGACATGGACAAAAATATAATTTTATTCACACAAAATTAATGAGAGAAGTGATGGGTAAAATTACCTTAGAGAATTAACGGGAAAATCACATCAGTAAATCAAAGGGGAAATTGCACTCATAAATCAGGCTATGAAGATAGAACTTAAGGTATTTCCGGAGGAGACTATTCAAATGAGGGGGGGGGGATTAACTCAATTGTGTTACTTAAATGAGGAGAGGGGTTGGCTAACGATGTTTTCTGCACTTGAGGTGAGGCCGCTCGGACTTCAAAGCGGGAGGTTGGTTGGTTGGTGATGACGGTTCTCCAAAAGCAAGGAGGGGGGGAGTAACTTCCGGTCCAGTGGAGAGTATTTCGGCTACCCAAAATGAGGAGAGCTTCAATAGGAGTTAATGAAAGAAGTCGGGAAAATCACTTGGGGTGATCGTTCAGTGTAATTACCTCCTGGCTGGGGCTCATTCCAAATACACAAAATAGTCCAGCCGTCACTTTTCTTTGTTACTAGCACTTGACTTGGAACCATGGGGAAATCTTCTGGGGTCTGAGCGAGACTTCTCAACTCTGTGTCTCTTCCGTGGAGTCCAGCGTTATTTATGTCCGAGTCTCTTCCCGGAGTTGGGGGTTAGCGGGAAACAGGTCTTCTCTCGAAGGGCCTCGAATCTTTTGGCAGAGCTATTTTAGCCCGCATAAAGGTGAATCGTGGGGGACCCGATTCGAGACTACCGCTTGTGGAAGGGGAAGGGGGGGGGGGTAGGCTTACGAGTTTAGGCATAGCCGGGCCTTCTGCTGCACATAGGAGTTTCTTTCTGCTAAAGATCTTCCACGCGGGGATACCCTCACAGGGCTAAATCTCTACTAACAGTTGCGAGTTGTCATAAAGGATTGGAAGCCATGGTTATCCATATAGCAAGTGAAAATGCCACTAGTAAAACGAAAATTTACGCTGTCGTCACTATATACCAGAGCCTTAAAAAGGCTCAGGGGAAAACTGCTGAAGATTTATCATCTATCAATTCGAAGTGAATAGCTCAGATAAGGCGCAAGTGCAAAAGCAATTATGCACTTTAATTATCTCATTTTCCTTTCACAGGATTAAGCCACCGATTTATTCTCTTCTGGTTAAGGAGAGGCTTCCTCCAACTTGCTTTTAGAGAGAAGTTAAGGTCTTGTGGTAGTATAAGGAGCTCCGTGAAATCGGCTGAAAATTGCACAGCTGTGCAGTAGAACCTAATTCGTTTACGTAGGCGTGGAATTCACCAGCGATGACGTATGTCAATAACAGCGGCTGGCAAACCGTAGTAATTGACCTTAACATGTTAAAATTGAAGTCGAGAATAAAGAAAAGAAGTGAAATGGTACTTTTTTGGGAGAAGAGATGGATTATTAGTCTCCTAGGAAATATATTCCGCTATTTCTAACCCCTAATGACACAAAATAAAGCCTTACCCCAGTAAAAAACTTAGTTAATGACTTGCAAAGGTGCGGAAGCAGCTCCAGAGGACCTCAAGTAGGCATGTTCTTCCAGGAAACTACTTTACTAGACAAGAGTTAGACAGTAGTGTTCAACTGGAGCTAAGCTCACCGCCGTAAGACTACTAGGTTAAAACATGGCTATCGCCTTGAATATTGCTAAAATAACACATTACAACACAGTGAGGGTATAAAACTCTTAAGATCTATATTCAGATCTATCGCTTTCGTGTGAGATAATAAGCAGGTTAAGTTCTCCAAATGGGGAGGAAGAATCGGCCATTAATATTTGTGGGAAAACTAAGGCTGACCATATCACTCTATTAATTGGCTTGAAAGAATTGCTTAGCATTCATTCAATCACTGTGTTAATAAATCTACGGGGGTTTTCCAGGGTGAGAACATAATGCCAATTCGCCTGGGAGTGATTTGAGTGTGTGAGTGGTGACGAGTCAACCCAGAGCGTCTTGGCTGTCTAACCACATATGAATAAACCTAATATGTATTTTTCTTGGTAAACTTATAGAACCAAGGTGACAAAAGGAGCAGCTATTCATGCTACTGTGAATTCTAACTTTAGGATAGTGGGTGTCATTCCAGAACCAACTTGGGTTTTTGCCATAAAAACACTAGTAGCCAACCAACCAAGAAATAAACCTCGATACCGCAGGTTTGAAACTAGCATTGCAGAAGGCGTGAAAGTTCTCAGTCTTGAAATTGCTGATAGAACGAGAGAATTTGGTTGGATGCTGAGCAAGAGAGCAATTGCCCTTGATATTTTTCCAACGCTCCGACAGCTCGTCCGTTAATGAATAATCCCAATTGATATTAAGAGACCAGAGGTCCTGAAAAAATCCTTTGAGAATTATGATCATAAGTGACAACTCAGTCATTCTTTAAGTGAAACCTTGAGCGGAAGTCTCCTTAGACTGGAGAGAGTAAACTACTTCACTCTTTGTATCATATCGCATACCTAAGCTTTTCTTACTTTGATTGTCACTTTTACATCACTTTCCATTGGCTACCACCATTTTTTGAAAAGGATCGAAATTAGATGTCCATTGTCAGAGGGGCTTATTTCCAAAAGATAAACAATCTTTGGCTCTATCATAGAACGTAGCCAGATTTCTTAGATTAAGAGTGGTAAAGCAAACATATGCATTACCTATTACATGATACCGTTTTTACCTTAGCTGAAGGAGATTTTTAAGAGGTGTTGTATCATAGCATTCAGCACGAATTGGGTACAATTAGCTCCAACTAAACACTCTAAAACGATCATTTTTGAAGTTCCATTTTCCTGGTTTGTTTGTCCAAATCCAATCCTGAGATCAAACTTAGAAATATCAGGGATACAAGCATATTCATTCAAACGAAGCAGATGTAAAATTTGAATCGTATGGTGGTTTGGGGATTTACCAGTGGCGTGTCACTCGTTTACACTCGGATTGCCTGTGAAACAATAAAAAAACAGACGTCAATTCGTGGAAGAAGTTTCCTCTGGCCAAGCTGGAAGGTGAGATAAATAATGAAATTTAACTCTGAGTTCCTTGAATCCATGAGTGTAAGTTTCAAGTCCCCCAGACTCTTCTTAAGTCATTTGATAGTAGCTCAAAGTCCCCCCCCCACCCCACCAAGCCGAAATTATTTTGAAAAATGATGCAAACCCGCTTCTGCGGTAACCGGAAGTTGTACTTTCTCTCATGATACTTGATTTGCTTCTGAACATTTCAAAATGCTTCTGAATCATTTTTGTTCAGGTCATCGCACCGCTTCAAATTCAGATAGGCGGGATACTGACGCTCCAGAGCATTCTTATTTCGCACATGGGTATACTGAAATGTGGCGAAATTAGAAGGAAGTTGATAGTAGAGAGTCCGTCATAGGTCCAGTGCCCATATCTACTAAAATAGATTTTACAAGATAAATATCTCGAACATATGGAGAAGACTTCCCGAAAGTGTTATAATAATCGCAAAATGATGATCGTGGCAATAGAAATGTGATACGTCTTAATATTAGGATTGGACAACTTGACCTTTGACTTTAGCCACTTAATGGCTTTAGCTATCCCAGGGGTGGTAAGAAAAGTATGTAAATTTGTCACTGCCATGCATGCAAATATTTATTGTTTATTGCAGTACAGGACCGGAACCAGCACAACTGGATAGCTCGCGGGTACGATCAATCTCCAGATACACTAAGTAAATGAACTTCATAGCTTAAAGTTGTCAAATAAATTGTTACGGCCTGATCATTTGTAATAAAGGATCAGTGAGCAGCGTTATCAAACAGGACGCGCTGATAAATTATCGCGCGGGATCCCTTGATGAGGCACAGAGCTGTGGCTAGGTTTCATTGCAACCTACTGTAGTTACAGTAACTAAAACTTCCACTTCACTAGAAGTGGGTTTCTCAGATTTGTTGTTTTCTGCCAGGAAAATGTTTTATTGAGAGGCGTCGAACTTAAAATTCTACTGTATATTATTACTTTTTCCCATTGTGCCACAGCTCTGGTCACCGTTACAAGAAAAGGGCAAGTGGACGTATTACAAGGACTTGCATCTCCAGAATCTGAGCAAGGCAGCAAACTCAATGACCTTTAGACTAAATTATACTTCATCGCTCCTCTGGAGCTTTGATCTTTCTGAAATCAATATCTTTGTGGTTCCCTCCACAGAAAATACATGAAAACTTGTCACTTTCTACGTTAAAGTTACCGATATTAGGGCATATTTTTTTAGGTTCCATATGGGGAAACCGACTCTCCTGAAATTGCCGTTGAATGGGCGCAGCTTTGCTCAAGAGAGATAATTATCTTTCAGTTGTTGCTCAAAATGAGTCTAAATTCCAAGTCCGAAAAAGCTGGGTTCATAGTGTAATGTAATTTGACTTGAAATTTCTGGATTAAAATGGCAGTAAACAGAAAGCCTTTAAATTCAGCAAATGGCATTCAAAATTAGGCATAAAAGAGGAAAGATCCTTGGCCGTAATATTAGGTGGCTTAAATCCAAGCACAATATGAAATGGGCACATTTTATTAGTCCGATTAAACGCGCAAGTGAAATTGTCCGGCTTAATTATCTCACCTCCCTTTTCTTACGATTTAGGCTGGGTAAAAAATCTGTTAAGATTACGGTGAAAGAAGGCTTCCTCTAACCTGTTTTTAAGAACGGGTAAAGGAATTGCGGAAAGATAAGGAACTCCATAACTCCTGAAGCAAATTTCACAGCTATGCATCACAGCCTTAAATCTTTGACGCAAACGTGGGATCGATCAGCTTTGCGGAAGGTCAATAACAAAGACTGACAAGCCGCAGTAATGGGCTTAACATGGGAGTTAATAATAAGCAATGAAGCGATATGATGTTTCAACGGGTGAAGAGCTGGATTACTATTCTCCCATGAAATTCCCCCCCCCCCTGCATTTCTAACCTCCCATGACACATAATAAAGCCTTGTTGAAGCAACAAATGTAGTTATTTTACTAGTAAAGCTGCAGAAGTGGCTCCTGATGACTTCTGGTAGGCATATTCTTCCGGAAAACTAATTTCCGGACGAAAGTTAGCAAGTTGTTTTCGGTGGGAGCTATGTCCGCCGGGAGAAGCCTGCTACGTTTAAACAAGGTTATCGCCTTGAATACTGCTAACGTAATTTATACAGCTTAGTTAGAATACTAAACATGTAGGGATCTATAATAAACTCTATAGTACTCTTGTCTGATACACGGCAGGTTAAGGTCTAAAAATGGGCAGGAAGTATTAGCCATTTATCTTTATGAGAAAATCAAAGTGGATCATCGCTGTATAAATTGACTAAATTATGCGCGTTTGGCTCTAGTGGAACCATAATACCAAATCGCCTGAGGGAAGTTTTGTTCAATTTCGGATACGGGATTTTGCTCATAAATATCAAGTTGTAAGTAGTGGTGAGCCAACCCAGAGTGACTCAACTGTCTAACCACATATGAATTGAGCCAATTTCTATTTCCCCCTTGTAAGCTTGCAGAACTAAGGAGACTAGACGTGCTGTTAAGCATGCTGCTGTTAGTTCTAATTTGACGATTGTGATCGTCTTTACCGCAACAAATATTGCTTTTGCCATAATAAATGTGGGTCACGAATCAACGACGAAGTAAATCACGATACCGTAGGCTCTTTACTTACCAACGCATATGGCATGCAAGTTCACTGTTTGAAGATTGTCGATAGAGCGAGAACTTTAGTTTGATTATGAGTAAGAGAAAATTTACTGTTATCTTTTGTCTAACGTTCCGACAGATCGTCTATTCGTGTGTCATCGCAATCTATCTTAAGAGACCAAAGCTTTTGAATAAACTATTTGACAACTATAGTCATAGGATAATAGCATTTCGGGAAAAGTTGGAATCGTTATCACTTAAATTAATTTTTTAGTGATAACTTGGAGAAAGTCTTCTTAGACTGTGGAGAGTGAGTTCATTACTATTATTATTATATTGCATTCCAAGGATTTTCTAACTTCGATTGGTGCTTTTACCTCCCTTCTCATTCTCTTACACCATTTTCTGGATAAGATCGTACTTAGACGTCCATTCTCGGAGGTGTATATTTCCCTGTGGATAAATAACTTTTGGCTTTTCCATAGAACCTAAGCAAATTTCTAGTTTTAAGAGTCGAGAAAGGTTAACCTTCCATCGAGGAAATTACGTTAAGTGGTGTTGAATCGTGGTGTTCAGCAAAACTGGGTACAAGTGGTTCCAAACTTAACCTCTCTATAACGATAAGTTTCGAAGGATAACTTTTTGGGTTTGGATCCATAAGCCACTGGTTCAAATTGGGTTCAAAAGGCCATTGATGTACTAATAACCTAAAAAAAACAATAACAGACGATAAAAAATAAAAACACGAAAATAAAGAAAAACAAAAAAAGCAATCTCATTTGCAGGAGCGCGGCCCTCAGGGCCCTGACAGGCAAAGTTTAACCTCAAAACTCAAATTCCATGGAGGAAACCCGCTTTTTTTAAGAACTTAGGTAATCCACATTTACATAGCTACTCAAAGCACCGCTACATTAAGATTCAATGGGTCTATCATCAAATGGCGTTGTGTTATGCGAGTGCACCTATTTGGAGGAGACAAAAAACGACTTTAATCTCTTAAGTCATTAGAAAGCATCCCCTTAAAAGGTTTTGGAGCAATGGTACGCACCTTCATATTTACACATCTGACTCTGACATTAAGAAAAATACCCTCCGTGGCTGTTTGACCATGTCCGGTAAGACAAACACCTTGGACCGCACGTATAGCCTTTCGCAAGGGGATGTCTATAGTTCAGTTTCCGGAAAAGGAGATAAGTCCTCGGCAACTGTCTCACAATGCAGCAGAATTCCATCTTGCCAAAGTTGGCTGACGGTTGAAAGCACATTGAAATATAGAATACCTCCTATCTAGGTGAAAATAGACTGCAATCGCGTGAACTCAGATCATCAGATCCGCCATCACGGCCCCCATCCAGAAGTTGAAAGGTCGTAGAGCGCTGATAACCAATTAGAGGTTGCAGTTAAGACACTCCCAATATGTCTTCCCAGAGACTAATAGTAATAGAGAAAGAAGAGAACAGGAGCCTCCTCAGTTATTCCCAATTTACTCGGAGCCACCGATATTTCAATTGAAGGAAAACGTCTTTAATTTCTAAAAAACTGCTGGGATTGTTTTGAAGGAAAAGGCCATTACCCCAATGATCATGTCCACTTGAAACATGACGCCGAGAGTTGTTGGTCACAGATTTTACTTTTGGCGCTGTTGCATTTCAAGACTTGCTGGATGAGATAGGTTGAGCACACGAGCCTTCCCATCTTCCTGTCACAAATCCTTCAGCTAGCACGAGAGTTTTGGTGAGGAGCCAAACTCACCCTTTACCTACCCTACCATTAACGTCCCTGCCTCCTTCCTGTAGTTTGCCTCCTATGAGGTTAACGATTTTTTTGTATGCGAATGCCCGCTTCGATTTATGCAAAATGAGCACACAAATTTGGAGGCGCGGGTCTGATCAGAGCTGAGCTCGAACTCATTTGCTTCAAATCATAATAGATGGCGCCCTGGGATATTAGAACCCAGTTAAGGGTTGCTGGTGAGCCCGGGAGCTACTCTGTCCCTGGCATGGGGGGGCCAGGAGTAGCGGAAACCTCTACCTTAGAAATATGGCATGTGGCTGGTAGCTTATACCACGACAATACAATTTTATTTGTCCTCTTGATACGAAATACGGTCCGCATCCAGCACAACTTTGACTTTGTTTCAAATAAATATTAATTATATATAATGGCTAGATGAAGCAAAGCGCAATCTACTACAAATCTTTCACCTGCTCTACACGAAACCGTTTTTTCTGTTTACAGTCTTGGACAAAGTAACGTAAATTTGTAGTTGATTCTTTTTTATACGTCGACCACTTTTATTCGTATGGCTGAAGCAATGTCAATGTTTACATTTCCGTTGTACAAGTAAAAATGTCTTCACGCGCTAGCAATAACATAGCCAGGCACCCCCTCAGACTCTGGCTTGGTCAAATGTGATGAAGAGATTAGCGGTGTTCTTCAGGACTCCTCTCCCTGTTATCATGTGAGACGCTTATTTGTGCTTACTCATTGGCCTTCCAGCTCTATTTTTTATAACTCTATGGAGTATTCCAACACTTTTATTTAGAGAGGATAGTTACGCGCACAGGTGTGGCATCGAGCGTTAAAAAGAAGACTCTCATACAAGAAACCGGCGAGTTTCTTGTACTTTCTGAACATCCTAGTTAATTCCTGGCAGTGTTGGGGTATATGTGGGAACTTGCTTTATCGTCATTCGAGTCGAAGTTCTAATGAGGTCTGAAACTTTCCTATATACCGTGACCAGGACAGAACCCTCGACCTAACAATGAAACAAAGATTAGTATAAAAATCGCTGGCTAGTTTGAAGGGGCAAAGAATCGGTCTTCTATACTTTTGGTAGGGGGTAATCTGGAGGTATTTTTTGTTTTGGGCACTAACCATTGAAATGGTAGGAACCTTCTTCAACCCAAAATGAAAAGAAGCCTTTCGTATCAGAGGTAGTTTATACAATTGCCTATAAAAATGATTCGTTTAAAAAATAAGAAGAGTTTGCATGTTGTGGTCTGTAGACGGGAAAGGATAGAAAGGTGTGGTAGCTAGGTAGTTTTGTTTTTATCTTTGTAAGATTTACATCCCTCTCGGGTTAAGCACAGCACGTCTACCAAATGGTGGCCAGTAACAACGATTATGTCCAACCTCAATGGGACTTACCCCCAGGTAACTAGATGACGGTAAAATTCGTCGTATTTACTTGGCTGACGAGAGCTCTTGTCTGAAAGTTGAGAAGGTTTGCACTGGTCCATTGTGTATTGTAACACTATGCAGCCTAGCCTTGTGAGGAGATAAAGGCAGATGTTGATTCTGTAATTAAGGCCTATAGTTGGTCCCAGCACAGATGTTCCCTCGATGTTTATAATGAAACTGCTCTTTCATTTTGCAAAATGATTTGGTGGGGGTAAATAACAGAGAATTTTAGGCAAATATTTAAGAGCTACCTAAGTTTTCCCTCTGCCCCAAATTAATGCCAGAAAGCGAGGAAATTCATGCTACTGAAAAAAGGGTCAATTGCGTGCTCTTCCCACTTTCAAAATCTGCAGGCAGATATACTAACTTTTCGAGGCCTGTTGGTTGTTGAGAGTTGCACATCCTTCTTGTCTATAATACTTCACGTAATCTCCTAATTAGAATATTCGCTTAAATACGAGGTTTTAGTAAATAAAGAAGAAATCGTTTTGAATTGCTCTCATTTTTTAATTTTTGGGTGATTTACTCCTCTTACGTGAATATTTTCACTTCTAACTTTGCACTCTTTTCCTAACTTACATGTACGAGTGTGAAAAGGCATGGCACTATATATTAAACACTGTTTTTGCCTAAATTATAAAATTTACATTCATTTTATCCAAAGCGGAGAGGAACCGGAAAAGGTTAATGATCTTGCTGTAACCAAAATTTCCTTTTCATTACGCAGCTTTTTCAAAATAAGCTGCAAAATCAAGTTCTAGATTAATTTCCCCTCCTTCTCCCATGAATTGGGCGAATATAGACAGTTCCACCATCAAGAGTCTCCAGGCGCGTTGTAGAAAATTGCTGACTTAAATTTTCACCAGAGGCGAAAGTCGATTACGGCTACAATAAATGAGTTTCGCGTTTCCATCCTCTTCTGAATTTGCATATTCAAGAGTTTTTTAGCTATTTCTACCTTCTCCAACAAGGGTTTGCATGCCATTTTCCACTTTCTCTCTATTTATCTCTCACACCATGCAAATGAAGCCACGGGCAATGAATTTTCTTTTCCACAATCATCTTACACGAAATCATTTCGCTTCAAGCAACCATATTTTCGGATTTCGCGACACAAAGATTAGGATTCCCTAAAACAAATTGAGTTCTAGCTTTATGAGTAACTCTGGTATCTCTTTATTGGTTTATAATTGATTTAGTTTTGATTAATTATTAAGGGAGATCTTGCATAGCCTCGAGAAAACAGGATCTTCCTTGCTACAAAACTGCTCTTTTAATGTTTGTGTGACTTGAAACTTGGTACAAGAGAAGGAGTTGGATTTGTTTATAAAGCTGAGGTGTGAATGAAGGCTGGAAATAGTAACTGATATAATTAAGATTTTAACGCATCTATAAATAGCAAAAATTATGGATGTTGTTCTTAGTCGAAGTAATGGTTCTCAGTGCATTGACTATTATGGGATTCAAATTTATTTCCTGCCTCAGTGCTGGTTGTTAACCAGAAACCTTCAATGAATGCTTGCTTGCAACTTCTTATCCTAGCTGAAGGTTAAAAGCCTTGAAAACCCCCATTTGGAGGATTTTATAACTGGTAATTGATATACGATTCCAAGAAAGTCATTTAAACAAACCCAATCGATTCGAGTGTCAGTTCAATCGAGACGAGTGTTACTGGTATTCTCTATTCTAGCCTTCAACCAGGTTCACACCCTCTGCCTTTTGAGACCTTTTTACCTTTCAATATACTAATGGTGTACATACTTTTATTTTTTTGTCGTCTGCAACATGCCAAGGACTATTACAAATGTCGAGAAACTTGAAAAATGAAAATCGCAACTCTCGTAGGTAAACCATGGTTCCAGAAATCAAATTCACCTAAAAATTAAACATACATCAATTTCTTAAATCCACCGATAGGGAACAAATCAATTCGAAAAGATGGAAATGAGGATCACTTAACTTCAAACCATCTGAGGTAAAAGAATTAAGTTAGAGGATGACAGAGGGTGCAAGAGTACTTCGTTATAAATAAATGAGCCGCCAGGGCATAATTTTTAATATCTGAAGTGAACCATTCCTATTTCGAACGCAGTTAAAGCTTTTCTGTGTCAACTAGTGGTCGCATTTTGAAAAGCTTTGAAGCTGCTTGAAAAAGGAGCACAGTTTTTGCTTCTGAGTACAATCTAACTTTTATTAGGACTTGTTTTTTTCACAATTTTATTATTTGGACAAACGCTTAAAAACAACCATAGTGTAACACGAGTACACGATAAGGTGTTTTCGGATCGATGTTCGTCGGATTTGTGATTAATCTTCCACTAGGAAATAAAAGGTAAATAGAAATGTTAAAGAAATAGCTACGAAATGGATGAGTTTTCTCAATTCTCCAAAGAAATTTGATACAGGGTTAGCAGCATTGTTAAGCAACAAATAATCTAGTTGTTCATCACTCATAGAACCGGGTGCTCACATTTTTTTCACCATTCGACTTGACTTACAGCTTTCAATGGGAGCCGTTGCAGTAATTAGTTTTACTTTCAATACACTGATTATCATCTAGTCTTAAAACGCAAGGTTTTCCTTCGGGGGAGGTAAGTATTTTCAGCAGTTATAGATAATTTTTATTTTTATAAAAATTTAAGTAAAAACAAACGAGGGATCTCCAGTAGAATGCTTGTAATGAGAAATCTGTAAAGAATTTAGCGAAGATAAAGGCATTCCAGATGAGAGGGAACGCATTTGCTGGCGTTGGGGACAGGAAAACAAACAATCCTAAAGATGTCTGCTCCAACAAGGCTTCCAGGATACAACTGACACCTACTTTACTAGGTATAGAAATAGAAAAGAGAGATGAGAGCTGTAGAAATGAGGAAGTTTGAAAAGAAATCATGCATGTTATAATGTATAACAGCCCACCGGAGCCCAGATGGAAGGGGGTGATCACCGCCCTACTTCCCGTCTCTACTAAATAAGAATGTATACAAACTAATTAGCGACTATTCTGCCAAAATGACCATCAACCAAGAAAATATATGAGAATGTTTAGTTCAGAGAGCTGAACATCATCTCGGTCCCTAAAGGAGCCAAAGTAAACACAAATTGTCTAAGCATTTCATCTGCTCTGCACACTTTTCCACTCCTCTTACTTTTACCACTTTCGTTTCTGAAGTGATGCATTCATTAATTGTGGCAAATAGGAATGTCGAATGATGGAATAATATATTGAGTCAACAGCTCCTCTCTCCTCCCTCCCTCATTTCTGCCTCCAGCTTCCATCTCCAGGATGACACGTTAATCCGATTATTCTTCTCGGGTACTCATTAATCTTCTTTCGGCCTTTTTAAACCTCAATTTTCACATACGAAAATAATTTTTTTAGGTGGTGTAGCAATTTTTTCCCGAGCCTGGACAGAAAAGTTAGTGAGAATCAGTCGATTAATTACAAAAAATGGCCTATGTGTGCTGCAAGCCCCATAATTAAATGTCTAACAACGAATACAAATTTCTACTATGATATGGATTTTAAACCATATGACAGGTCATTGGCACACTTGTGTGATGCTATATATCCAAGCCAAACAGGTCACTGTATATAATAGACCAATCTGAGGAAGGTAGCTACTCATTGCTATACTAACCGCATACCATGACAGAGTACTTGCAAGTTAACCTTACTCTAACGGCACAAACAACTGCTCACATTTGAAAAAATATATAGTATGAACGTATTCGTTGACCTTCACTGGATTTTTCCATTAGGAAAACAGGAGTGACATCAAGTTGCCAAAAGTGTTGGGCGAAAGAGACGTAACTAAAGCCAGTTAATCGTCTTCGACGATGAAATTCTTGAAACAGGATTTGCCCTTCGTTCAACTTGGATAATTAGAAGAAGCTTGCAAATTGTACTGGGCCAGTGTAGCGAGCGAAATGTCATAGACAAGGTTAAGCTTAAAGCGGTAATTATCTTTGCGCTTGGTGAGAAATAGGGACTTGAAAACATTGTTGTGACAGACTTTTAATGGATTTATGAAATTAAACTCAGTCAATTTTTAAATATTTCCATTGAAAGAATCAAAGATTTGGATAAATTAATATTAAACTGGGTAAAGGATTACCTTGTGAGGTGTGTACACATTTGTTTAAAATGGAAAGAATGAGAATGGCATTTGATTACTGTTATATAATACGCAATATGTCTCGTTCTACCTCATAATTAATTATCTCAAATTTCTCAAATTTTAGATATTCTAAACTTTCTGTTACCTGGTCTCTTTTTCCTCTGTTGTGAGCTTTCAGACTTTACTGTCTTTCATCTCCAACTTACCAGAGCTAGCTAAATAGGGAAAATGTTTGAAAAAAGTGGTAGCCCGCCCGATACGTTTATGAAAACTAGCCTTAGAAGTTTTCATACCAATCTTTTATATTGGTTTCAAGCTATCCAGAGATACCAAATCAGAGAAGAATGCAAAACCTAACTTATTCCAGATATTTCATGGTGTCTATTTCTTTTAAATCCAATAAATGGATACTTTGCCTATCCAAAAGCTACTTTTATTTCTTTTTACTTTCCAAATAAATTGTTTTATTATTGCCGAAAAACTCCTCTCATTATTGTTTATTTAGAAATAAAATGTTATAAATATATTAGTTTTATCCCATTCTGATTGCGAGTTTATAAATAAATAAATATTAGTCCAGACGAGATTCTGGATCTACTGAAGGTATTTATTTCACGTCCGAGGTACTTAGAGTGGATTATCTTCAGTTATGCCAAATGGTGTGGAACGTCTTCTGGAAGTGAACTTGGGAGTAATTACCCCTTAAAGCGCCAGTTAAGGTTAACATAACCTAAGAAAGTGATTTTTGATATTATCAAATGGAATTCAATTTATAATAATTATAACCTATTTATGCTAAAATTGATTACACTTCGCGACTTTTTATGTTATAATTATTTCATTATTAAGCCAAGTCTTTTATCGTGTAAACAATGGTTTCGTAAAAAATTAACTATTAAAGAAAATGGTTCTTCGTTATCGTTTCCGATTAGAGAGGAAATCGATCAAATATTCCAAACTTGTTGCTAACGTCTTAACAGTTAATCCAACCATACAGGAGTGGCCAACAACCCGTGAGAATTCATCCTCCGAATATCCGAGCCATTGAGTCTTAATTGATCAAAGATAATATTGAAATGAATTTGATGTTATGTTGAGAACGGAATTTCTTGGATAGTTTACTCCGGGAATTTATTTGGAGGGAACGATTCCCAAATAATACTTTTGAGAAACTGTGAAGTTGTCAGACTGAAGTAGCAAATTTAGATTCGTTATTTTCTGGGTAAATTGAGACGAATATAGCACCACCTAATTTAGGCTATTTCCTCCACAAAGTATGTTTTTAAGGTAATTTCTAAATGGAAGGCTTCACTCCCATACCCCCTTTTAATTATTAAGGAGGGGGCTGATCCACCAGCCCTGCTATTTTTAAATAAACTCGTAGTACTTCTAATTAGAGCGCCAAGCATTAGATATCAATTCCTAGGCGATTTCAAGATATTGTTAAGCTTCTAGTTTCACCCCAGAATGCTATTTAAATCAATCAGATTTTCTGTAAAAGCGATTAATATAAAAATTCCATATCATATTTTAATTCAGAAAAATATCCCTTCAAAATGATATATAATATAATATGATGCGATTGCAAATAACAATGTGGCGAGCTATCTATTTTTTGTCAGAAATTAAAAAAGTAACAAAGTATCGATAAAAGTAATTTCATCTGAATTGCAGCAAAAAGGGGGTTTCCTATGTAATTTGAAGAGTTGAGTAACATTTCTTGGATCAACTGGATAATCCGCCGCCCAGCTTGCCAGAAATGTTCAAACTGGAGAATTCGCCACCCAGAATTACTCAACTCGAGAATCCGCCACCCAGAATTACTCAACTGGAGAATCTGCTACCAGAGCTTATATAGATAATTTAAAGGCATAGAATAGCAAAAAGCAAATAATGTTTATCTTTATTATACACAAATTAAATATGTAAGCTTACATAATAAACAGTAAATAGTCATAAAAGATTGAATGATTTTACTCTTTTTATAGAGTAAAACCTCTCATGAATATAGTTCGCTTATATGTTCGCATAAATACTGAAAAGCATTGGTTCCAAACCTATCTCGCCACATCATTTCACTTAAATATGTTGCTAATAAATTTCTTCGACAACCTCGTTTTGTTTAATTTTCTGTTTCTGTTTATTCCAATATGACTCAATAGCTTGGGTATGCACACCCGTCTGAGGATCTACAAAGTTAATGCTATGATTTACTGTCCTGTGTTTAGTCCAAGATCTCGTTGAATATGGCGATAAGATTCATCCGTGTGAATAACACAACCGAATCGTACAAAAGCATCGATTATTCCAAGAAGCGTAATGGAATCTCTGAGTTCTACAATTTCCATGTAGCCAAAGGCTGGACTGAAACTAGTGTCCACTAGCCCAAAAACCCAAATGGGTTTTCCATTTCCTCGTCCTCTGTTGTGCTTTACTTTATGGGCAAAATAGGATTTATCGGCTTGAAAAATGATTCCAGGTCCTCCAAGTTGAATTCGCTGCCTCTCAAAGTAAGTTTGAGACACCTCACGAAAGAAATTGAAAATGTCGATGACAGTTTTTTTCGCAAATTGACACCATTTTAACTGCATTTTTTACACTTTTTTGGATGCACCATAAATTCATTATGTGCAACCAAACACTTAATTTCAAATCAGACTTATTTGAAAAAAGATCCTTTTCTGATTGGAGTAATATTAACATGCTTTTTCCTTTTGGCACTTTCCATTGTAACAACGCCACTGATAGCAGTATTTGAAAGACTTACGCTTACACAAATTCAACTGCTCTTCTCAGTATATACAGTTCATTTGGCTCTTGAGAATACCTTTATTTTGCATAAATACTATCGTGGGCATGGCATCTTTGTGTACTAATAATGGCCTGGGTGTATCTCGGTAAAAGTTATTAGCTGCCATGGTTAAAAATTATGAGCAAAAAATACTCAGTCACCTTATTCACTAGTATACTACTTGCAGGCTCTAAATTCTCGGAGATCTTATATTGATAGAGATTTGTAGGCATATTATCAACTACATATTTGTATTTCAAACTTTTATAATTTCAAATCGTATCTTTTGTCTTATCTTAGTGACTAACTGATAAGATATAACTGATATGAACTAAAATGACAAATATGTTAGGACTGTTATATGCCCACTCATCACCTGTTTATTATAGACTGATAGCCTGATATTTAGAAAAGTTTAAGGTATCTTTTACCTTTTATGACTTTAAATCTCATCCTTTGGATTTTCTGTAAATTAGATTATAAATAAAAAAATTTAGGATGTCAACTTTAGAATCTTTAGTTTCCAACTGTAGAATCCGCCACCCAGAATTACTTAACCGGAGAATCCGCCAACCAGAATTACTTAACTGGAGAATATGCCACCTAGAATTACTCAACTGGGGAATCCGCAACCCAGAATTACTCAAGTGGAGAATCCACCACGCAGAATTACTCAACTGGAGAATACGCCACCCAGAATGACTCAGCTGGAGAATCCGCCACCCAAGGAATCTGGGCGGCGGATTCTCCAGTTGACACCATTTCTTCTATAACTTTTATTGATTAGAAAGTGGTAGGATTGCAGGGCCTATTGTAGAGTCTTACACATGTGTCTGTGTTAGCGTGCATGAACGCTCACACAGGTGGGGGTTCTCCCCCCACCTTTCTCTCTGGTCCACTCTTTAGTGATCGAAGACTGACCATATGGTTTATGGTTATACAATGGGGGAAGGGCAGTTGGTCTCTTTAGGCATTCCATACCTCGGTTTTTATTGGTTTATTGTAGGCACAGGGAGATACCTGTTTTAGACCTCGCACGCCAGCTTTCCTCGGCTACTTCTCCTAATCATCCACAACTCCCCCCTTGTAGGATGGTCAAAGGGCCACTATTCATCTCAATCTGGAGGAAGAAACAACTCGCTGACACCCCTATCTACCCAAACTCCTGGTCTCTGGGCAGAACCGTTGCGAAGCTTGAAGAAGAAGGAACCGTCTACACTCAAAACTCTCTACAAACGCTGGCACTCGGCCGGACAGAAACTTCTGAAGTGTGTGGCACCGCGAATGACTCCTCCTTGCAAGTAATGTCCTTGCCAGGATTCTCTGGCCAAGGTAAGTTTTGATACCCTCTTTCTCTCATTGGTTCTGCGAGTTCTCCCCGAATTCTCATCAAACTCTCTCTCCCATTTTCTCCATTCTCGCATAAATTCTTTTAATCTTCGATCCTTCAACTCTTAACCTTCTATCCATTTCGGAACCAAAGAAACTGCTTTCGGAGTAATTATTCTAACGACAGCACGAAAACGCGAAGAAAGACGGCACTATCGTCTTCTCAATTTACCTCTTTAGTATTGATCATATTATATTTGTAAGTGATTTTCTTTAGCGTTTTATCTAATAAAACATTTTCTTAACTTTTCAGTAACTAAACTTAAGGTAGGATAACATAGGTTAATATTTACTCATTTTACTTAATAAAAATTGAAAGAAAAATGGTTAACTCTGACTTTACCATATTTGTGGGTTCGCGATATATCGCTATCCGAGGCTAAGCGTAGCATTAAATTATTTTGAACTGAATCAACCCCTGACTTTAGTTACATATTCGAAATTCTTCTAATTATTTGATGGGCCGAATAAATTATCTCAATTCACTAATGCATATTTCTAAATTGTTGTAAATAATTACTAAAACCTAAGCATTTCCATTTTATTGCAAAGAAAATCCTCACCTTCGTTCTTTTCTTATTTTTTTTAATTGGCTCCCACTCCACCACTTGTTTCACCATGCACAAATGCCTGTATGAGGATCTGTGGCTATTTGCCTTTAACCCTTTTACACCTCCTCTATAACCGCAAATTTATTTAACTCTTCATACAACCATTCTGCGGGATGGTCTATCGTTAGTATTGAGCTTGAAATTCGTGGAAAAAATCAGTAATTCCTTTCAGATTTTACTCCATTCTTGTATTAGTAATACGGGTCGTATCATTATTAGTAATAAAGGTCGTATCCATATCATCCTTATTTTCATTAGTTGCTCGTTTTAGCTTACACTCACTTTTAACTCTTATTTCTTGTAGCATATTCTTTCTTGTTTCATCGTCTTGAACAAAAGAAATAACTTTATTACACGATTAGCCTCCTTCTCCAATTATAATTCCTCGTTCATCCCTTGCCTTAATGGTGAGGACTTACTGAATCTGTGAAAAAGAATAAAGAGTTAGTGGAGATGAGGTAGACGCGAAGGAATAGGAAAATGTCTGTCATACTTCAGCTACATGACGTTCATTATTTCAGTATCTATTTTTTTCTAGTTGCCCGAAGCTTGTGCATAGTAATTGTAAGAGTGTATGCGGATTGTAATATGTATATGGATGAGACTATGTGATAGAGCAGCCTGAGTCAAATAGGGTGAAAAAATAGATCAATTATGAGGGCAATTTGGTCAATTTTAAACCTGGTGGTTTGTCAATATTTTGTAGATGAGATGTGGTAAGAAGTAGAGGAGTTTGTCCACAACGACGCTCATGTGTATTTGGCCAAACTTTAGTGTTTTTCCTTTCTCTCCCCGAATGGGAATTTCTTTTCTTTTTGGACCTGACAAATTCAAGGAGCCTGTATGTCCCAACACTACTAAAAACTTCATTTTTAAGCGGTTCAGAGTGTGTAATATTCACATAGATATTTACATTTCCCTCAATCATATCAGTGCTTTAAAAAAAATTCCTTTGAGTACATTTTCTGGGAAGGCATCGCATTCGCTATATTTAGAACATTTAGAACTTAATAATTTGTTGTATACCCATTTTATTTTTGTTTTTAGAAAACTAAACACAAAACGCTCTTTTAAGCCTGAGTACAAACTTAAGGACTAATCTCAAATCTTTACTTTGCCTTATAGTTTCTCTCACACTCGTTATCCTTTTAGAAATAAAAAAAAATCATAACCCTCCTATGACATTTTACGCAACTCTCACCATTTTATCACACTGTAAAATGACTCTCACGACTCCATTCAAACATACACACCAACGCACACAAATTTTTAATACGATAAAATGAAAATATACAGGAGCTATAATACGTCCGCACAAAAGCGGGCAATTTATACCAGACACCATTTTTTAAAGCGGAGAAAAAGGATCTACCACAATTACCCTGATAAGGGTTTAATCAAATATAGAGAAGTTTTGTAAGGCAAATTAATTTGGCATTTGTAAACAAGCCATTAATGTACCAAGGAAAAGCCTTCCTGTTGCCTACACGTTGAAGGACTTCCGATTATAACTACGAAACTTTGATTTGAAGATTGAAAAATACATTTGTTGCGTTGCAAGTAATAAACCAATGAAGATAAGTTAAAATGGACTTACAACGGGAGTTTGTTATGAGTTATTACATGTTTACATTTTAGAGCGAGAAAGAGGTAGTGGACAGTGGCGGATCCAGGATGAAAATTTGGGCAGTGAGGGCTAAGATGAATTCCTCGCTCTGCAGAGTCTGGGAAAAGGGCAATAATCATTAGTAATGACAATATTACACGTTATTGATAACAATAATAATAGGTATTTATAATACGCCCTTCAGGGATGGTAGCCCTCTGTGAGGGAATCCTCACGTGGAAGCTCTTGAGCAGAACGGAACTTCCATGCGCTGCAGAGGGCTCGGTTAGGCCTAAATTGGTAAGCCTACCCCCCCCCCTACTTTGCACAAGTGGTAGCCTCGAATCGAGTCCCCCACGATTCACCTTTATGCGGGCTAAAATAGCTTCTACAAGAAGATTCGAGGCCATTCGAGAGTAGAGCTGTTTCCCGCTAACCCCCAACTCTGGGGAGAGCCTCAGACATAAATAGCGCTCGACTCCTTTGAAGAGACACAGAGTCTAGAAGTCTCGCCCGGACCCCAGAAGATTCCTCATAGTTCCAAGTCAGGTGCTAACAACAAAGCAAAGTGACAGCTGAGCTATTTTGTGTATTTGGAATTAGCCCCAGCCAGTGAGGGAATTCCACTTAACGATCGCCACCGAGTGATTTTTCCAGCTTCACTCGCCAACTCCTCTCAAGGCCCTCCTTCGTTCAACCCTTATTTCGGTGGTCAAAATACTCTCCCCTGTACCGGAAGTTAGCCCCCCCCCCTGTTTTGGGAGAACCGTCATCACTTTAATTTCCCACTCAGAAGTTCCGAAAGGCCTCACCCCACGTGCAGATGACATCCGTAATCCAACCCCCCTCTCCCCTTCAGTGACCTAAATGAGTTAAACCCCCCCATTTGAATAGTTTCTTCCGGTAATATCTTAAGTTCTAACTTTATAGTCTCATTTATAACTAGAGTTAACCCCCTCTTTTACTGATGTTATTTTGCCTGTTAATTCTCTGAGGTAATTTTTCCCATCAATTCTCTCATTATTTTTGTGTAAATAAAATTCTATTTTTGGAATGACTCTTTAAATAACCTTGAGCTTTGCCATTGTAGATAATTTACCTAACCTCGTTGCACTCTCTCACGCTACTCAGCTCATCCAAATTAGTGGTGTTCCGTTCCTTCGTCGGTTCGCTTGTAAGTTATCGGTCCCTTCCCCATAGATATAATATGGTATTGGTGTAATATAATGTCATACCACCACACTCTCCCATAGCACAGGTTGTGTAGCCAGTGTAGAGAAAGTCTACAGGGTAGAGAAGGCAATTCTGAAGAGATGAGTCTTCAAGAGACGTTTAAAAATAGCAAGGGAGGGAGAGGATTGCACTTCGATAGAAAGAGCATTCCAGAATCTAGGAGCACAAACTGAAAAGGAATGGTCATCCATCGAGCACAGGACAGAACGAGGAGTGTTCAGGATGGCAGCGAAGTTAGACCTGAGTGCTAGAGGAGTTTGACGACGGGAGAGGGCAGACAAAAGATAAGGTGGAGACTCGAGGTTTAGGGCCTTGTTGGTGATGAGAAGAATTATATAGTGGGTACAGAAGCGAATAGGTAACCAGTGTAGCTCCTGTAACAGAGACATTGAAGGAGAGAACTGAGGGCAGCGAAGGAGGAGCCGGGAAGCATATTTTAAACTATTTGTAGGGGGCGAAATGACGAAGGAGGGAGATTCACTAGACGAGAATTGCTATAGTCTAAGCGTGAGGTGAAGAAGACATGAATAGCAGTCTCAACGCTTCGTCGATCAAAATGGAATCGAACTCATGAGAAGTTGCGGAGAAAACCAATGGAAGACTTACAGATACGATGGATGTTCGGTAGGGAAAATGAGCTTTAGATTTCTTCACCATCGAAGCAGTACCAATAAGGAGAACTTCAGTTTTATCATAAGTAAGTTTGAGGAAGTTGGCAGACAGCCATTTGTTTATGGAGGTGTAGGATGAAAGGAGTTTGGTAATTGATTAAGAAAAGGACACTGGGGATGAGAAAAGGGTTATTTAAATGCCATTAGCATAGAAGTAAAAGAACAAGCCCAAATCGCGAAGAAGGGAGCCAAGAGGAAGTAAGTAGATGCGATAAAGAAGGGGACTAAGCACTGAGCCCTGAGGCCCCCGAAAATGAATGGGTGCAGGCTCGGAGGAGTGCTTATCGAGCGCGACCGACTGAGGGTGGGATGAGAGGTATGATCAAAACCAATCAAGTGCAGTGCCCAAGATACCAAGGAAATTGTGAAGACGATCAAGGAGAACAGTGTGGTAGATGGTGTTGAAAGCAGGGGAGAGGTCTAGGTGGACGAAAATGGACGTACAACCCCTAGCATCTGCTCTACGTAAACTCTCTGAAACATTAAGAGGAGCGGTTTCAGCAGAGTGCTTTGCTTTGAATCCCGATTGGTGCACTTCATCGATATTGCAGTCAGAAATATGGTCATTAAAGCGAGAGAAAACCACTCTCTCAAGTATCTTACAGAAGAATGGAAGCTGTGAGATAGGTCGATAGCTAGAGGCTTCAGAGGGGTTTAGGTGTGTTTTTTTAAGGAAAGGACGAATTGAGAAATGTTTGAAGGAAGAGGGAACCACCCCTTTGGCAAGTGAAGTGTTAAAGAGATTAGGAATCAGTGGGAGGACAGAAGTGAGGATTTGTTGGAGAAGTTTAGGTGAAAAGACTTCCTAAGATGATCCAGATTTGTTAGAGCGTTAGATCAGGGCAGTTAATTCCTCAGAGGACGCCCGAGTGAGTACGTTAAACGGCAATGGAGTATTGTCGGGGAGAACACCATGGGATTGTTCAGACGACTGGGGTAGTACGCCGCAAAGGTTAATAACTTTATCAGAGGAAAATTTTAAAGAGTAAAGGGTTTATGGGGGAAGAGGTGGGGGAAATAGGGCTAGGCGAGGAAAGACGAGAGAGAAGACGAACGAGATAGTCCGAGGGTCATTCTAATAACAGGAGTGAGCACTAACTCTCTCAGATCCCAATTATTTTCCACACATCAGAAAAATAGGAAATGTTATTATTAGGTGTCAGCTAAGGTCTAATGCTGAATTTAATAATTATTTTGGACATTTCTTGGATTTTAGACATGTAACATATAAGGTACATTTGAACGCAACTGTTTAAAAGAAAACCTTTTTATATTTTTCTATATTATTACATAACTCTTTCTAAATTGCTGAATACAAGTATGGCTTAAAAAGGAAATACAAACATAAACAGATGTGAAATTTAGGGTAGGGGCTTCAGCCCGCTAGCCCCCTTTAGATCCGCACCTGGAAAAGAATTGTTCTAAAAAATATCTGCATTAAGATCGCTGTTTAGTCCATTACATATGTTTCTAGATTCAATAATTCCAAAATTGCAAGTGGCTTCAATGATGAGCCAAAAAATCGAATCTAAAAAGAAGACAAAACCTTCTGAATATTTTTATCTGCATAAGATATCTTTGATAATAAAGAATATCAGACTCTGAATACCTTCCCTTATAAGCCTCTATTATGTTGAGTTTGTTATAGATTTTTTCCTTTACAAAATAGTTTAGGGTAGAGCCGATAGCGGTGTTTGAGAAGTAAGTTTGATGCGAGTTTATTGCAGGGTAGATGAAGGGAATTAGTGTGGGACGTATGTAGATTGATTACTTAACTGACAAAGTTAATTATGGATTGCAAAAACTCTGAGGGTACACGATTTTCCGGAACCCGCTCTTTTTAACAATGAGAGCCCATCCTTAGATATCTTCGCTCCGCAGGAGCCAATCGAGTTTGTATCTCTGAGAATCTGTGCTCTTTGTATTAACCCACTAATTAGATGTTTGTGAGGCTTGGTAACCAATCCTCTCCTTTCACGTAGGTACATCCAACCTTCTTTTTCTTTATGGTCCCGCCCTTTACTTTATTCCTAATGAGGTTGTGTACAGTAAATTAAATTTATTATTGAGAATTATTCCCTTGAGGTTAAAAAAAGTTGGTAAAAAAGAAACTTAAATAATCTCTCTGTCTTTTTTCCACGATTATTCTTAAAAACTTCTTTGAATCCTGTTGTTGAGTTCATAAATATTTGGAGGATTCGATTGGGAATTGTAGCAGAATGAGGTCAAATGGCATCCACGTGCCCTTCTGTACCTACGTGTATCCTGAGATCACCGCATGCAGCTGTGAAAGCATGATTGAACCTGAGAAGGAGGCGGCCGACGCCGTTATCACACGCCCCATCTGTATTTGCCTAGGGACCGATGTCATCGTCTCCCACGGCAAAATCTCCGCAAGCATTCTGGCTTTCCGCTCGAAGATTGAAATCCGTTGGGCATTCAAACCAACGTCATCACGATTTCCTCTTCCCCCAAAAGAGTCGACAAATTTTCTCTAAATTCGCGTGCGTGTCTGGAGCCACCAGGCGCCTATATAACGCCTCGACTGAGTTTAGAGAGCAGCACTGTTAGACTTCCACTTATTCCGGCGAACGAGCTAAAGGACGCTCACACTGGCGATTTCGATTTAAGTTAAAAGCTAAATCGATCCGTGAACTCTGCTATCGTCAATCAGCAAGTATCCACATCTGTGAACTCTGCCATAGTCAATCGGCAAGTATCTCAATCCGTGAACCTTGCCATAATCAATCGGCAAGCTTCGACATCAGTGAACTCTGCTATAGTCAATCGGCAAATACCTGGCAAGGATTCCCGACTCTGAAGGCTTGACAAGTGCTCCCTCGTCGAAAGTAATAGGCAACTTGACTTCTTCCATCGCATTCATCGTACCGCAACTGGCCCCTTTTCGGCAATGAGCACGCAAGTTAATCGTAACCGTTGCCGCCTGTAGAATGATCACGAATTTGGCTTACCCCATCGCTCCCTTATTTGTGTGAGCGCCCCGGTTTAAAATCCACCTTTAAATCATTAAACTGAATCTGACCTCTTTAATGACTTAATTAACCTACCTGTATCTCGTGTGAACCTATAACCCCACGTGAGTGACCATTCTCTTTAAACTCAATTTTTGTGTAACTATAAATATCATTTTTTTGTTAGTAAAAATATATTTTCGTCATTGTCTTTCTTTTGAGACCCCAACGCGTACCAGCTACCTGTTAATCTTTGGCCAACTTGCAGTCTGAATTGTTTGTTTAAAATTCGCCGCAAAGTTAATAATAAACCATCCCCACTGGACTCATAAGAATTTGCCCTTTCACTATCGGTCTTCAACCAACTTCGGCCCAAGCCCCTAAGTACCTACGTATATATATATATATATTTATATAGAGTCTGGCTATTCCACGACAGTAATTTTCGGGTGAATAAATAACATAAAAAATCGTATGGCGGTAGATCAGTAGAATGGAGAGACTGTATTGCTGGGTGAAGCTCGACTCTTCTAAAGTTACGGTATTTTTTTATTCATCCATTGACGAACTTGCTCACATGTTGCAGAAATTTAAGCTCATCTCGCATACTACTCATTTCTGGCTCTGAACAAAATTGTTCCTTCAGAATTGAAGGAAAATTTTCACATGTAATGTTCTTTTGAAAGAAATATGGGTCAAAAATGACACCTTGCCAAATAAAGCAAATACTTTTTAAAAATTTATTTCGAAGACTAAATTTTAACAAAAGAACTAAAAGAAAGTGGAAAATTCAGCATTCACTTACCTCAGTAACAAATTGATCCTTGCATATTGTGATAGAATTGCCAAAGGTGGCCGCGCCTCGCTTCTATCACATATTGAAAGTCAGGCTTCTCACGTGTATCCTGCGAGAAGAGAGTAGCATGGCGTTCTTATCGCCCAACATTTCCCGATTATCTTCCCCCGCTCCAAGTTTAATCAAGGAGGTTCAATCCCCCGTTTGCCTGTAGTCCTCGATCTTGCCAGATTGAATTAGACTTATGGTAAGATAAGTTGTTCCAAGCGCTAACAGGAAATACCATGAAAGTCCCCATTGTTACCTACCCTGAGGGGCTAGCTCCGGCTATTTCTGCGATAGAATTTCGCGTTTGAATCAGATCGAGATTACCTTGGTAAGGCATCACGCCGATCCGGTCTCCTTTGTGCGCCTAGGACCTCTCTACCCCGAGAACCCCCTTATTGGCCAGAAGAGGACAATATCCTTGAGTGCCAAGGTTCGTGCCCCTCGAGACGCTAAGTCAACAGGGCCCCCCTGTTGTTCAATTGTTCAGAAGAGAACAACTTTAGAACAGTTATTGTTCTTTGAGCCCGTTCGACAAGAAACGGTTCTCGCTCCCCCGATATCACGTCAGTGATAATTTACAATTGTTCAGAAGAGAACAACTTTAGAACAGTCATTGTTCTTCGAGCCCGTTCGACAAGAAACGGAACTCGCTCCCCTGATATCACGTCAGTGGTAATTTAATTTCCCCCTTTTAACGTTTTTCAAGAGAACGCTTGGTTACACCAATAACCTCAATTGTTCATCCAGAACATCTCCGTGCTTTAACACGGATTTAGCCAACCCTTCTCCTTCTTGTTTGTTTTGTCATTTAAATACCTCCAAATTTTAATCCTCTGCTTAGTCAAATTTATCCTATAACCTTTTTCAATTCATGTGTATCTCCCATTTTAATCCCCGGTCAGGTAAATATTTTCCATGTGTTGTTTTATAGATTAATTAATAAAATTCTATTTTATTAATGCTTGCAATATTATTTATCCTTGGGCTCCGTTCCACTTCTTAAGTATATTGAAGATAAATAAGCCCTCTCCAGGCCTATCTATTAATGTAGAGTCATACTCGGCCATCTGATTAAACCCCGCACTCGAATATAGAATAATCTCCACAAAAAATAGATATATAGTATATCGTCGGGAGCTTTTTATACGACACATATTTAAATGCCTCATTTAAATAAAAATTATCAGGAGAATATATAATAACAAAAAAGGAATATACGACAATAATAGGATTAGAGAATAAAAAGGAGAGAATGAAATCATAAACCATCTTCTTTGTTTAAAACCCAGCCCGATTCCGTTACTCTGATTTCAGCTTTGGATCTCCCTTTTCTCGCACCGTCTTCCTCAGTCAGAAAAAGATAACCAAATTGAAGAGAAGTCGATGAATCTTTCGACTTCCGAAACAGATTTGGCGATAGATTCCTTTCTCAAATAGGGGGGGGGGGGGGCACGCCTGTAATTTAAGTTACTTTAGGCCTCAAAAACGACGCCAGGACTCACATTCAGTAACTAACGCATTGAATTCTCGTTATTCAACCCCATAGGAATGGATTGCAAACTTACAGCTGATTCTTTGGAACTTTATCCATAGCTACTTTAGAAGCCTTCAACTAATGCAATCTATCACTTTGCTGTTTGTCACAGATGTCCCTTAAAATCACGTTCGCATCCAAGTATAGACCTTTAGAGACGAAATAATTTTGCAAAATTTCAAAATTTGATAAGGATAAAACTCTGTATATTTGAGTAAGCCAAAATATGCAAGTGACATTGAAAAGCTAAAAAAACGAATAAAATCATAAAATCGACGGAAAGATGGCAAATGTAATTCAACTTTGATAATCTCAAAATAGATTATAAAATAGTTGGTCAACTTTTCTTATTTTGAAGTAAGAAAACCTTTTTTAATCATATGTTTCTTTAACAACTTGTTTTTACCACAATAACATGTTTGATTAATCTTGTTTTGAATATGTGTCAATTATTTTTTTTTTATTTTGCTACATTTAATCTTGTTTTAAACGCCGCGTCGATACCCCATCGTAAACGTCTGTCAGCCTCTCTTTCACATAGCACCCAGCGATATTTTGGGGAAATTTATCGTGTTAAATACAGCTAAATGGAGCGAAAGGGCAGATAGATTTTAGTGGAGTTCAAACGGAACACTCCCACTTTGTTTGGAAATTGTCCAGGTCTTCAAGTCTTGAACCCCTTTAGGATTCCGATATTTTTAACTCTTTTCAGCCTAAAACGTTTTATTACTACATACAGCGTTTACTTGTTGCATACTGTTGTATTTCTACTCCCTTCTCTTTCATTCACTCTCTTTTTTTCGATATTTATCTCACTCGACTTATTTCTTGCTCTCATGATTATTTTCTCTGCTTCTATCTCTTTCTCTCTTAGTTTCTCTATGTTTTCATTCTCTCTCCCTATATATCTTTCTTTTTTCTTTCTCTCACTCTTTGTCTTTATATTTCTGGCTCCCTTTTTCTCCTATTTGATTTTTCCATCACTCTTTTTGTCTCTCGATCTGTGTCCCTATTTCTCTTTTCTCTCTCTTTATCCATTTCTTTTTCTCACTTTCTTTCGTTCTCATTAAATAAATCATTATCTTTATTAAATGCTTTCTCTCCCTATTTCTCTTTTATTTCTTTTTATCTCACTGTTTCTCTGTTTAATTCTTTTTACCTCCCTATTTCTATCTTTATTTATTTCTATCTCCCCTTCTCGCTATCTCTCTTCTCTCTCATTTTGCCTCTTTTTCTATTAGCTCTTAGTTTCTATTTCTATATCTTTCTTTTTCTATTACTCTATATAATTCTCTTCTATTTTTTCTCTCTTTCTATCTCTCTATGTGACTTTCTTTTCCTTTTCATGTCTTTCTTTATCTCTCTTTCTTTCTTTATCTAACTTTCCTTCTTTTCACTGACGTTCTCTCCCATACACTCTCTTTTTCTCCCAATTTTTCTCTTGGTCTCTCGTCCTCTCTTTCCTTTCCCTTTTAATTAATGTGAGGTCAAGTGTCAATACAACCTTTCCTTCTTCGCTGTTGAATGGACGTGTCTCGTTGGAAGGGCAATCCCTGGAACTTTCTATTCCTAGCTGTTAAATGGACGTATCTCGTAGGAGGGGCAATCAAATCCCTAGAACTTCCCTTCCTCTCTGTTGAATAGACGTGTCTCGCAGGAGGGGCAATCAAATCCCTAGAACTTTCCCTTGCTCACTGTTGAATGGACGTGTCTCTTAGGAGGGGCAATCAAATCCCCCACAGTAGGCAACAGACTCCCTCCTCCCACTCCTCTCACCTGCTCCCTCGGGACAGCGTTGAGGAAGGCGCGGCCCCGCCTAACCCGGCTAACGGTGGCTGCCCGGCCGACAGCACAGGCCGTAGGGTCATATGCTTTCTCCCTTAATCTCTCTCAGTAAGGTCTCTCCTATCTATCTTTCTCTCTCTCTTACTTCCTCTCACTATCTCTCTTACTATATCCCTTTCCTTCAATTTATTGTCTCTCTCTCATTCTTTAGCCCAATTTTCTCTTTTTTTTACCTATTTTCTCTCTTTATCTCATATTCCCTTCAATTTATTGTCTCTCTCTCATTCTCTATTCCAATTTTCTCTCTTTTTTACCTATTTTCTCTCTTTATCTCATATTTTAACTCCTCCTCTCGTTGTATCCTCATTTTATCTCTAATTATTTCCACTTTCTTTTCTTTACTCTTATTTTTTTTCACTCCCACTTACTTCTCACTCTCTATTACCTCGTCTCAATTTTCTTTATCTCATATTCCCTCTATCCTCCTATCTTTATTTCTCTTTATCTTGTTTACTCTCTCTTTTTCTCTTTTCCTATCTCTTTCCTTTTATTTTTTTAAATTTCATTTTGTTTTATTTTTCCTCTCCCATTTCTATCTCTTCATTTAACTCTTCATCTGTCTCTCCATCTCTTTACTTTTTAAATTTCATTTTGTTTTATTTTTCCTTTCCCATTTCTATGGCCAACAACATTTAACATCGCGTCTCGTGCAACCACAGCCCACATCGCATCTCGTGGAACAAGAGAACTAACACAGCGTGCCACTTCTAATTACAGAATCTTCTTGAAGCACTAAATATAACCCACTTGCCTCATGAAACTACAGAACCTCATGCGTCTCCTAGGACCACAGAACACAGCGTGTCTTGTCGAATCACTGAACCAAACATGCTTCCTCGAGTCACAGAGCACAAAGCATCTCGTGTGACAACAGGAGCTAGCGTGCCTCCTGGAATAACATAACAAACCTCGTTTCGTGGGACCACAGAAAACGGCGTGGTTATTCAAACCGCAGAACAGAGCGTGTTTTGTGGGACCAGAGGCCACAGCGTTTTTCATGAACCACATAAGAGAGCACGTCGTGTAGAACCACATAAGAAAACGCATCTTTGAGGGCCACAAAACGCGAAACCAAAGCACACAGCGTACCCCGTGGGGCCACAGAACTCAGACTTATCCTGTGAACACAGAAAACACACCCTCGAGAGAGAGCATGGAACACATCCTGCCTAGTAGAACCAGAGAACACAGCATAGCATGTTTTGTGGCCAAACAAAACACTGTGTACCTCATCAAAGTTCAGAGCACAGAGAATCTTGCGGAACCAGAGTACACGGCATGCCTTGTGAAACCACATACCACAACGTGCCTCTTGTAACCAGCGAAATAAGCTCGTCTCGTTGAACAAAAGAACGCAGCGCATTTCGAATGACAACAAAACAAAGCGTACCTATTCGAATCAATGAACAAAGAGCTTCTCGTGAAATCCAGGAACACAGCGAGCCTCGTGGAAGCAGAGAACATATAGCATTACATGGAACTACAGAACACAGCACGCCTCTCCAAATCACAGAAAACACAGCCTCTCGCTGGAATATAGAACACGGTGTACCTCGTGAAACCATATAACAAAACCGTGGCTTTTGGAACCATAGAATAAACTGAGGCTCGTGGAAACACATAATACATCATGCCTTGTATAACTATAGAACACAGCACGTATTTTTCGGCAACAAAAAACACTGTGCCTCGTCCAACAACATAAATCATGCTGGCTCGTGCAATCAAAGAACACAACTTATCTCTTGGTTCAACAAAACGAGCATGCCTCTTCTAAACGCAGAAAGTCTCGTAGGACTACTGAAATAGGCGTGCATTGTGAAAATACAGAAATACAGAACACTGCGGGCCTTCTCAAATCCCAGAAAACATAATGCTTTCTTGAGTCATAGAGCACAAAGTGTCTCGGTAGCTACATAAATCAGCGCGTCTAGTCAGACTACATAATACAGCGTACCTCCTCAAACCACAGAAGACAGCCTGTTTCGTGTAACCAGAAACCACGGCTGGTTTCGTGGGACCACAGAACACAGCACGCTTTTTGAAATTACATAGCACAGCGAGTCTCTTTAAATCAAATAAGGCAGCGTGCTTTGCTGAATCACAGAGCACAGCGCGTCTCGTAGGACCACAAATCACAGCTTATCCTAAGGAAGAACCTAAGAGCGTGCATTATGAAACCACAGGAAACTGCGTGTCTTGTGAGACCACAGAAAATGGCGGGCCTCGTGAAACCACAAAACACAGCAAGTCTTGCTGAACCAGAGAACACATTGCGTATCCTAGGACCACAGTACACAGCGTGCCTCGTCGAATCTTGGAATACAGTCTCCTGTGACCACATGACAAGGCATGCCTTGTCAAACTACCTAACACAACATGCCTCGTGTTGGTAATGGAAACTAAACTATTCGCTATGGTAGTAAAAAATGTCGTTCGTCACTGTTGTACGTACTTAACTAAACCATTAGCCCATGATGATAAAAAAAGGTCCCTTGCCCATGCTTTACATATTTAACCAAACCATTTGGCCAGGTAGTGAAAATGTCCCTCGACACTGCTGTACGTACTTAACTAAACCATTAGCTCATGGTAATGAAAAAGTCCCTCAAGCATTCTCTACCTTTTTAACCAAACCATTTGCTATGGTCTTGAAAATGTCCCTCGTTTCTGCTGTATATACTTAACTAAACAATAGGTCCATGGTAGTGAAAAGGTCCATCGATTATGCTGTGCCTATTTAAGTAAACGTGTTTATTTTGCGACAAAATTGGTACTTTGGTCACATTAAATTTGTAATTTGACTCAATTTTCCTTGTTAGTTCGCTTTTCCTTTAAAATTCTCGGGTACTCATTAAATATTGCATCTAAAATAGATTAATGGGTTATAAAGATTTAATTTGACAATAAAATATCCATATATCCTAGAAAGACGAGTATTTTATGTTGTAAATATTTTAATATTTAATTTTGAAAAATTATAAATAGGCAAAATTAGAAAAGATGAGTCTCGAGCCCAATTCAAGTATTGATCACATTTGACGGCCTTTTGAATGCCATACAAGAAGTGCTTTTATTAGATTCGAGCCAAAAATCTTAGACGAGAGTCGAACCTAAATTTGCGCATGGTTAGTAGAGTTAAATTTGTTTTATTTTAATATTTAAATCTTCATATCTAATTCATAATTATTTTCCTTAGAGTATTTACTATTATCCATATTCCTGAATCTACTCTTAATGAGTTTGGAAAATTAGGTGTCTCCAGATAGTAGTCAATGAGGATAATGGAGTAGAAATGGGAGAAAGTGGATAGGTGTTTTGCTGGCGAAAGCGAACCTAGTGGAGACAGTTTATTCTTCTGGTTACTCTAAGAGTCATATTTCCCAAGCTGGTGTTTACAAGTGTTATTCTTTACAGTTCTCAATTTGAACAGAGGAAACCTTGTTTTCCCTCATTAAAAGTGTGCCATGTGCAGAGATCTCTCATTATTTGCGTATTTTGATCTCAATGTTTCTTCTTTTGTCCAGAGTTTTATTTTTTTCCTTCGATTAAGTTGTCAAGCGATTATTAGCTTCTTTCGTTCATCTTTGGCAATTAGGCCATTGTTTAATTCTTTCTTCGTTTATACCAAGAATGGATAGCTGACAGGAAAATAACAATGATATACATACAAGTATCTGAGTAAAGATCCATTAGACTAACTAACGAACTACTTGGATGTGTGCTCATTAGTAATGTAGGTGGACTAGAGAACCACTATACTTTCAAGCCTCCATCGACTTTTACGGCCTCATCTCACAACAAAGAAACAAGTTTCTAAGCGGAATTAGTTCATTTCAAGCAATTAATTTTTTTTCCAAATAAATATAATATAGAAACTTTTTCGGCCCTATTTAATCTCTAAACCCCAAAGTTTCTTTTTGATTTAATACTTAACACCTCGTATTATATCTACGGAGATACCCAGCTACAGAATTGCGTGGTCAATACATCGAGAAAAAATTGGGCAAGCATTAAAAAGTAACCATATATAAAGGTAAGGAAAAGGAAAATATCATCTAAATATTTAAAAAAACTAGAAAATTATTTTTTCTGGTTCCATTAAGATTAATCTATCAAATATCTTGTGAAGGAAATGTTGATCGTGTATAAGCATTATAGACACAAAACTGGAAATGCTGTTTATAGAGAGATGTAAATTATTGTATACATTGTCTAGTTGACTGACGCGGATGGCCTCTGATAGACCCCAGCAGTTTTTGTAATCTAGTAAATTATAAATTTATAAGGCTTAGCCAGCAAAGACCGTGAGGTCCACTCACAGCTAGCCATCTAAATTATATCTTACCAATCTCTAAGAAGTATTTATTTAAGCAATTTGAAAACATGATGATATTATCACTGAAGACTATGTTTTCACGCAAAATATCTTATTGATGAAAAATAATTATAAGTGGATAATATTTGGCTATGTTTATTTCACAGCACCATACTTAGGCCAAAATTCATTAACACTTGCAAAGCCCCAACTTGGCTGTCGGATAATTCAGTCTTCGGTTTTCCACAAGATTTGCTTACACATATGGCATATTCGAGCGAGCTTGGAGACATATTCGGTTGTCGCTGAGGAGTAGAGAGAAAGAAGGCAACCTCTGTATTTAGAATGACAAGATCGTGCCTACATCATTTCAATTTCCAATTCCATTCCTTTCTAAGCAAGGAAAACGCCTAAGTCCCTTGAATTTTGATAGAATAGAACTAGCGTGTTAAGATACTCTGTAACCATTCCATATGCAAATCAATTTCCCTCCACGCCAAGATAAGAATGATAGCATGCTTTATTAGACGCCTCTTAATCTCTTTTCAGCTCATATTAAGGGTCGCCGCTTGACACATTTCTAGGTCTAAGGTGACCTTTTTTCCTCAAAACCGAGTGCCACTCGTCAAAGCTTAATGTTCCATTGCTCTAACATTTCCAAATCCGTTTTCTTATGAATTCACTGTACTCAAAGACCATAAATTCACTCAAGTTATCGCTAACATTAATACTCATTAAAAAACAAAGTTATTAATCCCTATTTTATAGGTGTTTTCAAGAAGGGCTAAAGTGAAGCGATATATTCAGGGCAAAAATGGTAATTTAATTTTCATTAGTAATTTCCGTTGAAGTGAGTACCTACATCATTTTTGGTTAATTATTTTCACATATTCTCATAATATCATTCAAATAATATGTTAATGTGCATGCTATAAAGCAAGAAATACAATCTCTTTCTTTGCAATCATCAAAAGTCACTCGAGCAATCAAGTGACTTTTGAATCAAAACAAAGGAGTTGAATCAAAGCAAAGGTAGGTAGGTCATCCTACCTTGCAATTTATAGACTGTGGTGCGTAATAAATTGATGTCATAAACTTACATTACTTTCGCGAAAAGTTTTTGAAATGATCTCTTTACAGTTGATTGGAATATAGGTTGATTTTCGATGCCGCGTTTAACTCACTACATTTTTCTTGAAAATATTCAAATTTCGTGCGAGGGAGTCTACTGAGGATAATAACTCTTCTTAATCGAAAGTTTGCATATTCTGTTTCTTCAATACTAGTAGCGTGAGCAAGACTTATGAATCAGATAGTGTTAACCAATTTTTACACTCCATATGTAGAGTTGTGAGCGATAAGGATAAATGGACTTATACGATATTTATATTATGACTGTTCGCCGCTGTAATCTTTTGCAGTGTATTCTTATACCCTCCAGTTACCCGAATAGGTGAGACACTTAAGCAGGCGTTAAAAGCACGTAGTACTACATCTATGCACTAAATTATACAGCAGATCCTAAAGAAACAGAAGCTTGCCGGCATATGAGCACCACGGGTCTCTTCATACAATGAGGTCCCTCGCGGCCCCATGAACATTTCCATAAGCGATCTCCTCCTTGAGCTCATTTTTTACCACATCTTACCACACCTGCAGCAGTTAAAGATATTTAACCTTCCTTTACACAGTTAGACCATTGAGCAAAAATGGCTGAGGCTCTTCTTGAATTTTTTCCCCCCATGGTAGCTCCAGTAGATCCTCTCACCGCAAGGTGAGATCGACGCTTTGAATCAATAGTTACTTCTTTCCTCTATATGGTTGAAACTTTATTGGGATCCTCATCAAATATACCCAAATGTGTTTAAAGTTTAGACCCTCGCTCCATCTCCTCTAGACACTTTCGATTTTGTTTCATCAACAGGCGAGGTGAAGGCCACTGCTGTCACACATTTAAAAATAAAGCTCGCTAGTGTGTTTTCCGTTTAGTTTCAGGTCATCAAAAAGCAAAACAACCGCGTGATATGTTTTGGCCAAGACGTCTTTGAGGCCCGCTACGTGTCCATGACCAAGCACCTGGTCTCCCTATTGATGCTTGGCGTCGTGGCTTCGAATGTCGAAAAAATGCTGCCGGTGTCGTTCCCGGCAGGTTACAGGCTCACCGCAGCCGATTAAGTTAACATTTTGCCTATAAAAGTCCTGCCATGGCTGACAAAGATTACGAGGAAGACGGACTATGTCTTTCAACAGGAGGAACGGCATGAGGAAGGACTTCGTCTGCAGCGTGTGCGCGACCTTCAGGCCTCGCCTGGGGTGCGTGCTCACCGCCGAAGGTAACAACATTGATTAATATTACAATTTAAAAATACATTTTTATGTTTAAAGAATAAACACGTGTATAAATGCATGAAACTATCATTGTGTCCTCTGTTTGCAGTATCGTAACGAGTGTAACAGGATTTTTTCAATACCTGGTATAGCTACTTCGTAGAAAAGGAGGCAGTGCAGCTGTAAAGGAAAATTTCTTTTAGCTTACTTTCATGAGATTTCCATCGTGTGTATTAAGCACTATGCAAGATGCTGGAGAGTGATCTTCAGCAAATAAAGAAAGAAGGTACAAACTTAAAGGAGAGGATCAACTCCGTGTTGATGAAGACCATCGCTACTTCCCCTGTGCCTGACCCTACGTCCACCTGCGACTTGCATGAGAGAAGACCACCAAACCCTACAGAAACTGAACCCTTTAGCCAGGTTTGAAGTGCAGCTGCTCTTCAAAACGTACATCATAGTCGGCTAATAAAAGTTCTAATTCATTTTCTATCATTGATCAAGTACGGAAAGACGTCGGAATTCGCATAGTTGGTGATTTAATTATAAAAGGCCAACTTTATCAATTTTATGGCTGAAAGCCACGTACGAGCAAATATAACATCCATCTTTTTCTGCAACCCTCCAGTTTCTCGTAAAGTTCCACCTTACTTACGTTGAATACACTGATGGTTCCGTAGGGATTGAATGCAAACAGGATTGTGCCGAAACTGACAACTATAAACGTTATAAACGGATTTTTATATATTTTTGATGGAGTGACTCTAAGGTATTCGTCAACCTAACCTATGAAAATTATGAAAGTGTACTTAATATTCCTTTAGATATACGGGTCCAAATCCCGTGGAAACTCCCTTCGTAACGCTTGATAATTTTGTAACTTACTATAAATGCTTCCTATTTTTACTTTTTTATTTTATATTTGTTGCTGTTACTATTTATATTAGTTTTCACATACTACAGTCTTTTTTCTTTACAGGGGACATAGTTAAAATGCCACGAAAATGCAAAAAATCCCCAAACCGTTTCTGTTATACATGTGGATCAGTTACATTAAGACAATACAGGAGACAATTGAATAAATAAAGTAGGTAACCAAGACAAACACTACGCACCTCACATATATTATGTCAGGTATACAAGTGCCCTTTTACCAGGGTAAACGGCAAAGGTCCTGGCCTCATATTTGGCGTACCAATGGTCTGGAGGGATCCAAAAGACCATTCAACAGATTGCTACTGCTGCTTAACAGATATTAAATATAGGTATTCATTGTGTTTCCTTTCCTCGTCTTTAATATATTTTCAAGAGTTGTAGCAACTAAAAAGATCAAAATACATTATATGTTGTAATTCCACATTTACTGCAAGTTATCACAGCTAATAATATCCATTTTTAGTCTGATTTTATTTTATTTCACTGCAGGTTGCAACAGAAAAGGCAAGAAATCTATCATGTATCCAGAGCTTCAGTCTGCCATTCGCCCAGTTTGACATTTAAGTGCTATTCGTGTACCACAGCCGTTGTCTGAACTACCAAGTGATGACACGAGCAGCTCAGAGGATGTTGAATCTCAAAATACATCATATGTGGCACAGCTTGAATCTGACAAGAAAACACACAACTCAATGATCTGGTTCGTGATCTAGCACTTACTAAGAAACGGAGGGAACTCCTGGCCTTATATCTGCAAAAAAGAAACCTGTTGGACCAATATTCTTGAATTACAGTATTTTGGAAGCGTTCTACATATTTACATCAATTCTTCTCTTTTGAAAACAACTTGACTCATTGTAATGATATCAGATGCATATTCGAAGCCCTTGAGCTGACCTATGAATAAAATGAGGGGAGTTTATTCATAGATGTATACCTTACCAGCAAAAAGGCGGTTCTGTTGCATATTGGGAATATTATTCATTTAGTTCCAGGTCCTCACTCAGTCATTTTAAGAGAGGCATAAGTTACAAGGAACATGAATGGCTTATTTGTGCGTACTTGAAAGTAGTAGCACTACTTAATAGGCTACAAACTGGATACACCAATGTATGTGTGCTTCCTTTGCATGTGAAACAGTAGGGCCATATCAGAACATTATGTACGCTCAGAATGGTCACCTCAGGAATCTATGACGCCTGGATGCCATAATGTAATTCATGAGCCCGAGTTAAGACGGAGAAAATCATTTTGCCCCTAATGCATATAAGACTAGGCCTAATGAAGCAACTTACCAAAGCACTTCAACATAATAAGCCATGTTTCCAGTATCTCAAAGCGATTTTTCCTGAAATAAGTGATGCCAAGATTAAAGAAGGCATATTCGTAGTCCCTCAGATTCGTCAACTTATAGTTGATGATGACTTCGATGCGACAATGGATGAAACTGAGCTATCAGGCTGGCATGGAATCAAAGATGTATGTAAAGAAGTTCTGGGAAAGCACCAAAGGGCCCAGCCTGATGGTATAATGGAGAGCCTAATTAATTACTACCAAGATCTCGGATGCAATATGTCACTGAAGATACACTTTCTTCATTCTCATCTGTCCTTCTTCCCAGAAAGTGCAGGAAATGTGAGTGATTAACATGGAGAGACGCTCCATAGAAACAGCGTCAATGGAAAACAGGTATTAGGGAAAATGGAGCCCTGCTATGCTGGCTCACTTTGCTGGAACTTGAAGCCTAACACATCGGAGACGTCTGAAAATGAAGAAGTAAATACTAAAATGTAGGTAAATACATTTCTTTAATGATAACGAACCTGCTTATTAATTATATATTCATGAATTAATTACAATTTACACATTTAATCTGAATTTGGGAGCCAAATACATTTATGGTATTGTGGAAATTGTTATTAATTGCATAATTATTAAATCTGAAATTTACAAAAAATGTTACCTGATGGGAAATTTTTATTATCAAATTCGAATTTAGCACATTTAACTTCATAATAAAATGCACATGATATATGTTTTTTTCTTAACACTTAAATTTGGTAGACAGTGTAATCAAGCATATTTTTCAGGTTCTAAAATTTTACGGACGAAGTGTGTATCTCTGATGAGTTGCCGAATCTGTGGAACATCAATCACATCGACCTTGATTTTTCTATTGAAAGACCAGGAATTGCCAAATGCAGATAATTAAAACAGATGCCTTCAGTTGTAATGATTTAACGAACTGCTCCGTGAAATCCACTTTGATGTGCCGAGATGGGAATATAATTTTTTTTCTGTGAACAAGTCCCTCATGTAGAATGTTGGGATCAGCAGGTTTGAGTTCAGATTTTGGAGCCATCTTTCTCTCCGCCCAATTCATCTCTAGACCTCTGAGGTCCCACATGCACAGAGAGCAAGGATACTTCGTGTACTTGCGTGGCTGACCAAGACAGAAGCATAAGATTTTAAATTCAACAAAGATAATCTAATTGCGTCTATGATATTTGAAAAACTCATTGGCACTCTTTATGACTCTATTTTCTTCACGAATTTTAAAGAATGCACGACTGGAAATGAACTATATAAAGTACCATTTTAAAGAATACAGTTTAAGCTTTGCTTTGAGCAATTGATAACACTGGGGAACAACTTATTTAGTGAATTGACAAAAGTACATTTTCCTACCTAATTTGAGCATACTGAATTCAAATCTGAAATCAGATTCTCTCTAAATGCTACAGACTTTTCGTAATATCAATAACACTTATTATACAATAATTTTAATTTGATCACGCTTATCATCAGGCGCTGAAGTAATTTTGAATCATCCTTTTGCGTTATTTATAGTAAATAAGGTTTTTTGCACAAACATTTTATTGCATATGAGAATAAACTTGAATTACACATTAGTATTACAAATACTGTAATCAAATAGATGCTAATTTATTAATGACTGTACATCAGACTAGAACACTTCTTCTTGATTTCAATCGGGCAAAGACTTGCGTTTGTAACTCTTTCTCTTGTAAGTCTTCTCTGGCTGATCTCTTCTAATCGTTTAGCAGTAGTCCACCATCATGTGTCTATTCCAGTGACCCTGGTAGCGCTCTTCCAGCGTCATCAAATCCTGGTGGAAGCGTTCCCCTTGTTCGTCGCTCACGGCTCCCAGCTTCTCTGGGAATCCGTCGAGGTGACTATTTAGGAAATGCAGCTTCACACTCATGTTGCATCCCAGGTCAATATGCTAAAAGCATATTAGTAACCAGATCCTCGTAGTTAAGCGCTTTTTTTTGTTTCCCAAGAAGTTACGAACAACGGCATAAAATGAGAGCTAGGCTGCCTTCTCTTTTTCATTCATAGTTTGTTCACGAGTCTAGAATCACTCAGAAGGCTACGATTTTGGGGACCATTAAATACTCCTGCTTTTATCTTTTCGTATGTCAAAGCAGGAAACGCCGATAATATGTACTGAAAACAATCATTGTCAGTGCTTAACGCCTTGACATACTCCTTTATCAACCCCAGCCCAGGTTGAGATGAAGTGGAGGGAAAAAGATCTTCTCTCGACTTACGATTGGCTCAGTAACAATGTTTGGTATTCCTGCTTCCAAAGCTTCCCGAACTGGCCAATATTTTAAAAACCAGTGTATGTCGTGGGTTTGACTGTCCCACATACAGATATAGCATGGAAACTTTCTATATCCCTTCTGCTGGCCAAGGAGGAAGTTGGCCATCTTAAGGTCTACACATATGATCTAATTGTGTTCATGGTAAATAATTAAATCCATGACCATTCTTTGTCATCGTGAGTTTCTCACAGATGGACAGAGTGACCAAATGGAACTGCACCAATTCATTGCCATTATGCAAAAGGACACACTTGAGGCTATGCTTGGAGCTATCCAAAAACAGTCTCCACTCAGCAGGGGTTATAGGTGCCAAGTCCCAACTCGGTAAACAGACCAGTAACATCGTGGCAGTATACAAATTGTTTGTCCTCACAGAAAAACTTAACAAATGTACTCTCCATTGTTCGGTAATATGATACCCTTACAGACCTTTCATGTTTATGTCTTTCACTCAACCTGGAGGATATAAGTTCTGCAACATTCTTGGAGAGTGCCAATCACATATCAAGTCATTCAAATCCTCTTGATTGAAACAGTAAGGAGCTAATGACTGTTCAGCATCCCATGATGAATTTTTAGACTCTGAATCCATTCCGTAGACGTCCATATCAGGTACATCATTTTCATCCTTGGAGGCAGCATATCCACTGAAAATCGGAACTGGTAAAGACTCAGAATGAGGTACTGGCCGGATCGCCGAGGGAATGTTGGGGTAGTCGATCTTGTACCGATTTTCTTGCCAATCCCTAAAATATTCACTAGACAGAAATAAAAGTTTGATACATGATCCTTTGGCTCTTGCCACTCCATGGGGATTGCAAAAGAAGGACCATTTCTCTTTCCTTTCGTCCAATACGAAGATGTTCCACACAGCTATAGCAAACAGAATGTGGGTACCACTTCTTATCTTGATCGCCAAGAAGAGGTCACTAACCTCCGTGCCTCTCTCCCTCAGCCTTCTGTCCCGGCTCCTGCCATTTTCCCTGACTTCCCGCCCTAGTCCCTTATCGTTTTTCCCGCTATGGCCGCGTTGGAGCTTACAGCCCTGCTCTCGCGTTCTAAGAAATCGGGCTCCCCAAAGGACATTTTCCCGCCTAAACTGCTATGTAAAATTCTGCCTGCTATCCTCCCAACGGATCTTCACCTGTTCAACACTTCACTTGCAACTGGTCTTGTTCACTCTTCCTTCAAACGTGCCCACATCCGTTCGATTCTTAAAAAAGCCTCAACTGAACCCCACTGCCTCTTCCAATTATCGCACTTATTAATATCTTACTACTATGTACTGTAAAGTATTTGCTATCTACAAGCACTCTCTCTTTCCGTCCGAAGGGCAGTTTTCGCGGAAACGAGAAAATAGAAATTACAGAATAACTATAGCATGTAGGTAAGGATGGATTATATATTTGAAATCAGCATGAACAAAGAAATTAAAATTGGCAGATAAATTTAAGTCACCAGAAAATGTAATTAAAATTGTTCCCCTGTATAATCAGTCGCTATTCAGTCGGGTTGTCGATCGAAATGGACAAATTATAAATACATTTGAATTTTATGGCAATATACAAGGCTAGTATCACTTTGAAAGTTCTGTAGAAATGGACTTTCTCTGGATCGAAATTAAGTTACTTCGCTCCTTTTCAAGTGAGTTTTCTCATTCACTCTTCATGCTACGAGTTCTAAAGACATTCTTTGTTGTCTCAAAAACGTGAAAAATCATTCAACTGATGTTGATCGAATACTTTACGAGTTCTCATCTTCTTCAATCTCAAAATTTATATCATTGTTGTTTCTGAGATATTTATTATGATCCAGATCTTTAAGAAAGAGTAGTTGAACGAAACCTAGCACTTTTATTTCAGATGAATAAGGCAGTGGATGTAAAGCTGATGGTAGGCGATGATACTTCAATTCACATATATTTTTCTTGTTTTATTTGGAATCTTTCACTAAACAAATGTAGCAGTCTATACAATCATCATTTTGTTCTCGCTAAAAATAGGTATACCTAATGTCAACTTCTTACGTGTTTCCTTGGTCCATAAACTCGTGACAAACTGCCTACACACCTTGTTTTGATCACCAATTTTTACTTTAAAATATTTGCATATTTTAAGGTAGAAATTGGTAGGATTTCTTGAATAATGTGCTGATGTTTTCCATTTTATCTGAAATGGTAAAACTGCCACAGATATATGATTCCAGTTGGCTGAGAGACGGACATGACCTTAACAAAAGGAAATAGGTATGTAAATAAAGAATAAATCGAATAGCAGACAGCTTAAAAAAACAAATAATAGTTACATCTGGTCTGCTAAACTCCTTTATACAGACTTTTATTATTTACAGAATACGGTACATAATTTAGCGTTTTTCCTTCCAATATTTATGATAAACAATAAAAAGATGACATAAACGACCAATCAGCTGGAAGGTCATATTGCCTAGGGATAAACAATACAATTTTTCTTTTTGAGAGAGTAAGCGGTACCGAAAATCTTACATCGGCATGCCAATTCTAGTAAAAATAAAGCGATATATCGAATTTATGAGATTATGTTCAAAGTTATTCCCCTTTTTAATTGGTAAAGGAGTCGAGTCGATTATTAAGGATAACATCGTATATCAATTGTAAAATTAGAATTGAATAGAATGTAATCATCGTAGGTTTTCATGTAAAAGTTCTTGCATTATAATCTCAAAGATTTTTTTAAAAATATAAATAATTTATTTGGAATTTCTAAAACATTTTCCACTCCCACATACAAAAGAACTTTCAAAAAAATTAAGGCTCAAGGTATAAGAGGAACAGTTACATAAAGAGTTGACATCGACGGGGTCAGTTCAAGTTGGCTTCCCCTAACTAGTGATGATCCTCAGGGCTCCGTATTGGTTCCGCTAGTCTTTATAATTTATGTAAGCGATTTTAATTATGATCAAATGTGTAAGATATCTAAATTTGCAGATCACACTAAGTTAGGCAGTAGTGTAAATTATCGATCCAATTGCGAAAATCTACAACGGAATCTAGACATATTATTCGAGTGGTTTCAGGAATGGCAAATGAAGTTTAATGCTAGCAAGTGCAAATTCATGTAATTTAGGCAATCAAAATGTGCTTAATGATTACAAAATAAATGGTAATACTTTAGAGTAGTTGATGAAAAGCGTCACCTGAGAGTTATAATTTATAAGATCTTAACTCAACAAAATATTGCACTAACGCAGCAAAAAGGCGAAAAATAGTTCTTTAGTATATACGTAGGTGAGTCAAAAAGTTCTCAGACAAATGCCAGATTATTGAAATGTTCGATTTTGTACAAGTAAATACAGGGTCAAACACGACTTTCATGTTTTCTGAACAATTCCTACAAAATTCGTCATTCAATTTGTCGAGACTCTTTGTATTAGATGTGCTTCAAAAAGGTTACTTTTTTGAACCCATAAAATGGCAAATTTTGAGATAAGAGCGAACATTAAATTCCTGACTAAACTTGATTGGAAGCCTGTTAAGATTATTGACGCTCTAGAACAGGTTTATGGTGACTCTTAGCCATGTAGAGCGGTAGTTTACGACTGGATTAAGCGCTTCAAGGGGGGCAGAGAAGAAGTTGAAGATGATCCACGTGAAGGGAGACCCTCCACCTCCATTAACCCAGAAAATGTCGAGCTTGTGAGGAATCTAGTGGATAAAGATCGCCGTATTACTATTGATGAAGTTGCCAATGCATGTGAAATCTCTCATGGCTCAGCATTTGGAATTCTAACTGAAAATCTTGGCCTGAGCAAGCTTTCAGCACGTTGGGTCCCAAAAGCGTTGCGAGAAGACCAGCTGAATCATAGGGCCAACCTTTCTTTGGCTATTTTGACCAAGATTGAAGCAAACGAGGATAGTTTTTTTGAGCGCCTCGTAACGGGAGATGAAACTTGGGTGTATCAGTTTGATCCTGAAAGTAAAAATCAATCAAAAGAGTGGCACCCAAGGGGGGCAGCAGGGCCTATCAAGTTCAAGACAGAGAGGTCCGTTAAGAAGATAATGGCTACAGTTTTTGGGGATTCGGAGGGAATTATTTTAATAGACTTCTTAGAAGGACAAAAAACTGTTACATCCAGCTATTACGAAGGAGTTTTAAGGAAGCTGAAAACTTCAATAGCCAAAAAACGACGAGGAAAGCTCCACAAGCAAATCTTGTTCCACCATGACAATGCCCCTGCACATTCGTCCAAAGCTGTGAGATCTCAGCTACGGGAATTTCGATGGGAAACTCTTGCTCATCCCCCTTATAGCCCTGATTTAGCACCCTCTGACTTTTTTCTGTTTCCAAATTTAAAGGGACACCTAAAAGGAACCCGGTTTCAATCATTAGATGAAGCAAAAAAGCAGGTCATTACTTGGTGCCAGAGACAACCCCGTGAATTCTACAAAGATGGTCTTTACCGTTGGATTCATAGATTAAGAAAGTGTATAGATGTTAATGGAGCTTATGTAGAAAAATGATTACAGTATTATTACAAATAAAAATTTTATGCCATTTATCTGAGAACTTTTTGACTCCCCCTCGTACATATATCGCTAGAAGCTTTACGTTCATATGTAAAGAAATCGTCTTTTCCTTATATAAAACCAGGCAATTGCTTCGCCACTCCCCGAATGGGAAAAGCTTGCCCTTGACTACTAAGATTAAAATTTAAATCTAAAAAAGCCAGCCATGGTTAAATTATGGTTACAATTTTTCTGAACTTTGTCAATTTGGGAATTTTAGAAAGTCTTTGCGAAATTATTAATAGTTATCGATAATTATTAATAGTTTAAAATTAACACTAATGTTAGCTTCTAACATTAAAATTTAAAATCTAAAAAAAGCAGCCATGGTTAAATTGTGATAAATTTTCTGAACTTGTCTGAATATAATAATTTTAAAAAGGAACTCTTAACTAAATTTGCCCCCTATCAAATTATCACCTTGCTAAAATATAGAGTTATAGAAGAATAGAAGATATATAAAAATAAATTTTCTGAACTTCATCATTTGTAATTATTTGGGTTTTAAAAAATTCACAAAATATCGATACTTATATTTATTTCTGAACTTGACCATTTTGTTTTTTGATATTATAAAAGAATTAATAGAAATAACTTTGATAAAAAATATAAGTCATAACCAAACTAAGATCAAATTATTATTAAATACTCAAAAAATTCTCCTTCTCAAATTATAGAGTTAGTGATGATGATGATGATTTAAAAACGACTCCAGTTGAACTTCTAAGTTCAGGTTCGGTCTCTTTACCCTGGAGATAATTTAAAATAGAGCCCTAAAAGTGATTCCCATTCTTGACATAAATCTTATGAAGGTATATTAAAAACCCTAAAATTGTTAACCTTAGAAAATAGACGACTCTGTAGAGAACTCCCTGAAGTTTTAAGATATATTAATGGCAATACAGATATTGAGTTTGAATCTCTTTTGGGGTATGACAATCGGGCTAACATTCGAAATAATGGGTTTAAATTGATATAAAATTACCGAGATATGGAACCGTTTACTCTTTGATATATTGTAAAGTTCTTCTCTTAATGTATTTAAAAAAAGATTTGAAAAGTACAATTTCAATATATAGAATTAGATTCAATGAGTTTCTCTATGAAATCATTCAACTTCTTGAGCTAGCCATATAATGAACTACCTTGTCTTTTCTGGTCTGTTATTCTGTAATTCCTTTTAAGTTGTCTATTTGCACTTCTCACATTACTCAACTTCCATATAATAATCTCGCTCTGCAATAAACCAAAGTTGGCATCAACATACTCAAATAGCGTCCTAGCATATTTTACATTTAAAACTTTCCCGTTCTCTAATGCACTGATCGCTCCACTGAGTTTCCTATCATTTCATCCCTTGTGGTCAGAAACTGGTACATACGTGCAACTATCATTTACAAGACTCTGGGATACTTAATGTTTCACATTTGTTTAAAGGTTACGCCAGAATTTCGAATATCAGAGCCCACTACATTACCACACCCAAAAACTGATTACCTTACTCTTTTCTGTTTTCAGTTTTAGCCAGATAATGTCTAAGGTTTTGATGAACCTTTTCAAATCCCTCATACTATGAGCCAATAGTACCAAGTCATCATCATATACCAACATAGATAGAACACATTTCTTACTATTTGTCATATTCAAACCCCTTATACTTCTTATGCGTACTTATCTCAGTATTTCATCGATTGAGATATTAAATAGCCACTAATCGTATGGTAATCCACTTACTCCAGCTATCTTTCACCCTAACCCACGCCTCACGTTCAATATAAATTCTTCACACTATCCACTAGTTTACCACACATTCCATGCCTTCTTATCATCTGCTATAATGCTTCTCTATCTACGCAAGCATAAGCTTTTCAAACTCCTTAAGCCTACCATAAGATCTCCAATTCTTAACCCTTATTTTTTTCTCTATCTTTCAGTGCAAATAACTGGCCAAGTGTACGGGAATATACGCACACAGGCTTTAAGGTTGACTAAGCAAGACAACTAAGGTTATTGTTCTAAGAGTGCGATTTGAATAGTTCTCTACAGCTGCGTAGCCAAGGAATATTCCAAAAACAACGACACAAATAAATTTTAATATACACTAGATAAAGGGTAGGAAATATATATATATATATATATATGCGGTTAAGGTAATGGCATAATTAGACAACTACTCTGCTTCAGGTCCAGCAGGTGATCCTATCCTCCTTGAACTGGAAGACAACACTTAGGGATGACCCATCCATCCCTAAGTGTTGTCTTCCAGTTCAAGGAGGATAGGATCACCTGCTGGACCTGAAGCAGAGTAGTTGTCTAATTATGCCATTACCTTAACCGCACCAATTTGTCTTGGATATTTTTCCATATATATATATATATATATATATATATATATATATATATATATATATATATATATATATATATATATACATATATATATATAGAATATTGAGGAAAAAATCCCAGAGCCACGAGAAACGGATGTAGCAGCTTTTAATTTTTCACTACGTTGAGAAAACTACAAGTTTTCACCTTCAGGCTAGAATAAGTTTACAAAGTTAATATATATGAAGAAAACTTGAAAAGGCCAACAAGACATTATTTTAAATAGTGATCAATTATAAAATATCAGTAAAATGTACTATAAGTTAAAAATGTTTAAATATGACTTAGCAACAGTTAGATTTGCTTTACAACTGACTCAAAAATTGCTAATATATACGAAGAAAACTTAAAAAGGCCAATAAGACATTATTTTAAAAGGTGACCAATTATAAAATATCAGTAAAAAGTACTATAAGTTTAATTTTTTGGTATTAATTTTTTATATTAAATGTTTTTCAACTGTTACATTCTTTACAAAATTAAAAACAATGTTTAAATTCACTATCTTTAAATAAAGCCAGGTCAATTTCTCTTATAGTTTGTAATTAATTTCTGCACTAATCCTTAAATTTATTAACTAATTTTTGAGTCAGTCTTAAAGCAAATTTAACTGTTGCCAAGTCATATTTAATAACAAAAAATTTAACTTATAGTACTTTTTATTGATATTTTAAAGCAAATCTAACTGTTGCTAAGTCATATTTAAACATTTTTAACTTATAGTACATTTTACTGATATTTTATAATTGATCACTATTTAAAATAATGTCTTGTTGGCCTTTTCAAGTTTTCTTCATATATATTAACTTTGTAAACTTATTCTAGCCTGAAGGTGAAAACTTGTAGTTTTCTCAACGTAGTGAAAAATTAAAAGATGCTACATCCGTTTCTCGTGGCTCTGGGATTTATCCTCAATATTAAATGCAGGCTTCACGGCCGAGCTCCATATGGATATATATATATATATATATATATATATATATATATATATATATATATATATATATATGTAATCACGCATAAGACGGAATTAAGTTCCGAATACTGATTGGATAACTAGAGTTACTAAATGATCATAATGGGAGATTTGGGGAGGTGAAAGATTCAGTTGCTTTGATTCTCGAGAGTAAAGCGGGGCGAACTTCGGGAGGGGGGGAGAGGGGCTTGGTAAATTTGATTACTCACAGGTGTAGACGGGAATTCGAATAGGGTAATGCTACGTTCTCCAAACTATGAATAAGTGATATGCGGGCCTCTTGTCCTCAAGAGGTGACCGGACAATCTTCGGAGGCGGGGCGGGGACTTCTCCAAACTCGGATTGAGAAAGCTATTGGGCCTCTTGTCCTCAAGAGGCCACCAGAAGAACTTTGGAGGACGGCTTCTCAAATCTTTGATCCGAAGGCAGTTGAGAAAGGTTAAAGTTGCCTCAAGAGACTTTTCTCCCTGACCCGAAGTTACGAGTGTGATATTCGACTCTTGCGTGGCCTGCGACCGTCACTAAGCATTTCTCAGGTGGGAGCGTCGTTCAAGCAAACCTCAGTTCGTGGATGTGTCGTCTAACCAAATCTGTGGGTAATCCTTGAGAGGGCACATATATACCCGGAGTCCTCCGAAACAGGGAGAGGGGAAAGGACCTTCTTGAACCTTTATTTTCGGCAGGGGCAACAGAGCGTCTCCTTACGGGAAAGTGTAAGAGGCCGGGTTCAGCTGGTCTAAAGGAACGACCAGCGGCTAGAAAAATAAATTTTTCTCGAGGCAAACCTACAAATAGACGAATAATCTTCCGAGCCAGAGGGAAGTGGGGACAAGATTAAGACGGCAGGGAGATAGCCTTCAATTACAGCATCATGCCTCGGTGTGAATTTCTTAGTGACGGGCGGAAAGTCCAAAAAAAGTGAAGTCAGTCGGAGGTAGGGGAGAGAGAAGTAACGGCTCGCTTTCTCTCCCGAAGTAATACCTTAGTGGGGGAGAATACCACTATTTTAGTGGGTCCCTCTACAATGATCAACACTAGAAAACCTGCTTTAAATATCCCTTATCGATCTGCTATCCACTTCAACCACTCTGTTATCTCTTATTCATGCAAAATCAGAATTCATTTACACAGTTTACATATAACACTCAACAGAAATAACCCTCTGTAGTTAAGGCAATCATCCTTGTGTTCTTACCATTATACAACGTCACTATTTTTGCATTATTTTATGCCGCATAGACTTCTATTTTCAAAGGATTTTTAATTTAACAACCATAACTATTCTATGACTTAATCGCCACCCCATTTATTATCCCATCGCTTTATCATCTAATACAGCTGTCTTCTTAATTTAAATAATTTCTCAGCACTAAAAGCTTCTTACACGCTTATCCCTTACATACTTCGTTTTAGCTTAGATACCAACTAGAAGCCAACTATATTTACATTCGAATCATCTACCATACCTAAAATTTAATACTCATCAAATTATTCTCTCTATCTACTTTTGACTTCCTCATTGTTCAGAATTACAGTGCCTTTCTTGTTCTTGATTTTCCTGGATGAATTCTTTTCCTGGTTTTTCAGTCTTCTCATTTACCTCCAGAATAGATTTAAGTTCCCATCAAGATACTCATTACTTAATGTTCAGGTATTTCATTTGATGTTAACCTATTCTTCTTCTTAATCACCATTTCTCTTTACTTTTCAATTTGTTGTAATATATATAAGTACCCTTCTTTCTGTCTCCCACATATACCCTTACTTCGTCATTCCGACATTCAGCATTTTGCTTACGTTTTCTCGTTTCTTACATCAACAAGTACCTCTTGCAGCACTTAATACTACTTTTTTATTTGGTTCCATATTTCATCTATTTATATGCTCGTACTATTTTTTTTTGCTCTTCCACTAAATATTATTCACACATACTCTCCTCTTTCTCTTTGATTCAATAAGGTTCACTTTAATTCTCTTTTTCTTTTCATTTACGTCTTCCCATCCATGTACCAATCAAACTATCCATACACACCACAATCATGGAATCATATAGTCCCATAATCATAACTCTTGCAGCTTCCACACAACTTACTTGGCACAGATCAATCATGCTTTTAACTTCTTCTACAGTACTTTATTCACCCTAAGTGTATTTCTGCACATACTTTTATTGAAGGGTGTTTGTTAAACAGAATATTCTTTCAGCACTAAACCCTTCCATTTCTATTTTATTCGGTCCAGTTATCATCTCTCTCATTCTCTCAACTATTCATCTATTCATATCTAATACATTCCACAACTGAGACTCCTTCCGAATTTCATCCAACTCTCTTCTCCACTCATTATAGAAACTCTTCCAGTTTCATTCATATCATAATAGATTACATACACTACCATCGCAATGATTTCAGCTATGAAATTTTAACTTCATCCACATAATTCACGACCTTACACAATTATATTCATCCGTTGTCTCATGCTCCTTCTCACTCATATTACAACCACATTCTCTGTTTTCCTACTAACCTCATCCACACTTTATCGCACTCCATTCCATACAGACTTACATATAACACTTGGTAATAATGAGCAACATCCTAATGCAAAATAAAACCAACTGAGAGAGACGCCTGAATAGGTCAGCTAAAATACAACCTTAATGAGGAAATCATATAAATTAAAACAACACACATAAAAACGCACACTTCAAGCACTTATCGTGATAGAAATGGTCAAAAGTATAAAGGACCCTATGTAATCATTAATATAGTGTAATTAGATATTTATGATAAATTAATTGAGTGTAGAATTTAATTAATATTTTTTTCGGTTCTTCTATTAATTAATTGCAGTGCTTTTAATGGGTAAAATATTCCTAAGTAGTCATCCAGATATCAAGGAGAAAATAATTAATCTGTTCGTGTAAAGTAAAACAAGAGGAATTTATTTCATTTTTAAATGAATGGATTTACCTTAAACTGTAACAATTTAGGCTATTAAGTAAGTAAAAATTGTTTGATTCTGTTCTGTTTAGGATTTTATCAAGTTATCTATAAATTTCCTTTTATATGTTTATTTCCTTTTACACAATATTAAAACAATGCTAAAGAAATTCTGATGCAGCACCCCTACTAATTTAGCTACGAGCCGCCACTGCAACAGGGATCGGATGTAAACATTTTAGCTGTCTACTGCTGGTGCCTGAAAAGGGATTTGATGTTTGCAAGGCATAATCAGGAATCCCCGAAGAAACCATTCATCCATGAGTAGCTTTTTTTACTATGTTGTACTCTTCTTTGTATCAATTAGAACATTCTGTAAACCTGTGAATAAGTTAGTTAAAAATATACTATTGTGTTTACATTCGCTTACAAATAAATAGAAATATATGAATTTCTGGCATGTGCTTATATATCAAAAACTTATTCTGATTAGATTAAATGAGAATGATTTTCGGAATGATCGCGAAACCTTGCCTTAAATCAGGTACTATGTGTTAGTTATTATTACTACACACCATTTTTCGCGTGTACAATATTTGTGATCTTTAACCGATAGTAAATGTTTTTTTCTTTGGAAATTAAATATTCATACCTTCTCTTTCATTTTGATTTTTTTTTTAGCCCTTGATCTTTAAAAATCCTTCTAAAAAATCCTGGGCGATATTTTTTTAAATTGAAGCTTCAATTTATAGCGCGTCAAGTTGAGAAGATGTTTTTCTGCGAATCTGTAACTAAGCCCAAATAATCGATCTGGCTTCTCTAAGTATTCTATGATGTTTTTTTGCCACTCGTCTTCCTGGGTAGAAAGCTCTCCTTCAATATATTGATTTGCACAACTTATCTTGAAAATTTTATTTTGGGGGGCAATTTCTACTTGTCATAACGATTGGCTATGGATAAATCTAATTTTTGTTATCTGTACTTGTGTAAGTTCCTTAGTTTTCGTCATATTACTTATTTTTCAATATATTGAATACATGATAATTATAAATTTAAGTTTAAACAAAAGAAATATTAGTTGAATTCTCATTTTAGAAAACTAAAACATATTTTATTACTTGACTTAGGGCGCAGGTCGTAACGACCCCTAGCTCTGCGTCTGCCTGCCTTCATTGGTTATTTCTAGTAGACATGAAGCCGAATTTGAGCGGGTTATACTCAAGCACTTGCCAAAGACTTCCCAAGCGCAGTGCTCTACTAACTTGAGCATGTTCCCATGAAGTGAGGTGGCGTAGAGGAGGCCTCTAAGATATAATTCTGATTATACTCGCCTTTACCCTCTCATCTATCAGCTTCCATAGATGAGTTCCCCTCATATCGTTTAGCCCACCTGCTGAAGTGGTTACTTGGGTGTGACGCTTGATGCCAGCATGTGAGAGTTGGGAAGAAAGTAAAAACCAATTGACCTTACAATCTCACACTTCAGTGAGATGCAGCAGCCAGGAATCAAAAGGTGCTACCAATACTCAGCTTCCCTACACGCCTTAAATATTGTAGTAATCACATTCTATTTCGTAAAATACTAAGTAATTTGAGCATATTAACAAAATATTCAAATTTATTAGTATAATACACATTATTATACATATTTATGAATAATATGATAAATTCTAAACAGTTTGAATAAATATATTAAATATATAAATCTATGATGGGTGTTTTATACATTTGGCCAAAGGTGTATGTAAACCTAATCCGTCCTTTAACATTTCTCTCATAATATACCTGCGTTGATAGAGCTGCCGTCATGTTCAACGGCAGGACTATTGTAGTAAAATAATTTATTAAAGTTCTTTTGTCGACAAAGTGATTCTTTCTGACCTTCAAGATCTCTTACCCAATTTATTATTTCCTTATAGTCCTCGTTTGATTCTACTTCAAACATATATTTACTTGCTGGCATATGTGCGCTCATGAACGTAAAATGACGTTCATTTCTCTCTAAATTACCTCATTTTTGTTCATATTCTCTTTCTTACAATTCTTCCTCCATAATTTGTGAGAATTTCCGTTTTTTCACATTTTGGAAAATTATCTTTTTTCATTTAGAAGTTTGCTTCCAAATATTGCTTTTTATTATTACATGTGATTGAGCATTCTTATTCCATCTTATGGTAGGAAAGGAAACTCTTCCGGATGATATTTTAACGGTCGCTAAGTTTAGATTTTCGTGGTTGCATCGTTCTTTGTATGCTGGTGTGAGGATCTCCGCTAGAAGCTAATTGAGAGAAGAGATTAGATAAATGGGCGAAGTTAGAAAATAATTTGAAGGTTGATATACAGGAAGTTCTCGTAACTCTTCTAAATCAACATGTTTTCTACAATGTACATAGCAGCACCTTTGGTGTGGAAAGTTAAAGAAAGTCATGATGGTAAATTAAAGTAAAACAACAGGAAACAGTAGAGTGGAAACTAAAAAAAATGTATCAACCACGAAGCGCTCCCCCATCTAAATTTCCTGAGACCCGATCCGTTTGGATTAATCTTGTTTCCCTTGGACAAGAAGGTATTTTTCTTTTATGTAAATACCTCTACACGAGCATCCTCAAGATTGCTCTCGATAACTCGATCGGAATTTAGAAACTGTGTAGCAGTTCTTCTTGAAGCTTTATTTAGGATACTAGTTTCCAAAGCGTCAAGTTTCAAAAGTTTTTGTATTAAAAATCAAAGCCAGTCACTTAGAAAATTAGTCTTCCCAATAAGTTTTTCTCGAATAACTGCGTCTCATTTACAAGCGGCTTATTGAGTGGAAGACCTTCATTTTTAGACAAATTACACAGGCCTGCGTTTAAAAAAAATTTTATGTTCCCCAGGATTTCTTTGTGGTCTCTTAATGAATCCAACCCCCTGAGCTCAAAAATGAATGTATATATGTTCAATCAGGTCAGATTTTTTCAGTACAGCATACACCATTTTCATTGAGATTACCTCATTTTTTTCTGAATTTTAAAAAAAAAAACCTTTCTCTATCTAATAATGCATTATTACTGTTATATCATATAAACAGGAATACACGTATGTAAACTATAATTCTTTTAATAAACAAAAAATATAAGAATGCAACATAATAAAGAAAATAATTATAATTTCGAAGAACAGACGCCCTTGACGATTTTCGTTTGTGCCTGTCATCTGGTGCATCACGCTTCAAACACCAACAGTAGTCAGCAAGCATGTTTCCGTTCCATTTACACTAGTACCTGGATTCCATTGTTTTTATGTCCTGGTGGAATCTTTGCCTCTGTTCTTTACTGTAATCCCCGCAGTGGTCGGGAAAATAATCCAGATGGGACTGTAAAAAGTGTATCTTTATAGACATTCGAGCTCCCAAATGTTTGAGACTTGTTAAGAGCTGATTGACCAGGGCAACATATTCTTCTAGGCTTCTTTTATTGCCTAGAGTTGTTAACTAGAGCTTTGAAAGCTTTCTCGGCATCTTTTTCTATGTCCTTCATTGATGCATCAAATTGCTGATCAAGTTCCTGATTTGAAGTCCATCAAAAATTCCCCCATGGAGCTTAGCGTCACTGATTTGTGGAAATTTTTGAAAAAGAAATTTAAAAGCTTGGCCTACTTTATTAAGGGTTTTGACATAATTTTTCATTATGCCAAGCTTTATATGCAGTGGAGGGAGGAGTATTTTTTGAGGAGGCACTAAAGGTTTAGCTATCACATTGTTTGATCTAATTCTAAATGCTTCTCGTGGAGGCCAAACCTTCTTCTCATAGTGCATACTATCTGCACGACTGTCCCATAAACATAGGAAACAGGGATGCTTCGTGTAGCCTGTTTGCGTCCCAAGCGTAAGAGACACTACCTGAAAAAAATTTAGCACGGTATGTAAATTCAGTGTAATAATTCTAAAAACAAATTCAAATTAATATTTCTTAAAACAATAAGAATATGAATATGTACTGAAAAATCCTGTATGCCGATGCATTAAATCATCGTATTGGAACTAATTGGATATATGTACATCTTATTTTAAGTTTATTGAGTTGTGTTGTATACCTTCTCAATTAGGATAAGTTCCCCATTAACCCAATAGGATGCATTAACCTATAGGGACACACTTCAACAAAAAATATAACTCAAAAATGACTTATGATTTCCAGATTTGCATTCTTGTAAAATTTAAGTTGACCAAAAGGTGTATACAAGTATTAACAATTAATAATGAAAATGTCAATATCAAAAAGCTTAGAAATGCCAAGTGTAAAATGATCTTACCTTTAAGTCACCACATATTCTCCACTTATAGCTAGAGTAATTTATTGCATCCAGCAATTTTTTCATATTTTCATAACTTTCAGTAAGTTGGATTGAATGGCCTATAGGAACGGAAGCTATCTTGTTACCAATATTTAGTGACACAGCTTTTAAACTTCTACTGGAGGAATCTATGAACAGTCTCGATTCTAATGAGTTGTAGGGAATTCCAAGGGCCTCAACAAGTCCTTTAATATTGGCGCAGTATACTGAAGAGCTGGAAGAATGCTGTAAAAAATAGCTTCGAAACTCTTGTTCTCTATTTCTGTACCCCCCTAAATGTTGTTTCTTAAGTGAGAAGATTACTTTCACGAAGTCGAGAGCCAAGAAGTTGTGCATTCGCCTTTAAAACCCCTAGATCCCTGGTCAGGTCATTTAACTGAACTTGAGTGAATTGGCTTGCGACCATATCATGTGTGGAAACCTGATAAAACTCAGATGTGTCATAATCTTGGTCAACTTCCATATTAATCTCTTCAAGTACCTCTATATGTTCATGGGGAGAAGGTATAGGAATTCCTGGGCCATGGGGCAGGGGTTTGATGGCAGAAGGAACATCTGGATATGGAACACTATGTTTATTCTTCTTATTTATACCTGTGGAAAATATAATTGCATATTACATAAAGGAATTGATTTGGAGTTGCAGATAGTACATAAATGTTTAGTAAAGGATATTTTCATGCTGAAGTGAACTATGTTAGTTTTTGCATAATAATGACATTTTCAGGAGCCAGTATAATACAAAAAGCTTAAATACTTAATACAATGCTCACCTTTAAGATTTGTGATGCAAAAATAGCCGTCTGTAGTGTGGTCCTTGCCATCTCTCCACACCATGGGAACACCAAAAGAGAGGGACTTCTGTTCGCCCTGACTCCAGCGTCTTAAGCTTATGTAGCATCCCTTGCAGCAGATATGTGGTGCAAAACTTTTATCTTGATCTCTTATCCTTACTCCAAAATATGCATGATACAAAAATTTAATTACAGGAGGGATTGTACTTTGCTGCTCGGGAAAAGTCACTGTGCCGCGAACATAGCAAAATCTGTCAGAGCTATTCTTACATTTTCTCTTCATTTTTAACTCAACCACTATTATTATTATTCTTATTATTATAATGCTAAGCAATTTTTAACCTGAAAAATATAAACCTATTTGTATAATTACTTAAAATGTACACAAAATTTACTGCGGAAGGAGCAGTGCAAAAACTATTGAAATTTGATGTAATATAGGAGATGTATATCCTATAAAATTATTATCACCCCCTGTATCGCAAAAACTGGAGGTGATAGAGAAAAACGGATGACAGATTCGGATTTAGGAGGTCAATTTTATTAAGAAACACTATAGAAAACCTAAGGTACATTTTTGACGCAGACCAGTGTTATCGACCAAAACGGAGTCCAAATTAGGGAGGTTTTATTTATCCTTATTTTTAAGAGGAAACTATTTTATTTTTCATCCCTTCGGATAGAACTTAATATGAACGATGTCCCTCAAATTGAAAAATGAAAACAACATGAGTTTGAAAAAATCCCCAACTCTTGGTGCTCAGTAGTAGAAACTTTTTACCTTCGTCCATCAACACCTATTTATGTACGAAATTGATGGAAAAAATTGTTCTTTTCTTTTAAACTTATTTAACATATACGTCCCAAGCTCCTTTGAGAGCCTCTTCATACAAACCTATAAGGAAATAAAGCGACTCAAATTTAGCAATTTGCATCAATAAAACTTCATCATAAATGCTAAATAAAATTTAATTGAAAGAAATAGCAAATAGTTAGAAATGTATAGGAAAGAACTGAGTAAAATGATTAGATATGGATGTAAATAAAGCACACAAAACGTAGATTACAAGTATCGCGGGAAAATTCGAAAATATATGAAACTATAAACCGTTTCTCAACATTTCCCTCTCCCCCCCCCAAAAAAAAAGAATCACTAACGAATAGTATTTACTCTCATCGTAGGGAATAATTAATGAGTTGAAAAGTTTATATATGTATAGTCATAATTTTTCTCTTTTACTATAGTCATCAAGTTCAAATCGAATTTCTTTTTTAATCTTAAACCAACAACCATTAGTGGCTTGGTCCAGACTGGATTTTATCATTTATCCAAGAAGAAAGACGCAGTTTTACAGGGTGAAATTTATAAATATATATATTTTTACTGAGGTTACAGGTTTTCGACGTGAGTAGAAACAAGTGATTTCTAAAACCTGTGTACAGAGTAATATATATATATATATATATTCAAATTTTGTTGAAGACCATGGTGTATTTCACCTTAGTTAATTTCCTTTGGTAACTTTCTATTGTTTTATCTGTCTTTTTTATTCCATCATGTAGATGTTAGATCACTTGTCCTATATTCATCTCTCTTTTAAATAAATGGGTTTGGTAAAAACCGAATTAAATTGCTGAGCTTTCTATCTTATTCGATCATCTTCGGAGCGTCTCGATATATTCTTTCCTCCTTCACTAATGGAATGTAGAGTCGGAATCAGACTGAATGAAAGACATGGTGAATTTGACCAATCAAAAGGTAAGGTACCAAAAATCGATGATATACTCAGTTTTTAGTAGAAGTTGGGATAGTGGAAGATATAGTAGATGAAAATCAAAGCAGGGATTAAAAGGGGTATTTTGCCCTAGTAGGGAGGGGATCGCTTTATTTTTTATTTATTTTTACCTTTGCTTTTGTTGTTTGTTTGAACTTTTTAGCCTATGTTTGTGTAATTTCATGAGCTTTAGTGTTCTTCTTATTGTTTGTTCTCAAATGATTAGTTGTACTTATTTTTGTTGCAAACCTTCAGCTTTCAAGCCTTTGTTAGCTCTAATTGACACCAATTTACCTCGAGTTTCTTTTGTGTAATAATTGTATTATACGCTGTTTTCATTTATGTATGTATTGATGAAATATTCTTATGTGTTGTATTGTGTTTTCTCGATGTATAAATTGGTTTATCGAAGGCCTTTTGCACGTCCCTCAACAAAATGTCTACATAGAATCTGTTCGTTTGGGAGTATGCTACTTTCTCTGTTAGGAGCGCCAGGGCGGTATCTGTGCCCCTTTTTCTGCGAAACCCATGTTTTTGGGGGTTATGCGCTCCTATCTCGCTCAGTTGAGCTTGTAGCCTATCTGCCCCATAGATTTTCGAAGATTTTTCCCTGCATCTCAAGAAGAGAGATCTAGCGATAGTTAGCCACCTGGTCTGGGGGCTTGTTTCCCTTCGGAATAAAGATGATTTGGGCAGCGTAATAGTGTTTGCCAAACCCTGAATAATTTGCCTTGGGGCATTACGAGGTTATTCTTCGTTATCCCAGACCCGCCTGGAGCCCTCTGCTTGAAGGACTTTATGGTGCTCAAGGTCACATCGACAGTTATTGGGCATCCGTGGTCAACCATGACTCTTTCCTTAGATACTTGCGGGTGTGAGTGGGTTCTATGTATAACTGTACCGAGGTCATCGAGCAATTGGTCTTTGAAGTCCTCATCAAAGTCGTCGTTCTCCTCTAGTGATATAGCAAAAATCTCTTACCAGTACGCTCTAAATTTTCTCTCTAGAGATTCTGGGTCTTCTATGATGTCATCTCCATCTTTGATTTGGGTTCTGGGTCTGGGAGGCAATCCCCTAATTTTTCGGTTGTATTCCAAAACCTTACAGGATTTTTCTCCCTGTCATGCCTACGAATGATGTCATTCCAGATTGTTCTTTGCTTTTCAATTATTATGTTTTTTAGTTCCTCTCCTAGATGCCTCATTCTGGTTGTCCTTTCCCAATTGGTTCCTGTCTTGCCGATCTCTTACTATTCATGCATCAATAGTCAAGCGTTAATAAACTCCCTGTTCTTTATCGATCTATTTATTTTTGGATAAAAAACAGGGACTTTATTTTATTCCATGCAAATCATGTAATGAATTATAGATCGATGAAAGCAGCAGATTTTCCAAGAGAATGAATAAACATAAATGCGATATGCGACATGGTGCCCTCTCCTCGAGTTGATTTCTACATATGTCTAATGAAAATCATCAAATTGATATTGATAAGGCTAAAATAGTTTATAAGTCTCGCAATTATATACATCGACGTTTAATTGAAAGTGCAGTTATAAAAGAAGTTCCCAACTTTAATACTTCCGATGGCCATTTCAATACTAATACCTTAATAAGCAAGAAATTCATACTTCCGTTTCTCAAAAATTCCGCTACATTCCCGCATCATCCACCTTAGCGCGACTGATTAAGGTGTTTGTACGTTAAGCAACTTCTGTATTTCACTTGTCCATCAGCGACTGACGATGACGGATGTTTCCGTCGAAATCTGGTTTCGCATATAAAATTAGTCCTATTACTGTGGTTTTAGCCCTATAGTTAGACGTACGCTACTGTACTTTTTTTTGGTGTTTTATATATATATTTTCAAAAAACGCTATTCTACTCATTTAAAAGTTCAATGGAGAGTATGAAATATTTATTATTTTTCTTCTTTACGAGTATTTCTTTTGTTATAATGAAGTGTGTAGCGTGCAACTAGTTTTGCTGCACTCCATATTAAAACGCCTACATAATTTATTTTGTTTCATTTTTACTTCTAGGTTCAAAATTCGCCTCCTTCATAATGCTGCATTCTCATTTTCTTTCTTCAGCGCACTGGTTATTGAAAATCAGTTCTACGTTTTAGTTGTGTTTTACCTTAAATTATTCCTTAGTTCTACGTTGAGTTTTGGTATTCATTTTGTCTACGTGTTTCCCCAAGAGATTCAAGGTTCACATTTGTAGCTACTTTTTTTCAGAAAGTTTAACGCCCTTTTTTCTCCCATAGTTTGGTCTATCCAGTCGCAAAAAAGATATTGGGAGATTAAAAAAATAGATGGAAAAGACGACCCAATGAACAGCACTAGGTTCTCTTTGCACTAGAGTTGGCAGAAGCATTACTCATGTTACCCTGCCCGAGCCATTGCGGTGGGCCGATGAAACTTAAGTAGTTTTTACAATTCTACGAAAGTTTCTTCTTTTTTAATTACATATAAAGTCAATTTTTGTCTGGACTAGAATTGAATTTATAAACCTAAAATTTCTTCGTGATAAATATAAAATAATCATAGAGACAAAACTACACTATTTTTAACTATTCGGACTACAAAAACAAGTTCTGAATTTGGAATCTGCCCTGTAAGAATGCCAGAGGAAATATAGAGTTCTACGTGGTCTTAAGTTGTAAATCTTTTGTTTGGACTTTGCTCAGGAAATTACTCGAAGATTAATTTAACATTTTAGCTCAATATAATTACCCTATTTCTGTAATGTCGCTGACCACAAATTCATTAAAGTAATGGGAACACATTTTGGGGCTAATAATTGCACCTCAGAATTTACGCCCATTAAAATTTGGTAACATTTTCCGATAATTGTTTTTTGAGACAAAATTCACAACACGAGGATTAAAAAAATCGAAGAGAGAAAAATAAATTTGATGACTGTATAAGAAGAATGAAATGACGTAAAGAAAAGATGAAAAATAAATACTAGAGATTAACTGATCGAGGGAATAAATTAAAATGAATAATTATTGGGACGGCGGAGCGGGAAAGATTAAAGAAATTTATAGGTATGTGTAATAAATAATCCCTATAATCCCTAATACTCTATTTTAGGAAGGCAATTTTTAGAAGTTTGAATTCTTTTCTCCTAGTTTAAGTATGACGTTATATGTTATTGTAAATTTGTTAAAATTTTTAACATAATGAAACTTTTTCAAATTTAAAGAATATTATTCAATGTTTGAAATTTTTTTAAAGAAAAGGGTTTAGAAAAAAGAGATTCAGAGAGATTTTCAAAATTATGAAAATTAAGGCGGGTTTTTCTCATATTTGAAGCTTTTAATAAAGTTCTTTCTTAGATTTTCTTAACAGTTCGAAAAAAAAGTCCGTAGGGCTAGTTTTTCACATATTTGAACCTTTATTCAAAGTTTTTTCAAAAAGTTTAGAATAAATAAAGATGATTAACGAATGTTTTGGAATTTAAAAAAAATACAAATCATGGTTCAGGAAATGTATTAAATTTAAAGCATGACTGTTTATCTTTATTTTTTCGTATATAGAAGCAATTTGATAAAATAAAAAAGTTGAAGATTGTTTTTTCCTATATAAAAGTATTTATCATAAAAGTTTTTTTTCTTGCATTTAGACTAGAAAATAAAATGGCTCTGACACAAATACACCAATAGTAAATTATTGCAAGAGCCAGATAAGACGTGAGCAACAGACCGAAGGTCAGCCTGTGAAGTGCAAGCTCCTCCTGTATCCTTAAATAGTAATGGATTCATATAATTTAGAGAAAAGTGAGTTTTTTGCGTCATTAACCATAGCAAAAAGAGAATGAAATGAGGGTTAGAATAACAATAATTATTAAAGACAATCGAGTTGCAGATCTTTCATCACGAAGTCTATTAAGGCAGAGAAAAGGATAAAATGGAAAACAGACCATCAGATACTATCGATTGCTCTGAAAAAGTTTTTAAATCAATCTTTACATATTTAGAAAATATTGAATGCCCCTCTCTTTCTAGATGCTGCCTAATTTAAAGCTCTTTTAAAGCATGAATAATATTTTTTTTAATTAGTTATTAATTTGATCACAGTTTTTTTATTTAATTTTCTCTTTGTTTGTCTTAGTGGACGAAATCTCATTCGTTGGATTACACGTAATAAGTTCTGTTTCATGGTATTTACCTTTCTTTTCCAATGTGTTACTTTTGAACAATCAGAGTCCCTGTTTCGCTTATTTAAAGAATAAGGGTTCTAATTTTAGCTATTTTGAAGAAGAATGATAAAAAGTAAGGATATATGTTAAAAAAGGTCAGATAATAAATTAAATCTTAGTTACAAACATACTGTTCGGCAATTTCAGCACTAAAGACAAATAAATTTAGCTTGTTTCTATCATGAAACATTACTTCCTGTAAATAAGTAAAAGAAATCTCTTCTACATCCATTCATCTTTTTATTTTAGTTTTTTTTATTTAAGTAAGATTCATCTAAATGGTGTGCATGTACGAAATTTATAAAATGGCTCACAGTTTAAGAACAAATAAGGTTAATTAGAAAAAACTGGACTGCAGTCAGAAAAATTTATTGCAAATCTAAACTACTAACTATAAGTTGTTCTCTTCAAAATAATCCCTCTTCAACTCTAAAATCTCTCACATCCTGTTACGCCATGTCTCCGTGGTCCCGGCTGTATTTATGGCTTCCAAGTCCCCAAATTCTGTCCAGTTGATAACCGATTTGAGCTTGAATAAAAAAAAAAAATCACATGAAGCCAGGGCAGATGAGTATAGAGGTTGCTCCAGCAGTTGATATTTTTTTCAGCCTAGAACAGCTGTATGATCGGGGTGGTGAAGGCGGACGTATTGTCATGGTGATGTAGCCATAAGTTATTTTGCCATAATTCTCCCCTTTTCTCGTGCACCGAACGAAACCAGTGCCACCGGATCTCTTCGTAGACATGATGGCTGTTCGTCTGGCCCTGTGGAAAGAACTCAATATGAACGATGTCCCTCAAATTAAAAAATTAAAACAACATGAGTTTGATTTTGGACTTCGGCTGTGTTGCTTTCTTCGGCCTCGGCGTCTGTGGGCTCTTCTAGCAAAAGCTCTGAAACTTGGTGTCCGGTTTGTACTCGAAGATCCATGATTCCTTACCGGTAATACCTCTCATCCCCGCCTTGTCTGGTTTGTGTTCAAGCCACTCGAAGATGTCATGACACTCTAGCATAGCTCGGCTCGTAGTTCTGCACCTTAGGAATGATCTTTGCGGAAATCTTTGGTGGAAATCTTCCATACACTTTATCGCTTTATTCCCAGCTAACTTGCAATCAATCGAACAGTCAGTCGACGATGACTACGCCCTTTCTGCCTTACGTGTCCAACGTTATGCTCAGTCTTGCGCGTTGAAAGATTTCCACTCATTGGGTCGTCTTACACCTCCTTGCGTTCCTCTTTAAACCTGTCTTCCACTCGAAAATCCGCAAGTAGAAAATTGTCCCCTTTCCGAATACTTGCTACAGCATGTTAAGTGTATTTAATGGAGTTTTCTCCAGGAAGACCATAAACTTCAGGTTGGTTCGCCGTTCTCTGCTCATTGTTTGACGAACTGAAATTAAGGAGCTGCTCACCAAAGCAGGTGCAAAATAACAAAATGGCGGCAGAAAGCTGAAAATGCAGATATATACTCCATTAATAGTACTTAAAATGCTGATGCAACACTTTAATCAATCCCCCAACCATAATATATACAGCATACCGATTCCTGTTACTTTTTTTACTCATCTTAGGTGACAGATATTTTGGTATACTTTCCCTTCATCCGAGTGAATAGCTGATCCTTGCCTATCAACCTTTTCAAATGTTTGTAACAGGTTTTCAGTAAATCGGAGCTCGTCACTCTTCATGAATCCAAAGGTTGCTGTCCTTGATGTACCCACATTTTAAAAAACCCATAATTTGAATGGAGAGATCTTTCCCCATCTTGTTTGCCTTGGGTGAATGCTACTGTGCCACTCAGACCCACTCACTTTAGTCCGGTTATTTTAAAAATATTTAGTACATGTTTTACGAAGGAAAATATACAAATTGACTATAGTTTTAAGTGAAACGATCAATAGCCCATATGCATTAGTTTCATCAATATAATTACACAATAGAAATTTGCTTCAGCCCATTTTTGAACCCTCAATATCTACTTAAATTGAAAATCTTTCTAATTAACAATCTATTTTTGTATTTGTTAGAATCCGGATTTTGATACTTTGAAATATATTTATCCAAAATTGAAGCACTCGAAGAAAATCTTCAATAAACAATTGTTTGGTTTCATTTTCGAATACACTATGATCCATGTCAGTTTAGGGTGTTTTCCTACTAAATAAATGATAATGAAGTTTCAAGCGAAGTTTGAAAAGTAAACAAATGATTTTTTGAGAAGTGGACAGGATTTCAAACTGAACAACCACCTGACTCTTAAACAAAGGATGTTCCAACCAACTACAGTAAAACTTGCCCTTATCATAGATTTTGGAGAGGGGGAATCAAGTTTTTTTTACCTTGATACATTTTGAAAAAACGGGTCCTAGTTATGCCCAGTTAAAGAATAGCGGTCAATTTGTCAAATAATTCCACTATTATTTAAAAGTTCCATTACTTATTTTATGTTTCTTCTTTTTATCGACAAATTCATTTTTCCTCGTTCGTCGGTTCCTGATAATATTAATCCCCTTGTTTTTCCCATTGAGGTCACGCAGGGTTTAGTAATCTCTCTTAGAATATTTTAACAATTAAATATCCAATAGAAAGCTTTTTTGGATGTAAAATTATATTCTGCGAGTCTAGTCGCAGTCGACTCTACATTTCACTATGTTGATCGGTCCCTGTTTTTCTTTTTTTGTTGGTAATAACATTGTAAATATTCACCTTATATTAAGGAGATTTGAAATCCTTATGTTGTTTTACATTCTCTTTCGAATGATATAATTGCCAAAGTCCTCCGAATGTTAGCCCTGGAATTATTTTGTTTTGTCAATAACATCATAACTATTTGGCCGATTATAACTAAAGTTGAAACTCTTATATTGTTTTACATTCTCCATCATATGATAGAGATGTCCAGGTCCTCTCAAGGTTAGTTCGGCAATTATTGAAAGTTTTGAAAGGCGTAAGGTTATAAATCAGAATAAGTGAGACAACTCGACTTCTTGGTCAGCAGACTTTGTTTATTTCTATCTCTATTTGTTTCTTAATTTCAAGATGTTGATGGCACGATGTCAAAATGAGTTGGAACTAGATATTTTAGAGTTCAACAGAATTAAGTTTGGGCGTAAGACGCGTAAGCCATTTTCTAACCCCCTCCGAGATGGAGCATCCAAGCCGGGTGTACCCACTTTAATTCGCCAGCCAGGGTGTGACAAAAGGGCGTTATCTGGACGGATGTGTGAAAAGGTGTCAAGGAGTGCTTCACGATCTAATTGAGAACCCTGGTCATTCGATGGATTTTATCGTGGCTGCTGGCCAAGGTATGGCGAGCGGCCATCTCTTGGCCATAGGATAGAGTTGGACAAAGATAAGTATACGGTATTTTTTATTATACTTTTATACATTAGTTTTGTTTATTTTACAGTTTTAAACTATTTCAAATATGCTCTAAAGCTTCGTTTGACTCAGCGTATATTTTTTCCTCTTCTCTTCATCTCTTTCTTTTCTCCCGCGATAGGTTGCTAAGGCTACGGTGGAGATGTTTCTATTTGATCAAGAGAAAAATGTATTAATCAACGTTAATTGGAGCCTCATGCTCTTAAGTTTTCTGGGCCAAATGTAATTATTTCTCCTTTTGTTACCCATTCCCAAATATTAAAGGGGGAAGAAATTTATTGGAAGAACGTAAGGAAAAAGTATTCGCAATTACTAATTCCTTTATTTGTATATGCTCCACTTTGCAATTCGATCTCACAGGGTGTATTTTAGCATAAGAATTACTTCTATTAAAGATAATAAATTTCTTGCTTAATTAATTATTAGTGCTATCAATCCCTTTTATTTATAAAATATAAAGATCAGACTGACAAGTACCAGTGAACCCTGTGAGAAGCATGGGGCGTTCTTCATTAAAAGGGATGTTGCATAAAGAAAAGTAGTGCTATTTTTCTTAACTGTTAAAGGGTTAAATGCTAATTCTCATTGTTTAAGGAAGATTCTCTAGGGCCGGTCTAGTATGTAATCTACATGACAATGTGATCTATATCTGCTTAAATTAGATTAGCTTGTGATCTATATTCAAAGTTTTGGTCTAAATTTGCAATTCTAATTAGAGGAGTAAATTAAACATTAAAACATAGAATTTTAAATCTATAAAATCTATCGATGGAGAAAAAAGTAAAGAAAAAAATGCTAAATTGATATTTATTCCATTCTAGAAACATGAATAATATGACTATCTGTATACAGCGCGAATATCATTTTAAAATGCAATAAAGAGATTTTGCTCATTTAATCTCATTATTTCCCAGCAAATAAAATCTAAATGAAATTCTAATGTTTGCAATGAAACACCTCATTTTTTTTATGAAGACGAATTTTAGCTTCTAGTCTCCGACGATCGATGTTCAGCGTATGTGTTCCATATTGATGATTAATATAGCTTTGCTGGTGGTTGACAGTGGAATAGATGTAATATTATTCAGGTATGAATATTCCGCTCACATATCTGAGTAGGTGACAGAGCCTGCTTGCACTTCTCTTAGGATTATTGGCTATAGAGTAGCTCTGTCTATTTTTGGAATATAAAAATAACAACAATCTAAGCCATTTTTAAGTCAGAAGATCAATGGGCCATCTATTCTTCGCCTTGGATTTATCTTGTTCACAACATCTGCCTCACTGTCAGTTGATTCGGGTCTTTGATCACCAGTAAGAAGACGACCTTGATTATATTTTTTTGTTCCAGCTAATCGTCCCTCGTCTATCTAAACACGATTTTCAGCATTTCCAACCATTTCTTGTCTGTTATCGCCAGACAGAATTTCGGAGCGGACTTCCCTGTACATATGAACCAGTCGCATATAGTCTTCCTGGTTCTTCCAGTCATTTCTTAAGTTTTATTTAATGATTGATCTTTTATAAAATAAAAAAATAATTACAAAAATTTCACATAATGTCAGTTTAAAATTGATATTCCTGTTCAAACCAGTGTAATGGGAAATCATATTTTCATTCCGCACAGACCTAAATGTTTGGCCTTTCCTCTTTGTCCAGCGAAAAACAAGACGGCTTTACCCTCTTATTTTTCTTCGTTTTTCCGTCATTTCGCCTCCGCATTTAGTGCATGGAGCCGTATCAACCTGTTTATCAAGTAGTTGTAACCTTATTATTTTCATTTGAATTTATTTAATTTAACTCAATATAGAGATTTCTGACCTTTATATTTCATTTTGATATATTTGATGGGGGGGGTTTACATCCTAGTACATTTTTAACATAAAGCCATTAATTATCATTGTTTTCATAATTATTAAGCAATTTTCCTTATATAAATCTTTAATATTCTAGCCTAGAAGATGGGTCCAAAGCCCAGTACTTGCTCTATTTTTCCTGCTCAAGATCCAGCTTTCTAGAAGCAGAAAGGATTGACTTCATTGTGCCGCCCTCTGCTCTCTTTGGTTCCTGTGTTCGTCTAATGTCTCTTTCTCTTGTACTATATGTATATATATATTGTTAAAACTAGATGTTTGGGGGGCTTGGTTAGGATTTCCTACTGCTCCCTCCTCCCTCAAACAGTTTAAATCTCTTAGCAAAGTCTTAAATTCTCTTTATTTATGTATTTTCTTTTGTTTTAGGGAATCAATGGGGATGTTTAAACACATAGTTAAAACCATTATGAAAATGTGTCAAAAAGTGGTTTTAAAGGCCAAGAATTTAAAACATCTCCCCAAATTTGTATTTAAATACTTTATAATACCGGTTCTTTTTTAAGAAGTACGGAAATAAAAATCTTTTGAATTTTTAACAAGAATGAGTGTATTTATGTATTTTCTTTCTTTTTATGGAGACCAATGGGGGTGTTGAAACAAATTATTAAAACCTTTATCAAATGTGGTTAAAAAAAGTGGTTTGAAAAGCCAAAGAGGCCAAAGGTCAACGACCCAAACAGTTGGTAGCGATCAAAACAAAGCGCAAGCTTCCCTCTTATGGGTGAGTGGCAAAGCCACGGCTTGTATATATATAATTCTCTCTCTTTTCTCCTTCCCTCTGTATCCGTTATTTTCTTTCTAAAGTCTTTAAATTTAATAATGTATGTTATACTCTCTCATTTTTGTTGCTGCCAAAATTAAGTGGTTTTTTCTTGTTTTCTTTTTGCTTAGTCCCGTCTGTAGTTCAAGAGGAACAGGATTTATTGATTTTCATTTCTTAACGGATTTATAAGGGAAAAAAGTCTATCTTCCCTTTCATGGGTGACCCATCGGTACAAATGGCTCAATAGTCAGTAACCAGAGCAGAATCTACACCGAACCACAATTTAGTTTTCCTAACTTCACCAGTTTTCTCATCCAACACAGAGGTATTTTCTACCATCTATGGGCATTTTTTAAATTAATATTGAACATTTCTCCTTTTATGATTTTAGTTTCCTTCATCATACACCAACATTGTCATAGGAAATACGTCAGCCCCTAAGTTCTACTTAAGCTTTTGCATAGCTAGACACTTACGCGTATTAATTCTCCTCCCCATAAATTAGTCAAACCGCCTTTCAAATTTTATCTACTCACAAACTCTAATCGATTTCAGGTTTATATCAAACTCGGTTATTTATTTCATTCTCCTTTTATTTATATATCTGTTATTGATTTTCTTCAACCCTGACCTCCCACCGTGCTTGAAAATACAATTCAATTAGGCCCTGCCATTCTTTTTTAGCTTCTCCTCAGTCCAACTCTGACAGACGAATGATGAGTGTATTCAAATATCGCTACCTACCAACCAGTTCTATCTATATATTTCTATCCTCACTTACCATTCGAACTATTCATCCTTCTATTCACTTACCTATTTTATTACCTACGTACTTAACAACCTGCTGCATACATACCTAATCACTAACCTCTACCATCCTAACTATCCACATACATGTAATAGTGCTCCATTAAAAAAAGACTCAAGTATCCTCTTTGTTTAATTCCAAAGTATGTTTAGTAGAAGGAAATCGCTATTTTCTTCACGTGCTAAGAAATTCTATGCTTAAAAATCTCCATAACAAGAGCCCAGTCCTTGTTATTTGCCACAATAGCGAATTTCGAATAAAGTTTTCAAATATGAATATTGTCACAGGTAAAATTAAAACAAGAAATTACGAGAAAAATAATTGAGTTAAATTTTAAGTGGAAAATAATGGCTGTAGGATAAATTTAGTAAAAAAATAAATATCTCTACTTATTTTCTCTAATATAAGGCAGTTTTCAAATATTCCATACACAGCGCCTAGGTATAATATGCCTAATATGATCAATAAATGATAATTAAGTAAATACTTAGCCTATAATATGGTGATTTATTTTCGATCTTGGAGCGGGATACTGGTTCATTTATCTATTGATATTTACAAGATTTAAACCAAAATAGGTGATTTTTAACACCTATGAATTTGCTCGCCGTGCCAACCAAATCTTGAAAATGACTATGGACAACTTGAGAAAGTTTAAGGAATAGTTAACGGAATCTGCGATGTATGTACTCTCTCTTTGAATCTTGTATTATAAGAAAACAAGGTCTGCATACAAAAGATCGCGTGCTCTCACTTATTCTGATTTCTGACCTATAGACCTTCAAAACATTCTGTAATTTCCGGATTAACCATGGAAGGACCTTGGTAATTATATCCTTCGAAAGATAATGTAAAACAACATATGATTCTCAAATTTTGTTATAATCGGCTGAATAGTTGTGATATTATTGCCAAGTAATTCCCCAGCTGACCATGGGAGGGCTTTAGCAAATATATCATGCGAAAGGAAATGTAAAACAACATAAGGTTTTCAAATTTCGTTAGAATTGGCCGAAAAGTTAAGGTGTTATTGTCAAATAATTGCCCGTTCCACCTTGAAAGAAGGAGAAAGTAAACAACATAAGAGTTTCAAATATCGTTAGGATCGGCCAAATAGTTAGCATGTTATTGCCAAAAGAACATAATTCATGGGCAAACATAGTGAAGACCTTGCCAATTCTATCATTCGAAAGAGAGTGTAAAACTATATTAGGGTTTCAAATTTCGTTAGAATCGGCCGAATAGTTATGATGTTATTCCCAAAAGAAAATAATTTCCCGGCTAACCTTGGGAGGACTTTAGAAATTGTATCATTTGAAAGAGAATGTAAAAAAACATTTCGTTGGAATCTGCAGACGGCAACTTAGCATCCTTTACGGCCGTTTTATGAGAATTTAAATGATTTACTAGATTTCCCAACCGGCCTCTTAACTATGTTATTTCTAGATAATCTTCATCTATTCGCTTTTGGATATATCCTATGGCTTTAAACGCAACCGTCAACATTATATTTAGTATTTTTTAACCTGGCTAATATTATTTCCAAGTCCACCCTTAATTCACTCAAAGAAAGAGGCAACTTTTGGGTCTACATTTTATTACAAAGTTCTTCTATCATAAGATTTTTTATTATCGTAATTGCTTATAATAATACCCTTTGCACAGTCCCAACTGCTTTCTCCACTCGGTCAACCTTCTATTAAGTTCCGTGCATTCCCGGACAATTTACCTTTTAAATCATTTAATTTGTCCTCTGGGTTATTCTCAACTAAAAATCGAGAGATTTATAGTAGATAGTTTTAGAGGAGTCGAGTTAGCAGATATTGATAGCGTTTTTGCCCTATAAATACAATCCTGCACATCATTTATTATACTTTGTTTTTTCTACATCATATCCAGTTTGTTGTTCTATTAGTTCACTTATTCTTTCTTCATCACTCGTAGCATGTATTAACCCTTCGTAATCTCGACTCACGACATCCCCTTGTTTTTGTAATTGTTGACCCATACTAGGAGTTTTACGTAGTCACAACTCGTGTTTTGTACTTCATCGTACACCCTTGTTTTCAAGATTGTACAAAACGATTTATGACCCGCAATCTTTTGAATTGTTGACATGGTGATATTAATTTAAATTTAATTAACGAAAGTGGGAATTATTGAGGGCGAACTAAATTAAAATTAATGATTATTAAGAAATTAAAGATTTAATTAAAGTTTTACTATTGCTTCTTACAAGTGAGGCTGCCACAGCTCGTGGTGTGCTCTCACAGTCGTAAGCAATTTATTTAATATCTTCGTCTTACCCTCAATATTGGGGTAAACCTCCTCCTGTGGTCTAGTTTAAGCTATTTTACCATTAAAGTACAGGAAAAATAATGGCTGTAAGATAAATTTAGTACAAAAATAAATATCTCGACTTACTTGCTCTAATATAAGGTAGTTTTCAAATATCTCAGGCACAGCGCCTAGGTATAATATGCCTAATGGTTCCAAATTTGTAGCTATATGATCAATAAATGATAGCTAAATATATAATTATAATATGATATGGTAATTTATTATCGGTCTTGGAGCGGGATAATGGCTTAATTATCCATTGATATTTACAACTAAAGTAGTTGATTTCTAACACCTACGGATGTTCACGCCGTACCAACTAAATTTTGACAATGACTATGTACAACCTGCAGAATTTCAAGGAATAGTTAACGGGATCTGGGATGAATGTCCTCTTGCTTTAAGTCGTGATAGTATAAAAAAGAAGTAGCTCCTCGGAACAGCAGTAGCTGGGCTAGGTGGCAGCTCAAACAATGCACTTTCGCAAAACGCAACGGCGACCACTTATTAAAGTTATTATCCCAAATTTTATTATTATTACTCCCAAATTACTTTAATATAACAAATTAAAAAAAGCTAAATTGAGAGGAATCTATCTAATTACAATAATTCCCACTTTCATTTCCGGGAGTAAATATTTACGATAGCCACTGCACTCCAAAGGTTTTTCACCAATAAATGCAATGGACGTAGCAATAAAATCTTCACAATTCTATTCTCACTGAATTTGAAATGTGGTAAAGGCTCGTGTTGCCTCAATTGAAAATTTTGAATATGAATTTCAAAAGAAAATCCACTTTTCGTCGTTTATTGCCATCATTGGGGTCGTTTTAGTGTTTTATGGAATCGCAGTCTTTACAATGAAGTGTTATCCCTTAATGAGATGAAACATCATTCAACCTTGGAATCTTATGATAAATTCCAAGAATATCATAAACACCTAATAAATTAGGATTTTGTACAAAAGCCAGAGATGTGACGGCCACTAAGAGGCCCATATCCTGAGCAATTTTTTAATTTTGGTAAGAGTATTCTACCTATGCTGGTGTGTGCGCCTAGGCTATAAATGATCTTATATCGTTTTGAATTAAAAAAATCTCTCTCTTTCCATTCTTAGTTCTTAAGGAGAGAGTTGGCACAGCCAGGGACCGCTGGCAACCCTATGAGAGTGACAACTGACAACCCCCTTCCGTTCGAAGCCTATTTAGCTGGCAGACACGATGAGGCAGAAACATCAATTGCCATTCATACAACCTGACTTTGTTAATAATAAATAATATAATTCGTTAATCGTAAGCGACTTTTTATAATCAAGTAAATGGCTACATAAGATGAATAATATTTTGAAAACGGGGAATAAATAGAACCCTATTTTAATGACTCAAAAACTTCATACCACTGGAATTTAGACTATTTCTCATTAACTGTTCCCTTAAGCAACAAACAAACGAGTTCATCTTTATTTCCCTCACTACCTCCGTCACTGAAACAAATGTTTACCTAGAAAATTCATCTCTAGGAAACACAAGATAGGTAGTACCAATATATCTAAACTCTTACCAACCACACAATAGCTTCACTCCAGGCCCCAAATTCTCCAAGAACCATTCAACATCCATTCTCTTACCCACCTTTTCTTGATGTAAAAGACTGAAGAATTAATTATTAAACGTCTTATACTATATACCGTAGACATAGCAATTTTAATTGATGTATTCACTTTTTTCATGCCACTATATTAAAATAATAAAAGCAATCGTAACATCTACGTAATTAAGAGCCTTTCGAATTTATGACCCGTGTTTTTTACGAGATGAAATCACCTTCAGCATCTGTTTTTAAGTTAAAATATCCACTTTATTGCATAGATGAAAGCCTTTCTAAAGCTAGTTCAATTTTATATTTTTCCTAGCAAAAAAAATTACATATAAAAAGAATTGCTTATCTCTACCATATTCCCTCTTGCTTAAAAGATATTGTTAATCACCTTAATTTAACCCCTCCAGATTAATGTCAATTGCCTGTTCTTATATATTCTATTATTTCAGTTTTTGTCAATTTCGTTTATTTTACCGCCGAAAATGATATGGAAAGCTACATATGAATAATAATTAACAAATTTAAGCAATTTTATAAACTATTTACTTTTTCTTGGTCCTTTATTATTTGACCAAGAAATAAAGGAGTCTTCATTTCTGAACCTGTGTTTACAAAAAAAACAGTTGTTGTCCAAGAGCAGAGCATTGAGGAACTCCACAGGTGATTGGTAGCCATTTGGATGTCACTGGGTTTCAAAGCACCCTTTATTTACGATTTACTAACCAACTTTTAATCAAAGTTATGGTATTTCCATGAATGTGAATAGATTTTAACTTTGAAAAAAAATAGTGTGTGGAAGTTTATTGGAAACTTTTAACAAAATATAGATGTATTGCATCGTAACTTGAATCCGAATCGACAGCTTTTGCCAAAGGGGCATAAAGTCACTAGACTAGTAACGCCAGATCTCCCTTTCCTGAAAGTGTATTGAGTGTTTATTAAAAATTAATTACTCTTCAAATGATTGCCTACTTTTATATCACTAATTGAGTCTATTATTGTACATATAAGTGAAGTTAAGCTTATTGGTCGATAATTCACTTTTGCGTCACGTCTATCTTTTTGAATATGGGAAAAACATTGATCAGTTTAGAGTTCATTGGAAAAAGATTTACTTTTAAAAATAAATAACACAAACACGATTTTAATGGAATTTCGTTTTTTACTTCTTTAATAGACTTAATTTATTAATTGCATTTTTTTCACATCTTTAGCCGTAACTATTATTTCATTATTTTGGGGATTGCTGTATTTAAAGTTGCAAGGTTGGCAATAATATTCTTAATATCTTTGGTAAAAACTAAAACTAAGTAATTTTGTAAAATAGTAGTTTTTTCTATATCATTTTGAACTCATTGTTCGTTTAGATTTATCCCTTGAACCAACTGTTTATTTATGTTTCTATAGTATGAAAAGAATGATTTTTGATTTATTGAAATTTTTTCCCTAATATATTTTCTTATCAGCATTTAGCCGAGTGCAAATCTTTCTTTGTCTGTATTTGTAGGTCGAGAAATATTTTGCTTGAATGACTACAATTTGGCTGTTTATAGACTAACTTCCCTGTCCTATCTTAGTTTTGAGAAATTGGTTAATCCACTGTTTGTCACCGACATGTTTAAAGTGTTTCATAAGGAATATATTGTATCTCAAGATTCTTAATAGATTTAATTTATTGACCCTATTAAGAGTCTTGATACAAGATATATTCCCTATAAAACGCTGTAAGCCGAATCAGGTATTTTATTTTTGAGTTTATTTGCCAATCGCAATCTTTTTATTCATCTACAATCGTTTGGAAGTTTGCTAATTTATATATAGGAATTTTTTGGCGATTCCCTATAATAAATAAAACCGTATATGATATTAAGTGCCAATACGTTATCAATAAGTTCATAAAATTCACTCCCAACTATTAAATTTTCCGTTATTAAAACTAAATCAATTATCTTTTTTTTCTCTTTTCGGATTTCAACTAATTGATGCAAATAAACATAAATTGTGTAAAATATTATTTACTTTTATTGATTTATCCATCCTATTTTTAGCACTATATTTACGCTAGCTACTTCCCTCCGCCTCTCTATTATATTATGTAGTAGTAATTTGTACTTATTTAAAATAATCGACGGTTTCCCCACTTTAATATCATTTCTGGTAGCCATTGTGATGATACTATACTCCTAGTTTACGGTAATTTCAGCTCTAACGACTCTAATGCACTTTAGGTTGCCTATCGGAACGAAAGTCCTTCTCTCTTACGATGTCTTTCTCAATTCTCTTCACTTAAGTTCTTCCAAACGACTCACCATAAAGGACGAATGAAGTCTCGTCATAACAATCTTCCAGTGCCAAGTAGAAAACGTATGGTCGAGAGGGAAGGCGGAGTCGGAGATCCGATTCATAAAAATATGAGTGTTCTTACATATATCTTTTTGGGGAGAGGAGCTAAATCCGGAGTTTAGATAGTTTGAGGGCACTGGTGGTTGAATAATGTTCTGTTTCACTGTAGTCACATTATCAATTTGAAATCTACTTTAATAGAATGTTTACAATTATCTTAAGAGTTTGAAGTTTCCTCCGCAATTACTTTATTTCGATTTTCGCTAGGATAGATAAACAACAACAATAAAAATGACATATTTTGGAATATTTAATATAGTATAGAGGCACGATCAAATCTTTTTGCACGATTTGCACCGGAGAAGCATATCGTAGGTGTGCGTGAATTTCAACTGCAACTCGGCTTTCATTAGTAATAAGCCTAAGAAATGTTTTTTAAGCATATTTCTTCAGTGGTTGCTGCCATAACGAAGGCATCAAATTGGAGATTAACACCAATATGTGTTTTTTTATATGAGCATTTAGCTAAGTTGCGTTTTGGAGAAAAGAATCTTCAGAAGAATATTACGATGACGAAGAGTTTATAAATAGTTATTTAATGAATTCAACTCGTATTCTAAGCCATTCCTTGTTGAAGTTTGTTCTCGTACAGTCTTAAAAATGCATTCACTAAGCTTTAAAAAAAGTTCGCTCATAGTATAGGACTCTTACCTCAGAAAGATATTTTATCCCGGAGCAATTTGGCCAGATCCTGATTAACCCCAGTGGATTTTTACCGCTTGTCTTCTATAGAAGGGTGGCGAAAGAGTTGTTCGAACCTCGGTAGGTCGGACCACTTAAGTGGCAGCGGGCACTAGCTCCCGCCTTCCTAAGGCATTCCAAGCTATGACGCAAGCAGCACTCTCTGTTAAGCTATCGAAAGATTGAAAATCCCCCAGCCTCTTGAGTATGTGTGTTACATGAATATGGAAAAGACTGATGAAGGCTTGTCTCAGCCCTAGCAGCCTGGAAGTTGGAACTGTCGGTGTGTCCCCGAGCTGCCGAGGAGGAATCGTGGGCTTCTTCTCCTGGTAAGGATCTGCTACGTTAATGATAAAAGGGTTCGTGGTGCTAAAGAATGATTGCCTAGAGAGCTATTTAGGCCTTCTTTTCTGCTAGTAACTCAAATAACGAATTTTATACTTTCATTAAGTCTGCTGGTGTGTAGAAAAAGGCCGGCCGGAATCTCATCTTAACGGACAAGAGGCTTTATTTCTCAGTTCGCAGAGACGGGACTCGTGTTTCGACCTACCTGGCCAATCTTTAGGCATTTGAATAGCCGTAGAAAAGTGCTGTTTCCGTGGGAGAGACCAACAGGTTGCTTTGATGAAGAACCATGACGACTGCTTGGATAATTTTATCGAGCGATGGGGTTTCTTAATGTAGGCTTGAAAGAGTGCAAATAGTTCGCGCGGTCACCCATGGAGCGGTTATTTAAGTAAAAGAGGTGACAATTTATATTTATTAACGAGGTCTATGGTTGGGATTCTTCTTAGTTCTGTTAAGTCAGGGGCCTTGTAGTTCGCTTAGATGGAGATCTTTCTTAAAGGTTGGTATGAAAAATCAATCTTACAGTGGAGCGGTGGTATCAATCCAGAGAGAGTTGTATGAATGACAATAATCCTTCTCCACTGAATATCAGAAATAAATAATCACGAATGGCGTGAGATTGTCTGGTATCCCCATTATGGGGTTGCCTTCGGTAACTTGTTGCTTCACTAATTTTATCTTCAATTAACGTATATCAGGCGACATTCCGTCGTAACTCTATTACCGATTACCTTTCTTGTAGGGAAATTGAACGGGAGGTATACTATTTGAGATAACTACACAGGTACTGATAGAGGACCTAATCGAAGATATGGAGATCCCCACGTATTTTCTACTGGTGTTTCACCTACTCTATAGCGGCTAACAAAATCTTCATTGTTTCATAGCTCGCAGCCATCTTTGCTGCATGTATCATTGGGCAAATGAAGACCAATTGTCATTGTGTAAAAGAAAGGCTTTCAGAGAGTCTTTTCCAGAGTATATTAACAGCCTCTGACCATTGTACTTGTATGGTTTAAACTTGCAGAATTTTTGCAGACAGCTCTTTATGTCGGTAACGAGCTGTAGTGATAGGCAATCCAGCTTGCAGCAGTGTACGTGGCTTTAGTCTGGATCCAGAACTTCGGCCTTTTCTTTGGACAAGTGTAGGTCCTTCATGGGTTCATGAAGCGCTTCTTAAGTAAAGAGTTTAGGCTTGGTATTTTCAGATTCATCCTGGTAGTTATCTTTTTGAGGCTACCGGGATTGAAAGCTCCACATATGTAACAAAAACGATCAGCATTGTTGACACACTTGCCACGTTCCATGTTTTGTTAAGTTAAGGGTAATTAGAAATCAGGCAGTTTTAGATATGAACTATCATGAACCAGCAAACTGAAACAAACAATAAAGCACAAATTAGGAATTTTCTTTTAATAAGTGAAACCAATGAACATATAAATTAATGTATGAATAACATGGTGCACCAAATATATAGATATGCTGGTTCTGGAAAACTGAGCCCGATAAAGCTATACGAATGTTATTATTGAATTGGGAACATACTATTACCCTAGAATGAGACTATTTTGATCCAGGTCTATGATATTTTTTTTTTATTGACCAGTGAATTATAACTGCATCAAGGCGACCCTGCTAACTGTTTTCCATCTTTTTCATGTTTTGATGGAATCTCTATCCCTGCTCGTCGCTCATTAATAACAGATTTTCTAGAAATTGATCCATATATGAGAATAATAATGCATTTGGATGCATATATTGCATCCGAGGTTTCTGAAATCAGTTAGCATATTAGTAACAAGTTATATGTAGTTCTGGGCCAACTTGTTGCTAAGAAAGTTCTGCAACACTAAAAAAAGCCTTACATACTTCCAGTTCCACTTGATACATTGAGTTATCAAACTTTGGATTCCAGGTGAGCTGACGTAGTTGAGGGCCGTAAAAGATGCCAGCTTTCAGCTTCTCCATTTTCAATCCATTCAAAGCGTAGCACAAGTAGGTAAGTGAAGAAACTACGATCCTTACCCATAGCTTTAGTGAATTGTTTGATCAAACTGAGCTTGATGCTCAGAGGTGAGAAGAATATCAGTTATCTGTCCACCCAAGGGTCCTTTATGAGGCTCCTTCCTCTGTAAGATACTAATTCCTCCACTGAAGTCCACTTCTTCTTCCTATAGTGCTAAGGTCAGTCTCTACTCTCCGACATGCATATAAAGCACGGGTTCTTGGTTAAACCACTGATGCCAACGAGGCAGATACTAGGTGTATGTCTTGCATGCCATGTATCACACCCAAGCTCTAACCTCTTAACCAAATTTCATGGCAAAATAAGCATGGCAAGCACGCTTTCTGAAACTTGTAACTGGATTCGTGTTAGCAACAACGGTGCATTTGCCGCAGATGTGGCAAAATACATCAAGCCTATTTTTGCAAGATCTTCCAGCCGTTTAATTTTGCATCATATAAAAAAAATACCTGTACATGTAAAATACAGAATGTAGATAAAAATTTAAACTAATTAAGCAGAACTAAAGGGATATTTGGATTTAACTCATAAAAATTGTCCTAAATCCGCTCAAAAACAGTTAGGCAAAAAATTCGGTGTTGGCCACTGTAATAAAGAAATATGAAGCACTATAACAATAGACCCCCAAAAAGATAAGAATAGCTCATAAATATCTATCCTGCCTTATCCTCAATTTACCTTCTGTAACCTTTCATTTGGGGGCTAAGCCCAATCTAAAATCTTCTGCATGGAATGATCCCGTTGTTTTTTGGCCTCTTAACAAATAAAGAATGGAAGCTCACGATATTGTCGCGAGACTAGGAATGAAGTTTACCCACAGGAAAAAGAAAACTTATGATTTCAATCTCTTTCAACTCAATTTGGAAGGCAGATTTCAGAAAATTGGTAACAAATAAAAATAAATCATGTTAAATGGTAGATTAAAGCTGGAATGGGAGTCCACTTCTTTACAGAATAACGATTTCCTTAATAAATATCTTGTCTCGTACAATATTATTTTTAATTTTCTTGTAGTTAACTTTCATTTTTAACAGGTTAATAGAATACCAATTTCAAATGTCCAGGAAACTCGTTCGAAATGAAAGGAATTTAGCTTTGATGGAAATCGAAGATTTTCTTTACAGAACTCAACTTTGAACATCAAAACCATGTTTTTAAGTAATATAAGGGAGTGTCGAAATTCATTTGAAGGAATAAAAGGAAAATTAGGGAGAAGAAACTACCAAAAAAAACACAATAGAAAAGAATTTCTTAGGAAAAGAGCAAATAAAGGGATTTGATGTCAAGTGGAATATAATTTGAGAGTTTAATTTTCATGGTAAAAGGTGATTTAAATGAGAAAGGTAGTGAATACATATAAAATAGAAATATGAATAAAGGGATAATAAATAAAGAAACAAAGAGATTGGGAAATTTTCTTTATTTTTACAAATGTTCTTTACATTGCGTTTTCTGTCAATTGAGTATATAGTTTTTTGTTAAAGTTGAATTTCTCTTAATCCAAGGAGGAGAAATAAAAAAAAATAATGTATTAATTCTTCCTAACTAAATGATTGATTGGCTCACGATTTGAAAGACTAATTTGAGTCTAGTCCGAGGCCTAGATGTATGGCTTCATCATTCCCCTGAACAATATAATACCTAATTTTTTTTGGGGGGGACACGCGAACTTTTAATCTTAATAACAATTTCATCCAGAAATGTAAGTCTATTATAGTTTTTAGCATCGATTGAAAATTCAATGTTAGGATGTTTACGCTTTAGATACTCTGAAAAAAGCTGTTGCATTGCGCCTTCAACCTAAAGACCCCGCCGCATTTGTCATTATATTTAAAGATAGAGTTTCAATTTCAACTAAATCAGAACTCATCCATCCAACTACTTTCATATAAGCTAATATCAGCCCTGTGCGGGGAGTGATTTCACCTACGCAAGAAATGCAATATCACGAACTTTTATTTTTAAATGACCGGTAAACTCAGATTTCCTCTCTTGTCGATGTATTAAGTGACCGTTTTAGAGCTCTGTGGATCGGTTACACACTCACACTTCTGATCGCCAAAATTGTTAGCTCATTAATCTTAGTCCTAACATTGACTTTACTCGTATTTCAGATGGGGAGATATTTTATATTTTCAGATCACATTTTGTCAGATGAACCCAGAATGTTATCCCTGTGATGCGATTTTTAACTTCCAGTGTTAAAGATAAATTTTATCCTAGTCATAGATATTGTATTTGAATCCCCCCACCCCACTCCATTGGCGTTTTTACCTGCGGCAAAGCACCAGCTCAAGGCGTCGCTTTTTGTCAAAAGGATGAACCATATGACCATGGGACATATGGTTATCTGCCCTAGAGATTTCAAATATGCCACCGAATCTAGTGGTAGAAGCCTGATTTAGCCATTTAGTTATTCAAAGGCACTTGTAAATGATTTGAACCATAGGTAACCATCAATGCAATAACCATTTATCATTTTATCAAAAAACTCCGCAGGTCATTGAGGAAATTTCGCTCTTGTTTTAACTTTGACTGTCGTTTATGTTTGTTTATGTTGAGTTAATGTTCTATTAGTACTTTAAAGATACTGATTACAAATTTAACATTGGTTTGTGACAGTTTCAATATATTTTATAAAGCAATATCACACTTTTTCAAACTCTACTGTTATTTATCGTGAAATTTCAATATTCAATAAGAATTTTTGTATGTAAACAAAAGAACTGGAAAGAAGAAGTACGGCCATTTTTCAGAATGTCTCTCTTTTGTTAGTGGAGCTAATTTACACATTATAAAAGGAAAATTAACTTTGCTAAAAAAATATTTTTTTCTTCTTTCTTAAGCAAAATAAATTTCTGCTTGCATATAAATATCTTTTGCAAGGCCTGCGCTATATTTATTTTTAATTGATTTAATAGTTAATAAGCTGGCTTAATGAAAAATGTATCAGTGAATTGTAACGAGTCAATAAGAGACAATGATTAAGTATGTTTTGGAATGATCTCATGCATCACTCCAAAATTGATATAATTCTCTATATTAATGGTTCTTTCTATAAGAAAAACATAAATATCTTGTCAAATATTTTTTTAGAAAGTCCGATCAAATGTTTTATATAAGTTTGATGAAATAGTGTTATTTTAAACTATTGATAATTATCGATAACTATTAATAATTTCGCAAAAACTTTCGCAAATTCGGTTTGAAAATATTTTATGCTAAAGAGCTTATGATAAATTTGATTCTATTGATTTTCTCCTTCATCTCTGCATTATAATTAAATTCCTCCTGTATTCATTAAAATCAGATTTTATCTTTCCTTATGATCTCCTGGAGTCGGTTTTTTTTTCATAAATATAAGATTCGCTTCACTCGCTACCAGCCCTTTGGGTTTCTGGACTGCTACCTATCTTTCCTTCAAACCCCCTTTCATAACAGTTGTAACAATTTGTTTAAACACCCCTCTTTATCATCTAAAAGTAAGAAAATACATAAATACTCTAAATTTAGAAAAAAAATTCAATATTTTTATTTATCTCCTTCCTATATCAATAACTATATTTTAAGAACGGGATTTTTAAAAATTTTCTCTTGGTTTGGATGTCCTCCCAAATCGTAAAGACATCTACTCCCTATAGTTATCTTGACCACTTCTACCTCAGTCGTCATGGTAGAGACATCTGCCCCCCTTCCCCATGGTAACTAAATATAGCCCTAGTTATGATATTAAACACATATACTCCTTGGGGTCATGGTAATCACCAATACTCGCATCGGCAAGGTAACGAACACTATTCCCTTCGTCATGGTGACCCCCTCTATCCCCGTGGTCATGGTAACCACCTCTAACCCCGTCTGCCTTACAGCCTATCTCGCTTTAGCAAAGGTGTTTTGGTGTAAAAAATATTAAAATATTTCTATTAAATATTCCCAATCATTTTCTCTTGATCTATTTTTTTCATATCCATACTTATTTTCTTAGCCAAAATTCAAGAATATTTTTTAGATGAATTCTTTTCATATACGGTAAAAACAATCCTCATTTCATTTGATTCAATCTAAATTTTCTTTTATATACTAAAAATACAACCCCTTAAAACCGCCATGCCATAACTTTAACTAATTTTATGAACACGATTAATAGTTTTTTATTCTTAGATTTAATGAGTAATAAGTATGAGATTATTTCCTTTTGATAAAGATTAAAATGAAAAAAAAAGATTTTAGAATGAAGATCGATAAAATATTTGCATATAGGAAAAACAATATAAACAGCCATATCTTAGTCTTAATAAAATTTATGAACCTCGCTATTTGTAATTTGTTGTTTTGTTTAAAGAATTACAAAAAATTAGATAATCTAATTTTTTTCTCAACTTAATCATTTGCCCTTGGTCAATTTATACGTAAAATCTAAGAGAAAAAATATTATCATTATTCAACCCATCCCAAAATTCTGTTCTTAATAATATATTGTTAGGGACAAAAGGAGCGGCTCTCCAGTCCTTATTTTGCTCTACTTGTTTTTAGGTGACAGTAGTTATTTCCCACTGATAAAGAATAAAATGAAAAATCTATTTTAGAATAACTCAATAAAAATTTTGAGTCTACCAAAATATAAAATAAAAAGGTAGGTATAGTTAAATTTTTCTAAATTTTCTGAACTTCTCCGATAATAATATTATGTTTATTTTAGAAAACTTTAAAAAGATACCAGGTTACTTATTAGTTGAGCAAAAAAAATTGTTCAATTATTTCACTTCCTACGCAAAATCCCCTTCTAAAAATATATTTAGGAAGGAGGATTATCCAATGTTTTGGAATTAAAAAAACAAAAAATTACAAATCGTGAAGTTTAGTAAATTGATTAAATTTAGGCATGGGTGCTTTTTTATTTTATCGTAAATTCGAAAGTCTTATCGAAGTTCCATCTAAAATAGATTTTTAATTTTAATACGGTCACTTATTAACTAATCGCAAAAAATAATTTAGGATTTTTTCACTTCATAGCAAAAAAAATCAGTTCTATAATTATAGTTATGAATTATTTATTATTAACAATGTCAGATAAAAATTCTTCTCAAATGCACAAGTCAGTTGGCATCAGTTTGCTTGAATGGAGAGCTGGGAGGTTGACAATGAACCAGGAAGTGTTTAGTGAGTGGCGAGGCAATGAAAACACGATCTATGGTTTGCATCATTTCATCATTCATTTATTTTGTGTATAGAAAGGACAAATAGGGATTACTGTGTAACACAGGCGAACAGGCAGTCGTGGAGGAAAGGTTGCGGAAATAACTTGAGAAGAGATAGGAAGAGTTGATAGGTCGGTGGCTAGACACCGATGCGTGGTGTGGTTTGGTTGATCTTGAGGTGTTCGAGACTAGACGACGTTTGGAGGTTGGTCAAGAAGGATAGCGTGGCTACTCAGTCGGAAACGCGTTATTCATGATTCCTTAAGTTTATGCGAAGAACAGTATGGGTTGCGGTTGGTCATATGCCGCGGGATATCGCGGTGCCATCGCATTACCTTGTTACATGTATTGCAGTGTATAATAGATCTACTCCGTGCCACTATATACTCATAGGTTTCGAATGCCGGAGGTTGCCAAGTGTTTACATTATGTAGTTGCCAGCGATTTTTTCAAAACCAGTTTGAAACAAAACATAATAATAAGTTAATGTTTGTAAAATTTAGTTATCTCTAACATTTTTGTGAGTTAACTTGGATAGACTTTGACAATTGGGACACTGCCTTTGACACGCTATAAAATAAATTCGAGTGGATTGAAGACTAGAGTTCAAAAAATCACAAGGGAATGGAGGAGAAAATTTGTAAGAGCTATATTTTGACTACAGATCTAGTACAAATTTATTTCAATGCATATTTTTAAATTGGTACAATTATTGATTTGTAATATGATACAAAGAAAGTTGTATCAATATTATGTGAATAGAACTTTTATACAATTCTCCTTAAAAGGGAATATTTCTGAACAGCTGTCATTTCAACAAAATTAAATTGAGATTATGGCATTAAGTAAAATAGGTTTGTTTATTCTTTCGGAGAACTTAAGGTGTTGTATTTATTAAATTCTTTACGAGAGGAATTTCATAACCTGGTCGTCTCATGGTCGTTATCAGTTTTCCATTTGTTCTTAAAATGGCATCTTTACACATAAATTCAGCTAGACTTTTATGATTTTTCTAATCTCGCAATTCGGATGATATCAACAATGTTGAAATTGGAAAGCAATTTCATTTGGACACGCGAAAAGAACGAAAGCAATTGATGAAAGTTGTGGTATTAAAATGGAAAAGGATTTACAAATAATTTTCTTTTCTATATAAATGCAAACCTTAAGAATGAGTTAACAATTTTTTTAAAAGATAGTTATAAAGGAATTCAATCATTTTCTTGATGACCAAATTATAAGGTTTCTTCAGTTCAATCAGATGCCACTGTGCGGCTAAAAACGGGGAAGCCTTCACTGAAGGCTTCCCCGAGATACTACACCGAAATAATAATCAATATTCAGTACAGAAAGAGAGTATATGTGTGAGATAAAGCGTTATATACATCTCTTATTTAGCGGGATTGAGAAGGCTGTATGCTGTACTCTGATAGCTAAGTTCATTCTTTTCAAACTAGCTTACTCTAGTCCTTAGCATCGGGTCATTAACTAGTATTTACTTAAATTGTCTGGATGAAATCCTACCTTTGGACTGGTAGCTTCAAAGAACTCTTCCAATCAGACAGAGTTCTTCCATAAGTTCAGCACTCCGCGTATTTTTATATTTTCTATATATTGTCCATGTTTAGGGCATGTTGTTAATATGTGTCTAATTTGGTTCTTGGTGGCTGTGTGAGAAGAAATCTGTATCGCTCAGGCAGCTGTGCTATTTGTATGTGTTTAATTTGTTGGAATGATTGCACTGGAGCCTTTACAGGGCGATCTGTGTTTGACCTGGAATGGGTGTCATTTGGACTGAGAGATTGGACGCCTTGCTCTTTAATGCATGTGAAGGTAGTTTTGTCACTAATGGTGGCATGGTTGCTGCGGCGTGAGATTCCATTAGGTATCTCGGTTTACTCTTTTCATGGAGGTTTGCGCATGTCTAGTTGAAAATGATATGGAGCTTGCATATAATGGCATGGGTGGTCTGGTATTTTCCAGGCACACCCTTTGTTTACGGGTGTCTGTATTTGTTCTATTCTGCAGTGTGCTGAGTTGAGAGAATGCGACATGGCTGTTCAATCAAACAGGACGAAAAGAGTGAGGGAGGAATAATAATTGTAAATATAAACGGTTTCATTCCTTGGATTGCCCTAATGTGTGAATCCACGAGATTCCAAGAGAGTTATTGTATTAGATTTGTTCGCTATTTATATGTGATTTCGGAATTTATTCCGGTATCTACTCACCGAACATAGTATTTTCTCTATATAGAGGGAGTGAGGTGTTTTATCGAATAATAGGATGTTTGTATTACTCTAGTTTGTGAAGACGGTAACAGTAAATTATGAAAGATAGACGGTCATTAGGTTTTGTTGAGGCCCTTTTTTGAAACCATTTATTCAGAGTTATAGATCTCGATAGTCGCTCTGGCGACGGAGGAACCTAATAAAGCAATAAACCAAAGTTATTAAACAATGTAAGAAACTGACCGTCATAGCGGCTCAGCAATATTATTGACGCAAGCTACAAAACTAAAACAAACAATAAGAAGAAGTATGCTTGTGATGCCCTTAACACCAGGCAACCTAGTTAACAATTTCACACCTATAAAAACCTACCACACATTTCATCACTTTCATTAACTTGGAATTGAACTTGAACTTGTCTATATAGCGCTGGGATGGAAAATTAGGTTATCTGCAAGACCTAGAAATTGTGAAGTTGGAATTTCATGGGGGATGCCATAAAGGAGAGTGCTGAAATCGATGGAGACATTACAGAAACCTGTGGTACTACAAGATGTATTTAATTTGTTAGAGATAGCTTAACGTGGTGTATTCCGTGTGTTTCCAATAGAAGAAATTGGTAACACATTTCTTATAGTATTAGTGATTTTTAACCTTTTTTTATGATGTTTTATATGTAGTTTGGGCAAAATATTTTCCTATATTATGTAACCTATAAAAATTATCTTAATAGAGTTAAAATAAGTGTTTCTTCTCCCTCATATATTTTAGGAATGAATAATTTCATAAACGACGCAGTCAAAAGCTAACATAATGACAACAGGGAGTACTCGCATGGTATTTCTTTTAAGACCATTAACTTTTGGATACCATCCATTATGAAAGTACATATCAACGTGCTGGTTTATTATAATTTTTCAAATTTTGCTTTAGCATTTAGGCACAGTATTTCTCATTTTACCTCTCTGTTGATAGTTCACTGCTTTGGTTTTTACCACTTCTGTGACCGGAATGCTTATTTACCAATTTCTTTTGACCTCCCAAGATTTCAAGAGAGTTATTCACGAATATATTTGGGGAGGAATTCCTTCTTTAACGAAGTACTTTTATTTCGGTTCTTATCTTTATTCTCATTTGGCTTCTTTGAAGTTTATTGGTTGGAACGTGGCTTTTCTTCGGTTACTAATTCACTATAACTTACTTTAAGGTACCAGTAGTTATTTTGAAACTTAACTTTAGGTCTATATGTTATTTTGACATTTATTTTACTTTAGAAAGGAATGCCACTGTCAGAGAGAGAAGATTTCAGGGTTTTGGGGGCAATTTTCTGGCACGCCAAGTTATTGACACCATAAAGTGTTCATGAAGTATTTGTGTTGTTCTAAGTTTTAATGTAAGTTTATTTATCAGGTTCTAAGTTTCTGCACTAAAGTTGGGTATGCTTTGGTTATATAGTTTACTTTCAGGAGCATTGGCATTTTGTTTTTGAAGATGATGCTTGCCTTTCCAAATGTTTCTTTGCTGAATTTTTTGGTCATTTCCGGTTGACATTCTAATCTGATGAGCAAAATAGATATGCATACTTGTTTACCATTTCAATTTAATCGTTGTCAATTCTGATGTCATTCTTGTCTACCTCTAGTTGGTTTGGCAGGAATTTTTGTGTTTTCGAAATTAATTTTGTGCCCACGTTTTTGCTTTCATGTTTAAGCATTAGCAAATGTCAGGTGATTGAGTTAGTCCCAATCGATCTTAATGCCTTTATTTTACCAGCTTAGTCTTCTGAATATTTCACCAAGAGAGGTCGTAAATAATTTCGGAAACATAGTATCTCCTTGTCTTACACTTTCCTGCAATTGAAAGATATTTGCATCCTTATGCAATCTATGCTAGCATCTGCAAATTTGCTCTATATGGTCTTTGATATTTATGTAGACCGGATCTATACCTTTATTCTTCAAGGCTCTTACCATCACTGGCCTTTCATTTGAGGCAAGTGTCTTCTGGCAGTCTACAAATATCAAGTATAGAGATATATTGTACTCTGAAGTAGCTAAATGAGCAGGTCGAGACTATATATTTCGTCAATCGTTTAGAAGCCTTTTGTAAAACTTGCTTGTTTATTCATTTGTTGGTCTTCTAGCTAGTTTTGCCGTCTGTTGGTAATGATTATTGTGAAGAGCTTATATACACACGAGAGAAGGTTGATTGTTGTATAGTTTGTGAAGTTTGTTTGATCAGATTTTTATGTAGAAGCATACCTACAGCTTTCAGCCATTCCTCCACAATCTTAACTTATTTTAAACAGTCGATGAAGAGTCAATTTGGCTTTTCCACAATTACATCTCCAGAATCTTACAATAAGTCTGAGGTGATATTTTCTTGACCTGATGAATTGTGGCTCTTTATTAAATAGAGTGCCATTTCACCTACTTATGTGGGAACAGCGGGATCAGTATTGAATGTTTTTGGTTTGATTGTGGTTCTGGATAGTTTTGATGCTTTAGTATAACTTAGCATAGTAGTGCTTACTTCCTTTATCTATTACTTCTATATCCTGGGTGACTGTACCATCTTCCTCTTTTTTATCTACTATGCCAGATTTTCTTCTTACAAATCTCTTTTTAGCCATTTTTATCCCTCTACTTCTTTGATGGTGTCTACAACAATAGTTGTTTGAAATTTTCTGATGTAAGGGCTCTCTTGTTTTATTTAATTAAATTTTTCTAGTTCTCTTAATTTAATTTTTTATTGGAGTTTGTATGTTTAAGGTCTTTGCGTTTCTCCATATCATTTTAGGTTTCCTCTGAATGTTTACTGTTGTTCTTATTTTGTGTTCCTTTGTATTGTAAGCAGTATTTTATCAAGTTTTTGTTAATCGCTCGTACATATATTGATGATGTTATTGTGTTTAAGAGGACTTTTAATTAAATAGTTCTTTTCCTCTTTCTGAATGTTACATTTTATCTTACATCTTATCTTCCTTTCGCCAAAGAATGTGATTTGGTTGATAAGCTGAAAAATATTATTAGTGATTCTTTTATCAACCAGCATATAATCAACTTCATTATTTACCTCATAGTTTAAAATTTTCCAAGTCTATCATTGTTGCTGCGTTGTATTTAACAATATGTTAAAATTTTGATATCTCAGGCTAGCTTAAAATCAGCCACATCTTTTTGCTTTACAATTCGTCCTCCCATTGAACTTACCTAGTATGAACTTACCTAGTATGAATAAAGGAGGCTAGAGAGCTTAGTTCGTTTTGTTACCTCCTCTCTAAAAAGTGGCCATCAAGACGTTTTCTAAAATTACTAATTGACTGCCTGCTGACGATATCAGCAGGCAAATCATTCCATTGTTCGATGACGCGAATATCAAATAATTTCCTTCTAAACATTAGGTTAGTAGGTGGTATTTGAATTTTTCATTCATGTCCTCTTGTGTTATGGGGGTTGATTTCCCTGACTAATTTAAAAAATTGGTTCCTATTTATGTTTTTAAAACAATGTATTAATTTGAATACCCCAATTAGATCACCTCTCACCCTTCTTTCTTCTAGAGATGTTAGGTTTAGCTCTTGTTTCCTTATTTTGTATGGCTCATCTTTCAACCTTGGTACCAGCTTAGTGGCTCTTCTCTGAACTTTTTCAATAAGTTCGATATCTTTATTTAGGTTAGGAGACTAAGCTCGAAGTGCATATTCCAAGTGAGAACGGAGGAGACTTGGGTACAGATACTTAAACATTTATTCGTCTATATAGGTAGGAGTATGTTTGATCCTTCCAACCATATAATTTGCTTTAGCAGCAACCTTAGATACATGAGTTGTAGATTTCCAGTCGGGGATGACATGTATGTCATATAATGGACTATCGACGATATACCATATATAACTATTCGTGGAGGGAACTTCTTTAATTATCTTTAGAGTGCGTGGATGTCTGGCTGGCCGATATTATGTATCTTCGATATGCTTAAGAAGTGGAACGGAGCTCAATAGAAAATAATGTTGCTATCATTAATAAAATAGAGTTTTATTAATAATAACTATCAAAAACACACAAAACGGAAAATATTGACATTAACAGAGAATTGGAAAAGGTCGTAAGAACTCGAGCTAATCCGAGGATTGAAAGATTTAAAAAGGTAAAACAAATAGAGAGTTAAAGAGATGGGATGGTTCGCTAAAACATTTAAAGCACAGGATAGAGTTGACAAAAGGGTTAAATACTCAAAGGTAACGTTCGGCTTACGTAATTTATACTTGTTGTGCAGGGGGAGGCGACGTGAAGGAATTTTCGGTCCGCTGGCGAGTTCCAGCCGAAGAAGGGGGGAATTAAATGATCCTGACGTGGCGTCTTGGGAATGAGAACCATTTCTTAACGAACAGCTTGAAGAACACTGGCTGTTCTACGTTGTTGTCTTCTGAACAACAGGGGGGGGGGAGAACCGTCTCTTGTCTACGGGCTCAAGAACAATGGCTGTTTTCTAATTTTGTTCTCTTCTGAACAACAAGGGGGAAGGGTGAGAACCGTTTCTTGGCGAACGGGCTCAAACGAACAATGGCTCTTCTACGTTGTTCTTTTCTGAACAACAGGGGCGGGGGGGTGAGAACCGTTTCTTGTCAACGGGCTCGAACGAACAATAGCTGTTCTAACGTTGATCTCTTTCTGAACAACAGAGGAAGGGTGAGAACACCTTCTGGGCGAACGGGCTCAAACGAACAATGGCTGTTCTACGTTGTTCTCTTCTGAACAACATGGGGGGGGGAGAACCGTTTCTTGTCAATGGGCTCAAAAGAACAATGGCTGTTCTAATGTTGTTCTCTTTCTGAAAAACAAGGGGGAAGCCTTGTGGACTTGGCGTCACGAAGGCTCAAACCTTGGCACTCAAGGGATATTGTCTTTCTTCTGGACAAGTGATGGTGAATCTCGAGATCAAGGTCCCTTGGTACACAAGGTGAGAGAGGGTCGTGGTGATGTTTCGCGACGAAAATCTGGATCTCCAATCTGCTCTTAGTGGTAAAGTTTACAAATAAATAGTCAAGACATCCCCTTGGCGTGGGGGACAATGGAGTGGGAGCTTCGAGGGGATGCACAGCCGAGCCTGGGAACAATGCCTTATCTGCCCATAAGCCTAACTCAATCTGGCCTGGTCGGCGCAATGGGGCGAACGGGGGAAAATAAATCTCCTTGTTTAAACATTGACTCAGGTGGCTGCGATAAGGCGCCCAGCTTCAAAGCGAAGATGCACGTGGGTAGCATCGTGGTTTTAATATAACATGTGATAGTGGTTGAAATTAATGCGGCCTCAACCCATTCTATCACAATGTATTCCTAAATCTTTTTCCATCATGGTTTTGTCTAGAGCGCTGTTATTGAGGTAATATTCATATTTAGGGTTTCTGCGACCAATATGCATTACTTTACATTTATTTTCATTAAATTGTAATAGCCATTCTGACTCCACTCCTGGAGTTTATCTAAATCTTCTTGGAGGATGATTCTGTCAGCATGAGACTTTATTTTTCGAAATTGTTTAGAGTCATCCGCAAAACTTTTTCCTTTCGATGAAATTTCATCTAAAAGATCATTGATAAAAATAAGAAAGATGACAGGACCAAGGACACTGCTCTGAGGAACTCCGCTCCAAACATGGAGTTGGTCGGAGAGGACACCTTTTACAATAACCCTTTGAGATCTACCAGTCAGAAGATTTTCCATCCATTTAATAATTTTTCCAGAGATACCAAGGGCTCTTTTTTTGGCTAGCAAGCGCTTATGGGGTACAGTGTCAAAAGCTTTTTCACAATCCAAATATATTGCATCAACTGGATTATGTTTGTCTAATATATTATGAATTTCAGAAAAATATTCGAAAGCCATGTTGATGCTTGCTAAGGAGTTTTTAGATTCAAGATGGTCCATTATTTTTTCTCTAAGTATTCTTTCAATAATTTTACACGGAACAGATGTTAAACTAATTGGTCTATAATTTAACGGATCTGATTTCTTTTCTTTCCTATAGATAAAAGATACATAACCTGTTTTCTATACATCAGGTAGTTGTCCTAGATCTAAAGAGTCTCTAAAGATGGAATACAATGGAAAGGCCAGATACTCAGCGCATTCTTTAAGAAGTTTAGGATGAAAACCATCAGGGCCAGGAGCTGAGGATTCCTTGAGATTAATCATAATATTGTATACATCTTTAATTTCAAAGTAAAACTCCATGAAACTAAAATTGCGGTAGGGGGACTGGCCCGTCGTCTTCTTTAAGAAATACTGATTGTAAAGTGCTGTTGATCACATCAGCAGTATCTTCCTTAGTTGTAGTAAATGTACCATCTGGTCTGGATACCCTAGAGATACCTTCTTGGATAGTTATTTCACTTCGTGTATAGGCATAGAAGGCTGCTAGGTCGCCGTTTCCTACTTCAATAGCAAGTGATTTTTCAAAATTGTATTTGGCTTCTCTAACAGCGTAAACGGAATCATTTCTAGTCTTGTTGTATTTTTCTAAGTTTGCATTTGATTTATTCTTTCTGTATGTCAGCCATTTACTTTCTTTAGTTTGAATTGCTTTTAGAGCATTTTGAGTCATACATTTTTTTTAGGTGTTCGTCCTCTAGACAAGGGTCCAACAGGCATAAACTTTTTAATGTCAAAATCATATAATTTTTGTAGTAGGTCCCATTTGGCCTGAGGCTCTTTCCCAAGGTGACTATCATAGTAAAGTATGATTTGAAATAATTAAAAACATCCACACTCAATGAAATCTAAGAGGTGCATTGACCTTGCCTGAATTTGGCATTTAAGTTTCCCATGGCTATGTTAAAATGTAATTTGATTTTTTTTAGGTTTATCCTAATGAACTCAGAAAATCGATCTAATTATTCGTGCGGGCTAGCAGAAGTCGGTGTGTACACTTGGAATATTTTTTTCAGGTTATGCTTCCTAGAACAGGTTTTCATAGCTACTATTAACTATTTGCCGTAGACTTTAATATAATTTCTTTGATCTCTCTATTTATTAGGAATCTAACTCCATGAAACCATTTATCGTGTTATCTTTTGTAGTATAGTAGACGAAGTTCTCTTGTTTCAGTAATTGCTTCCCAGTATCGTCAGATTTTAAACAGACCAATTATATCCCAATTAATATCATTATCCTCATAGAGGAGTTGTGTGAGATTTACCTCCTCAGATAGTCTTCTGCAGTTGTAGGTTAAAATTTATTTAGGCATTTTATATTTATTCCTTCTCATTGAAGTATTTGACCGTCGTATTTGGTCTCACATCACCCCTGCTTACACAATCACTGTGGTTGCTGTAGACAGCCGCAATCTGGCTGGACTTTAGTTTATATCCGCTGATCCAACAGGAACGGCTGTTTAGTCGAGGCATTCATATACTAGGGTGGATGAGGAAAGATACTCCTCCACTTCTCACCTCTGCTCGGGTTTTGTATGGTTAATAATTGGTATAAAAACCACTAGTTCGGCTGCCGAATTTATAACAAAATAACCTTTTCAGGAGAGTATGGTTCCCCCTGATTTTCAGTACCATATGTAACTTCCTCTTCTGATTATTTCATACATATAACTCTTACATATCCACCTTTCCTATATTAGCTACTTTGACCACGAGTTTTTATGCTTGTTAGGGATTTTTTATATTCTCTATATTTTCTATATTGAGCCCTTTTAATATATGAAAGAGCGTAAATGAAAGAGAAAACCCAAGGGAAATTAAAAGATAAAAATCGAGATCATGGACGCTTTCTTTTATTCCATTTGTCTCCAATTAAATTTTACTGTAAGCTCCAAGAATGTGATAGATTTCCGTTTTAATCTTTTTTGTTTTCTCAAAGAATTAAATTCCTGTTCATACGAATCATTGAATTCAATCCTGAGGAAAATCATTTTTACGTCTTATTTAAATAAATAAGAGAAGACAAAGTTATATCTGGTTTGAAAAATTATTAAGAAGGAATTACGAAAGTGATGAAGTTAGTAGTAATGAGAAAGATAATATAAGAGAAATGTACAGATTTATATGTACAATATTTAAGGATAATCCTTTTATTATTCGAAAATAAATTTATTAATTTTTGATAAGGGAGATGTATCGGCCAATATATATTTTCTTTATCTCTAGGGGAAGAAAAAATTAAAAAAAGACTACAAAAATAATGAAACATGATAAAGAAATAATGTCATCTCATCATTCATACCAGGAATGACTCATAAGAAGGAAATAAGCAACTCCAAAATTAGAAAAAGAATTCTTTTCGCGGAGACCATAAGAGCGCCTCTTCTATAATAGGTACCATTGCAGCTTAGAAGATGAAAGCGGTGCTATTCTTATGAGCATTTTTTTCTTTCGGCTCCTGTTTGTGAGTCGATGAGGGATGGGGGTGGGGGGGTCATGGAAAGAGCCACAGGTCGAATGAATTCACAGAGATCTTTTTTTTTATCGAATTTAAAGCACAAGGATGGCCTATCTTGCCTAAAATCGTAAGGAAAGATCCGAAAGGAAAATAGTGAAACGGAATATAGTGAAAATGTGTGGAAGACATAGTTGTAGAACCTACTGCAACATTGGGACGGGAGGACAAATAATTTTCCAGATATAAGACACGGGAAGTTGCCTTTCCTACAATTGACATTTCTTAGTGTTCAAGTGGAGATAATTCTGGTCACAGTAGAGTCATCGCTCCAGACGGACAAACTACTGTTGCTTCGTAATTTTCTAACCTAGTATAAGCACAAGGTAAGGAGAAGTGATTTATTGGATAAATTACATAGTTGCTAACACCAAAGCTCTAGTATTAGCTTAGTACGAATAAAAGCACGATAAATTGCTTGTAATGAATGGGATCACTTCTTTATCAGGTAACATACGGCTTTGCTTATGTAGATGTGCTCTCTCCATTTAAAATTTTTGAGATATTTAAAGAATTATACGCTTTTGTTTTAGGTGGTACTGGTGGTAATTGATACATCACTACCCAGGCCTATCTCTTCGTAACACCAAAAGCATTAGAAAAAGGTTTAAATGCTCACTTTTAAGTACAGTATAGCAGAAAATTGCATGTGATTTTTTATGCAAAATTGAACAATATGGGTTTGATCTTAAAAGATAATAGAAAGGAAAGAGGGAAAAATAAAAAGATTATTTGATATAATTTCCTAACAAATTAAATTATAAGAAGTTGATGCGAACAACATTCCCTTACTGTACTTGATGTAATTATTCCGAAAGAATATTACAATAAATTAATTTCTCCCTCTTATTCTATACATATGCTCCAGTATGCACCAAAACCTCTAACACACCATCAATCCAATTAATTTGAATAACTGAATTCTTTATTTCTTATCAGTAAAAGTAACTAATTTCTTTAATTCTAATTCCTGGAATCAGGTGTAATAATATGCCAAAAAAATTTTTAATATACAAACACATTATTTTTAAAGTATTATCATTGAATTTCTAACCCTTATCTAGAAGATATTTGAATTATATAATTTAATTTTTCCATTTAGATATTTACAACCTTGAGTTATAGCCATAATAAAAATCCGGATATCTGCACGATTTACTTTTTCCACTCCATTTATTTCTTTTTGCAGGTCAAAGGAAATCAATCCAAAAAGTCTTAATTTGCGACCAAACTATAATGTTCTTTTACATTTTCTTTGGAAAGATATAATTGCTAAAGTCCTTCCAAGGTTAGCCTGGGAATTATTTGGAAATAGCTTCATAATTATTAAGCGAAATTTTAATTAAATTTGAAACCCTTATATTGTTTTGCGTTCTCTTTCGAACGATGTAATTGCCAAGGTCCTTCCAAGTTTGGTCCAGGAATTATTTTGTTTTGGCAATAACATCATAATTATTCGGCAGATTCTAACAAAATCTAAAACCTTTATTTTGTTTTGCATTCTCTTTCGAATGATATAATTACCGAAGTCCTCCCAAGCTTATCCGGTGAATTATTTGGCAATAAAATGATAACTTTTCGACCGATTCCAACGAAATTTGAAACTCCTCTGTTGTTTTACATTCTCATTCGAAAGATATAATTGACAAGGTGTTGCCAAGGATAGTCCTGGAATTATTGAAAGTCTTGAAGGGCGTAAGGTCATCTATCTTGTTTAGTTGCGTGCGACTTTATATCTCACTATGTCGTTCGGTCGGTCCCCGTTTTGATTTTTGCTATTTTGGTAATAACATTGTAACTGATCCGCCGATTCTAACGAAATTTGAAAACTTTGTGTTGTTTTACATTCTCTCTCAATTGATATAGTTGCCAAGGTCGTTTCAAGGTTAGTCCGGGAATGATCGAAAGTTTTGAATGTCCTAAGGTTATAAATCAGAATAAGTGAGAGCACGCGACTTTGGTCAGCAGACCTTGTTCAGATAAATGTTTACTTTCTAAGCTTAAAGCCATGGACAAACCTTTATAGGAATTTTTTTAATTCTTTTTAAACAATCCTCAGAGCTTATTTTTCATCTAAATTTGCTTTTATATACGAAAAAATACAAAAATAATAAAATACATTTTTTTTTGTAATTAAGTTTCATTAACATACATTGAGACCTCAAAAATATCCCCAGTTTTATTTTATTCTACAAGTGTTCAAATTGAATTCTTTGGATATTCTTACATTTCACGCAACGGGAAAGGAAGTTACATATTAACTACCTTTTCCAAATAGCTGCATTCAATGGGCTGTACTCTCTCTACCATCGCCTGCTTTAATTCTTCGATAGAAACCTGCTCTTACGTGAATACTTTCTCCTTGACAAATCACGAGAGAATAATTCCATAAGTGATGAATCTGGACAGCTAGCGGCCTAGGGAAACAGCAAGCGATGCTAAATAATTTTTTGTTCAAAAAGTCGTGTTAAACATTTTTGTGATTTTTTAGTTGTGCGTGTTTTTTCTCCACCTTGCTGAAACCACTTGGTACTACAGTTTTCCTTTTTAAAAAACACTGTTCAGCATTTCTACATATCTTTTTGAAGTTATTGAAAGTGGTCTCCTTACGTCTGAGTCCTCAAAAAAATAAGGATAATAAACCTTGCTGCTACTCAAACCACTACGGACAGTAACTTTTGGCGAATGTAGAAGTTTATTCACGTGTATATTCGGCTTGGTTTTTGACAATAAAAGGTAATTCTGTCTGTTAATGAAGCCATTGAGATATATTTTTTATTCATCACTGAATATTATGTCATTTAATCTTAGCTACTTCATTCAATTATTGTTTAAATGCGTTTGCAACACATTAAACGACTCTGGTAGTCTTGTTTGCTAAGCTGTTCCCAAAATAATTTGAATGTCTTCATTCTGAAATTCAACGTGATTCTTTTCCGAAAGCCCTCTCGTTTAATCACCGTCACAGCCGAGAGTCGTGTCATAGATTTTTTGTTTCCGGTTTCAAGCTGATCTTCTCTTTGCGATGAAAATACGTTGCATGTTCGACAAATAGCCATTAATTGTGGTAGATAAATCAGTCATTTTTTTATTAGTACAGATTTCATATCCAAGATATCAGAAAAATTAAATAAAACTTTAAAATGTTCTTTCGAATACTTTTATTTCATTTTTGAAGCTGTAATAATGACTAAGTAATAAGTGATTAAAAACACCGAAAAATTCCCTGTACAAAGCCACCCTTGAACAAAGACAAAAAAATTAAACTGTTTAAAAATTACCTTTAGAAATATAGTATTAGGAAAAACGACCGAATCTTATACCGTAAAATGCTACAAGTATAATGGCTCGAAGCAATTTTTAGATTTCACAATTACGAACTCGGTAAAATTTAACATGAAGATTTCTTCAACTTTAACTCTAATAGCTTTCATCTCAGGGTGGGGTCAAAGACAACACTGCCGCTATAATATCCTACCTCATCCGCCCATTTATGATCCATTCCGGACTAAGTTAGGTCCCTGATATCCAATCTATTGACCTAATTAGCGATGGGCGCTACATCTTTGTAAATTAAAGACCTATTTTTGCAAATCCCATGGGACCATTCATACAGGGGAACTAAGTGTAATACATAATCGGAGAATTTCCAGAAAAAGCGCACGTGTTTTAAGGACCTACTTATATTTCTAAGTAGAAGCCGGTTTTGGCAAACGAGGATATGAATTTACGGCGATTTTCACTTCTATTTACTTCCACACTTTTACAAAGAACTACCTTTCAAAACTTCCCAGGCAAAAATAAATGAACCAGTCAAGCCATTGTCCAATGGCTAGTAACAAAATTAATGTATGTCGTAGAATGGACTCTCGACGATATACCATATATAACTATTCGTTGAGGGAACTTCTTTAATTATCTCTAGAGTGCGTAATTGTCTGGCGGGCCGATATTATGTATCTTCGATATGCTTAGGAAGTGGAACTGAGCTAAAGGATAATAATATTGCTATCATTAATAAAATAGAGTTTTATTAATAATAACTAACAACAATACACAAAACGGAAAATATTGAAATAAACAGAGAATGGAAAGGGTCGTGGGGGCTCGGGCTAATCAGAGGATTAAAGGATTTAAAAAGGTAAAACAAATATAGAGTTAAAGGGATGGGATGGTTCGCTAAACCATTTAAAGCACAGGATAGAATTGACAAAAGGGTTAAATACTCCACGGTGACGTTTGGCTTACGTAACTTTATACTAGTGGTGCAGTGGAAGGCGACGTGAAGGAATTCTCGGTCCGCTGGCGAGTTGCAGCCGAATGGGGGGATAAGATGATCCTGACGTGGCGTCTTGGGAATGAGAACCGTTTCTGGACGAACGGCTTGAAGAACAATGGCTGTTCTACGTTGTTCTCTTCTGAACAACCAGGGGGAAGGGTGAGAACCGTTTCTTGTCAACGGGGCTCGAACGAACAATGTCTGTTCTAACGTTGTTCTCTTTCTGAACAACGAGGGGGAAGCCTTGAGGACTTGGCGTCACGAAAGGCTCAAACCTTGACACTCAAGGGATATTGTCCTCCTTCTGGACAAGTGATGGTGAATCTCGAGGTCGAGGTCCCTTGGCGCACAAAGTGAGAGAGGGTCGTGGTGATGTTTCGCGACGAAAATCTGGTAAAGTTTCCATCTAAATAGTCGAGACACTCCTCGGCGTGGGGGACAATGGAGTAGGAGCTTCGAGTGAATGCACAGCCGAGCCGGTGAACAATGCCTTATCTGCCCATAAGCCTAACTCAATCTGGCGAGGTCGGCGTATGGGGGTGAACGAGGGGGACGACAACCTCCTTGTTTAAACATTGACATCCGGTGGCTGTGATAAGGCGCCAAGCTTCGAAGCGAAGATGCACGTGGGAGCATCGTGGTTTTTAATAATATGTGATAGGAGTTGAAACTAACGCTGCTCAACCCGTTCTATCACACCCCTCCATTTTGGGGGAAGTTGTCACTTCTAAAAAGAGAGAAGGGACAACGATAGAGCTCCGTTGTGTGGAACTCGTCTTCTTGTACCAACCGTACCTTCCTGCACCTAACTAGCATTACCTCAATACGTATGATTATTTTGATCTTTAGATTACAGGGGAAAATAACCTTTTATACAACTTAATAAAAAAAAGGGCATGGAACTTTGAAATGATATAAAATTAGTACATACGGGACAAAATAATTTATACCTAAATTAATGGGTACAAATATATATATACATACAAAAAAAATTAGACATTGAACGTTACAAAATTCAGACATATACATTAACTAATTATATTACAGGAGAATCTTAATTTAAGTCGTACAAGACGGTATATACCTACATGGAGATACTAATCCTATGAATACAATTATTCTACGCTATTCGGTAACGCATTCCTACTGAGTGCGTCAGCGATCTGGTTATCGGAACCTTTTATATAATTTATTTTAAATTGATACTCTTGCAAGAGTAAACTCCAGCGCATGATTCAGCCGTTGGAGTGTCGCACATTCCTAATATAGGCTAACGGACGGTGGTCGGTTCCTATCTGAAATTCTTTACTTATCAAGTACATCTTGAATTTGTCTATGACCCAGATAATTGATAGAGCTTCCTTTTCTATAGTGGCATATCTCTTTTCACGTGGTAATAATTGACGACTAGCATATGCAACTGGATGACTTGTTCCGTCAACCTCGTATTGAAGGAGTACACCTCCAATGCCCTCGTTAGACGCGTCGGTCTTAATCCCAAAGGATTTTTCCGGGTTGGGCAACTTTAAAATGGGGGCAGAAATGAGCTTACTCTTGAGCTGATTAAAATGGGAAACAGCGACATCATTCCAACGTAAACGATCGAGGAAATTCTTTTTTTGAAGGGGGTTGAGGTGGGCAAAAATTGCAGCGAAATTCGGAACGACCGCCGATAGTACGAAGCTGATCCTAGGAACGATCTTAATTGCTTCTTTGTAATCGGGAGGGGCATGTCGGCGATTGCCTTAATCTCATCCTCTTGGGGACCCAACTGGCTTTGTCCTATTTTAAAACCCCAATATTTTATGGTTTCGTGGGCAAAATGGCATTTACGGGGGCCAATGATGAGGCCATTTTCGCGCAGTCGCTCGAAAAGAGCTAATAGGGTGGGTAAATGTTGACTCCATTCAAAAAGTTCTTGTAGCTGACTCTCTTGATGGGGCGTCAGCTGCGCCTCAATATCAAGGTCAGAGGGTTCCAAAGACTCGCCTGGTAGGGAAGGAGGAGGGTAATCGGCATAAGGTTGGGTGAACACTATCTGTATTACATTAAGGGACTCCGCGGGGTAATCTTCTTCAAGCGCCGATGTTTCGTCCAGTTCTACGAAGGTATCTCCATGGGCGCGTTGGGGGTTCTTTTTTTCTTAGGGTCCATGGACAGTCTCCGTGTCCTTGTCTTGGGCCTTATCGCCTAAGGGTGTTAGTGCTTCACACTCCTTTTGTGCCGTCCTAAAGTCCTGGTTAAGGATCTCCGAGAATTCGGACGGTATCGGGGTTCTGAGGGGGGTGGACTCCTAGGCTTCCTTCTTAGCTCGGCCTCGAGGAAGGGCGGCCTGAGACACAGGGTCGGAACTTACTTGGGGGCTCTGTCCTATAAGTACGGAACAGAATTGTATGGGTGCTGAAATGACTTCAGCCCAGCCATCATAATATTGACACTGCAGGTAACATCTAACGACGGGGAATTGGTTTGCCTGCCCAAGGTAGTCATGTACCACCACAAATTTTTCGTATTCGGGGCCACTGGGGGGAGGAGTTCGTCGGTCACGATGAAACACGTACATCTTGTGTCCCTGACGAGAGTCGATACTCGGCAGCCATTCACGCTGCCCTCCTCAAATTTCAAAGTTCCCGATGAACTTTTATCAAAAATAAAATTTACCTGGTGGCCTGACGGAGGGGAAGAAGTTTCTGCTTGGGTCCGCACCACCGGGGAAGCCGGGGTTGCATTAATCTGGTGAACTTGGTGGGCTGGTCCGCTTTTAAGCCTAGAATTTTGGGGGCAATTCCAGCTCATGTGGTTTTCTACACCACAGGTGAAGCATATGATTGGTCGCTTCGGGAAGAGAGATGGAGGAGAAATCTCAACGGGAGGTTTGGAGTCCCGTTGTTAGTTTTAGGGAAAGAAATTTGGGGGTTTTATGGGGCCCGGAAACTTTGTCAGCTTTCCTGGGAAGGGGCGCGAATCCTTCCTTCTTTCCTGGTTTGGGGGTTGGTGAGAAGTTTGATTCTCCTTTGGGTATAAATTATGGCTTGTGGCATAGACATCCGCTTCTTCGGTACATTCTTTAAAGGACTAGCACTGACGATCCTTGACGAACGCGCGGATCTCCGTCGGGAGAGACGCCAAAAATTGATCTCGCAACACGAAGTCTGTTAAGGACTCGTAGTTCGGATCAACCTTTGAGGATTCTAACCAAAATTTAAAATTCCTCTGAAGAATGTTTCCGAATTGACGGGACATCTGTCCGGGTTTAATACGACCTCCACGAAATTCTTGGCGGTAGAAATCGGGAGTCATATTATGAGCGGCCAATAACTCAGCTTTTAAGGTGTTGTAGTAAATTGTACACTCAGATGGTAAAGATATAAAAATTTCGCGCAATTTGCAATTTAACAGGGGCAGTAATCTGGCTACACCTTCAGCCTCCAGATCCATGTTATTGATTTCGAGGATCTTTTCGAAGACGGCTAAAAATGCTCTGAAATCCTCTCTATCCTTGAAATTAGGGAGCTTTAGTGAGAGATTAAGGGGGGCCTTCGGAACGGGAACTGGCGGACTGTATCTCTGCTTCAACACGAGCTAATTCAATCTGATGGTGAAGCTCAGCTTGTCTTATCCGTTCCTCTCTTTCCTTTTCTTCTCGTTGGATTTCTCTTTCTCGTTCTTCTCGTTGGATTTTTCTTTCTCTTCCTTCTCGTTGGCGCTCTCTTTCTCGTTCTTCTAGTTGGATTTCTCTTTCTTCTCGATGAATTTCTCTTTCTTCCTCTTTTCTTTGCTCCTCTTGAACGTACTCAATTAGTTCTTTTCCTGAAAGTCCCAAGGACTCTCCTTGCGCTTTAAATATTTCGAACTGAGTCATCTTTGCACTTGGGGGCGCACTAGTCAACCAACTAAAATTCCTTGCAACAAGAATTATGCCTTTTAGAGAAATTAGCCTACCTAAATATGGACACTGACCTATTCGTACTTGGTTTCTCGATCTAAATAACCACTGACTAAAATCACCAAAAAAAAACACAAACAAATTATTATAACAGTTCCTTGAGCTACTCGAGCTTCTTAAGTTTCAAAAAAGGGGATAGCAATCGTTAAAACAAAATGGAACTACTATACTCTATTATTATAACGAATAACACTATGCTTTACTCGACTGAGACCAGTGTTTGCAAAGATATAACGTTGTACCCCACACCTGACACCAAATTTAAATAGTATATATATATATATATATATATATATATATATATATATATATATATATATATATATGTCGTAGAATGGCCTCTCAACGATATACCATATATAACTATTCGTTGAGGGAACTTCCTTAATTATCTCTAGAGTGTGTGATTGTCTGGCGGGCCGATATTATGTATCTTCGATATGCTTAAGAAGTGGAACTGACCTCAAGGATAATAATATTGCTATCATTAATAAAATAGAGTTTTATTAATAATAACTAACAACAATACACAAAACGGAAAATATTGACATAAACAGAGAATGGAAAGGGTCGTGGGGGCTCGGGCTAATCCGAGGATTAAAGGATTTGAAAAGCTAAAACAAATATAGAGTTAAAGAGATGGGATGGTTCGCTAAACCATTTAAAGCACAGGATAGAATTGACAAAAGGGTTAAATACTCCACGGTGACGTTTGGCTTACGTAACTTTATACTAGTGGTGCAGTGGAAGGCGACGTGAAGGAATTCTCGGTCCGCTGGCCAGTTGCAGCCGAAGGGGAGGGGGATAAGATGATCCTGACGTAGCGTTTTGGGAATGAGAACCGTTTCTCGACGAATGGCTTGAAGAACAATGGCTGTTCTACGTTGTTCTCTTCTGAACAACCGGGGGGGGGTGAGAACCGTCTCTTGTTTACGGGCTCAAGAACAATGGCTGTTCTAATGTTGTTCTCCTCTGAACAACAAGGGGGAAGGGTGAGAACCGTTTCTTGGCGAAGGGCTCAAAAGAACAATGGGTGTTCTCTTCGGAACAACAGGGGAAGGGTGAGAACCGTTTCTTGTCAACGGGGCTTGAACGAACAATGGCTGTTCTAACGTTGTTCTCTTTCTGAACAACGAGGGGGAAGCCTTGAGGACTTGGCGTCACGAAAGGCTCGAGCCTTGACACTCAAGGGATATTGTCCTCCTTCTGGACAAGGGATGGTGAATCTCGAGGTCGAGGTCCCTTGGCGCACAAAGTGAGAGAGGGTCGTGGTGATGTTTCGCGACGAAAATCTGGATCTCCAATCTGATCTTAGTGGTAAAGTTTCCATCTAAATAGTCGAGACACTCCCTTGGCGTGGGGGACAATGGAGTGGGAGCTTCGAGGGAATGCACAGCCAAGCCTGGGAACAATGCCTTATCTGCCCATAAGCCTAACTCAATCTTGTGAGGTCGGCGTATGGGGGCGAACAGGGGGGACGATAACCTCCTTGTTTATATATTGACATCCGGTGGCTGTGATAAGGCGCCAAGCTTTGAAGTGAAGATGCACGTGGGAGCATTGTGGTTTTAAATAATATGTGATAGGAGTTGAAAATTAATGCTGCTTCAACCCGTTCTATCACAATGTACAACAAGTTTCAGTGTCAAGGAAATAACATATGTAGATCTCATGTGAATTTTATTATGAGGTTAAGTTTGCTGAATTCAAATTTGATAACAAAATTTCCAATCAGTAACATTTTCTTGTAAGTTTCTGATTCAATAATAATGCAATTGATACCGACTTCAACAAGACCATGAAAGTATTTCGCACCAAAATTAAGATTATTTTTGTCCATTGTGATTAATTCTTGATTAAATAATGAATCAGCCTGTTTGTTAGCCTTATTTAACGTATTAACCTACATATTTTAGTATTTCCATCTTCGTTTGTAAGACGTCCTAGGTGTGTCACGCTTCAGGTTCCAGCAGAAGTCAGCCAGCATAGCAGGGTTCCATTTTCCCTTATACCTGTTTTTTATTGACGCTGTATTTTGTTAGAACCTCTGTCTATGTTTAACAGGTTCCATTATTGCAGACGTGAGGTCAGGAGTTCTCTTTGTTGCTTATTAAGTGTTAGATCAAGAACTAGATCAATGAGTTGCGGTTGGGTGATGAAGTGTGCTTTCTTGTCAGATTCAAGCTGTGCCACATATAGTCTATCTTGAGATTCTGAATCCTCTGAGTTGCTCGAGTCATCGATGGTAGTTTAGAGGGCGGCTATGGTAGAGGAATAGCAATTGAATGTCAAACTGGGCGAATAGCACACTGAAGATCTGGATACATGATAGATTTCTTGCCTTTTCTGTGTCAACCTGCAGTGAAATATAATCAGACTAAAAATGGATATTACTGGCTGTGATCACTTGCAGAAATACTGGAAGTATAAAATAGTATGTATTTTCATCTTTTTAATTGATAATCTCTTAAAAATATATTAAAGACCAAGAAAGAAAACACATTAAATACCCACCTTTAATAACTGTTCAGCAGAAGTAGCAATCCGTTGGATGGTACTTTGGTGCCCTCCAGACTATTGGTACGCCAAACTTGAGGTCAGGCCCTTTGCCTTTCACAAAGGCAGAAATGGAACTTGTACATCTGATACAACATATGTGAGGTACCCAGCGTTCGGCCTGGTGATCCTCTTTACATCCAAAGTACAGCTCGTAAAGTTTATTTACATGTTTAGTCAACTGTCTCTTGTATTTTCTTAATGTAACTGATCCACATATATAACAGAAACTGTTTGGAGAATTCTTGCACTCTCTTTGCATTTTAACTATGTCCCCTGTAAATAAAAAAGACTGTAGTATGTAAAAACTAATATAAATAGTAACAACAACAAATATCAAATAAAAAGTAAAAATAAGAAGCATTTATAATAAGTTGCAAAATTATCAAGCGTTACGAAGGGAGTTTCCACGGGATTTGGACCCGTATAACTAAAAAAATAAATGTCATAAATTTCATAGTTTAGGTTGAACTCTCTTTGCATTTTAACAATGTCCCCTGTAAAGAAAAAAAGACTGTAGTATGTTAAAACTTCATAGTATGTAGTATGTGAAAATTATAGTATGTAGTATGTGAAAATTATATCAAAATACGTTTATAACTTTGGAATTGACAGTTTCGGCCCAATCCTGTTTGCATTCAATACCTACGGAACCATCAGTGTACATATATTTAACGTAAGTAAGATCATAATTAAAGATAAACTGGAGGATAGCAGAAATAGACGGATGATACATTTGTGATTTACGCAAAATATGCCCCTATAAAATATTATTCTCATTTCCGTTTTTTTCGTTATTGTTGTACAGTATTATTTCTCCTTCAAAGATTTTGTTCAAGTACCTATTTAGAAAAGAGACATAGTGTTCATAGCAACAGTGAAATCTTTTTGCTTTCTTTTCGTAGGTAACAAATAGATTTGAGTTCTATGTAGGCTATCACTATCTTCGATCATTTTAAAAACGAATCTCTTATCCCATTCAACCTTCAACCTGAAGTAAAGTAAGTTTTCTTTTACGAGGCTTGTTTAGCCTCTTCTCTCAAACATGCACTAAGTAGTGAAGTATGTTTTAAGCACAGGTTCAATACAATATCAAAATATGGATATCGTATATAAGTCAAAGTTTTTAGACACCCGTACAAGCAATGAATGGTACCAAAATGTGCAATATGGACAATTTATTGGTGAACCTTGTGGTTTACAGTATGGTAAAGTGTAACAAGCTATCGAGCAAAGGCGAAGAGGAGGAATATGGAAAATTAAATTTTTTTTTCAATGCTAATATTACATTTTACCATATAAAAATGTACATTTTAATTTTGAGTATCACATCATATCGATGCGGTCATAAATCAAAAGTGATTCCTTGTTAACACTATTAGCATATACAATAATATTAAGGTGAATATGCACTAGTATGTGGATTATTTGCATGCAGTTTAAATGTGTATATCTTTGAAGAGGATATTTGATTTTTAGGAATGAATTACTACATTTTTGTTAATAATTTAGGGATAAAAAGGGGTATGAAACAGATTTGGTTTGATTAGAGCTAGGAAGTGTTAAGCTTTTTGACTTTGTAGCTAAAATTAAGAGTGCCACTGAAATTAATGCAAGAATGACAGGCAGACTCATACACGAAGAAGAGGCAACAGTGAGTTAAAGGTTTTATGGATTCGACCGGGTAGATTAAATAAAATGCTTATTTAAACTCAATTATGCAAACAATTTAAGGCGATGGAGGGTAAATAGTCAATAAACTAAGAGTTAAAAAAATAGACATTGAAGAAAATGATATTTAGCGGAAAAATATCAAGTAATGACAATTAAGTTGATATGCATGAGAATAATAATGAAGCGATAAAGCCAAATAGATATTTAATTGAAATCAATGAAAGTTTCATACGAGGTTTGGAAAAAAGTTATGATACACTCGATTTTTTTTTCTTGTGAGAAGTGTACGTGTATGGTAGAACAAAAGCTTCGTCAAACCTAAAGTTCTCCTTTTTTAGCATGTGTCATTAAAACGTCTTTTCTATTTTTTGCAGTGATGTCGAGTTGGAACTAAAAAGAATTGAGATCTCTTCTCTCCTGTGTGCCCGCCAAAATAATCCCAAAAGGGCTAAGCGGCTCAACGTCAGCCGGACCACTGTCAACAGAGTCGCCGAGAGTCTCAAGAAAGGAAAAGACCGCAAATATTGACCTTCTTCAAGCAAACCTCAAGTTGTCATTGTTTGACTGTGAGAAAGGACTTCAGAAATGTTTCCCAGTTAAAATGTGTGCGCTAGCGAAGAAGTAGAAGATCGTAGTGACCACGATGTTTAGTACCTTCAAGTAGGAGGGTTTAAGGGCTTGAGGTGATTAGAAAGGCCTCTGCTCACCGACCTTATGCGAGAACAACGTCAGGGGCGCTCTCGTCGTTTTCTCAACGACATGAACCGTCATGGAATTCGAGTTCTCCCTTTATTCCGATGAAAAACATTCACGATCGATCTGGTCAACAACAAGCAGAAGGACCGAGTGGTAAGTTTCGACCAAGACGTCTCCGAGCTCCGCTGACTTCCGTGAAGGTGCTCGGTTTTGTGCCTTTGAATAGCAAGAAGATGCTACCGTTGTAGTTTGCAGCCGGCTACAGGCTCACCCCGGCGGATTACAGGGAATTCTTGGCCTGCCCTGGATTAAAAGTAGGCAGACACGGCCAAGACAGTGCAAGAGTGGTTAGAGGCGAACATGAAATTCTGGTCAAAGGAATTTTGGCTGCTGCAGGTGCTTGACTTCAATCCCCTCTACTATAACGTGTAGAATCATATCGAGACCAAGGCCTGCAAGGTTCGTCACAGCAACGTCGACGAGCTAAATCCTCCGTTTAATCGTGTGGCGGGCTTCCGGTCTCGCCTGAAACGCGTTTTCTCTGCCAATGGCCGTCACATTAATTCATATTACGAATAAAACGCATATTTTTATGTCAAAACAATAAAAATGTGTCTAACTGAACAGAACTGTAATTGTGTCTTTTGTTGAGAGTGACATAACGAGTGAAGAGGACTTTTCAAATACCGAGTAGCTGACATTCTAAAGATTACAGAAAGAGACAGACTGAGATAAATGAACTGGAACTCAATGAGTACATTTCTAAGAAGGACACCTCAAGCGTACATCGCTATTGTGACCACAACACTCATCAACTGAGTCACTATCTTCAACCCCAAAGGTTGATTCAAGAAGCCTTTTGAATAATGAAATGTAGGGTTTTTTTCTTCATCCAGTGAAAGACATGACAAGTGTTCTAGTGAGAGTTGGGCACGGGCCTGATTTGTAAATAACTTAAATCACATGACACGTGATATAATGGATGGCTTTAAAGGCCCAAAGAATTGAAATTGGCATCATGAGACTAAGGAAGACGACCATTTAAATCTTAAGAAAAAAAATGTAAGATATAGAGACGGAAAAAGATAGTGAAAACTAATTTTAACCGTTATATGAAAATATATAAAAGAGTAGGATTCGAACCTGTTTCCTCAAGTTTACAGCGCTCAGTCGATGAGCGTCATGGTCACAATAGCGATGTACGCTTGAGGACACAGTTTCGAATCCTACTCCTTTATTTATTTTCCTATAATGATTAAAATTAGCTTTCACTGTTTTTCTCCGTCGCTATATCTCACATTTTCTTTCTTAAGATTTAAATGGTCGTCTTCCTTAGTCTCATGATGCCAATTTTCAATTCTTTGGGCCTTTAAATGCATCCATTATATCACGTGTCATGTGATTTAAGTTATTTACAAATCAGGCCCGTGCCCAACTCGTTTCCTTATATCCGAATTGCAAAACTTATTGACCCCCAGTCGTAACTTATTATTCTCTATCCTAACATATTATGCATTATATGATATCATATCATAACATATTATAGCCTAAATTAGCATAGTTTACCCTTGTACATTATATCTTAGCATTTTCTAGCATAGTATAGCCTAGCCTATAATATCCTAGCATAGCATCCATATTCTAGGCTTGCCAAGAATAGCCTAATCTAGTCTAGCAGAGTATAGGCTGAAAAGTTATGATGTCATTGCCAAAGCAAAATAATTATGGGGATAACTTTGATAGCACTTGGACAATTATATCATTTTAAAGAGAATGTTAAGCAACATAAGGTTTCAAATTTCGTTAGAATTTGCCCAATAGTTACAATGTTATTACAAAAACAAAAAACAAAGCAAAACGGGGACCGACCGCCCGAATAGTGAGATGTAGAGTCGCTCGCGACCTGACTCGTACGCGACTAAAAATGATGGCAAATTCTTCTCGTAAGAGAAACCGAAGGCATTCAAGATATAGAGACAATGAGAAAATGAAATAATTACACGAGGAAAGAGTCAGCTTAGCTCTGTAGCAAAACCTTTTAGACTTAGGGATTCGATTGTTTGGGGCCGGAAAATAAGAGAATGTGAAATGAAGAGGTGTTAGTAGGGGCACCGTAAAATGCTAAGTTTTCTAATGCGACAGTCACCAGTCATAATAATAGTGCAGAGATTAACATACATGGATAAACATAGGATAATGACAAAGGTAAGCAAGCGATAAAAACCAGGAAAAGCAGAATATTAGTCTTGATTGAAGTAGAGGAGAGTGAAATTAAAATTGAAGATTGATAGTGGGCGAGGAAGGTAAGGATAAGATTGTGAGTTTAGCAGATCTCACGAACACTAAATAAATATATCAGTATTTTTATGAAATTGAGAATGTGACTTTGGATACGAATTACAAATGAATTTATCACTATTATGATGAGATTCAGAATGTAGGAGAAGGCGTAAATTGTCAATAAATACATCAGTAATTCTGAGATTGGCCATACTGCTAATGACGATCTCTAAGTTTAGCCCAATGGGTGGAAAATGTATGGGAATTAGGACAAGATGATAACCAGATAAATGCTCTTTATAAAATTTTAAAAATAAGTTTAAAATAAACCACATTTAAATAACTTAGATAAAATACTGACAATAAAATTTACCGTAAACTAAAACAATAGAATAATATAAATATTTTTTTAAAGAAATTTATCAATGTTGTAGTTTTAGGCGCTGATTTCAAAATGAAATTTATATTTTATGAGAAATAGACGGTTAAGAATTTATCGTTGGATTGGATTCGGTTGGGGTAGGTTATGTTAACATATGTTCAGCTAATATAACATTTTAGTTTTAAAGATTTACTCATTATGGATGATGTGGAATCAATGTGGAATCTGAAAAGTTTTTGGTATTGGTTCAAAACCGAAGAAGAGGCAACCACATTTTTCAAGAGGATAATAACATTAGGCCAAAAACGCAGTTATGGCAGCCTAGGCATGCGATGGGCATAAATATTCGTGGCCAGTTTGTGGAGTGACGCTGCTGTAAGAGCGGATGTAACGAGCGGATTTGTGTTAAGAAAGGAACGTGGTTTGAGGGAAGCAGAGTTCTGTTATCCACTGTACCTGTATTTATCTATGCAGGGGCGAAGGATATGAGTACAGTTAGATTTATATAAAGAGGTAAGCAGTCTCGGTTAATGTTGGGTTTATGGACACCCTCGAATTTTTTTATAATATATTTTTATATATATATATTTATATACGAGGCAATGGCTTGGCCACTCCACCCTACGGGGCGAGCTTGTGCTTCGCTACTAAGATTAACTTTAAAAGGAACTAAATTTCCACCCTTTCAAAATATGACGTTGGTAAAATATAAAGTTATAGAATAGAAGATATATAACAATCAATTTTCTGAACTTTACATTTGTAATTCTTTGGATTTTAAAAAATCCACAAAATTTAGATACTTATAATTATTTCTGAACTTCGCCATTTTGTTTTTATATATTATAAAAGAATTATTAGAAATAACTTTAATAAAAAACATAAGTCATAACCAAACTAAGATGAATTTATTATTCAAATACTAAAAAAAATCATCTTAAATTATAGTTAGGGAAGATATATATATATATATATATATATATATATATATATATATATATATATATATATATATATATATATATATATATATATATATATATATATATATATATATATATATCTTTAAAAACGATTGTTTTTTGATATAAGCAATGTTTTTTCTTTGGCGAATTAAAAAAAAGTGCTGTGAGTCTTTTTTCTGTTAGGCTTTTTCAATCGCATCATATTGTATTATATATCACTTTTTAGGGTAATTTCGGAATAAGGGGAAAGCCTAACAATAGATTTGAAATCTAAAGGCAATTGCTAAATGTCATTAGGCCTTTAGTTCTTCTACCGCGTTCCTTGACATTAGACATATAAGACTCCCCTACGAATGGTATTTAAATCAAACATATTTTCTTTAATATTGCTTAATATGAAATGTCAATGTCATATTTCAATTAAAAACAAATTCACTTCAAATTGATATATAATAGACTATAATGTGATTCAAAATTCCCAATGTGTCTCCCAAGATGGCGGCCAATCTATTTTTCGCCATAGCATAATTAGAAATTTGTCCACATTAAGTAGTAAAGAGGCTATATAGAGTATATCTACGATAAACACTATAAGCCCAACATTAACCTCATTCTCATACTGGCAGACTCGGTAAAACGGTTAAATCGATGAAGCGAGGTATTCACGGGGAAAGTAATACAAGGGGAAACTTCTTCCACAACATTGGCTATTCGGCAGGGTGTGGCGGTAAATCACCAGATATTAGATTAGTGTATTGAGGCTTCAGTTCAACCCGGAACTACAATAATAAGCGACATTACTTTTCCCATGAATACCTCGCTTCATCGATTTCAACTGTTTTACCGAGTCTGCCAGTATGAGAATGAGGTTAATGTTGGGCTTATAGTGTTTATCGTAGATATACTCTATATAGCCTCTTTACTACTTAATGTGGGCAAATTTCTAATTATGTTATGACGAAAAATAGATTGGCCGCCATCTTGGGAGACACATTGGGAGGCACAGATATTTGGCGGTATAATTTCAAACGCAAAACCCGGCGATCGCCCTTTTGCTTCCATTTCGGAGGGAGGAATCCACACTCAGCAAATCTGGACCACATGGAATTTACTGAAACACTAAAACAAAAATCGTTTTGGGAATCGCCGCTCGATGTCGGATCCGGAATTGTGTGAATTTTTATAGTATGAGAGTTACGAAAATACGAATCTATTGATGAAGACAGTGGACAGTATTTTTGAGTTTAAACGTTAATTTATTTTCTATGTATGTTAAATATTTTATGGTTATGTTCAATTAACATGTTTGCTTCAAATAACCTAAAATAGATTGTTAACTTAAAGAAACTTAACCTAACTAAACCCAAACCAAACCAAGATAACTTTTCAACCTCCATTTCTCCATTTTTTTTCTCTCATTTCTTAAATCAGCTTGTAAAACTGCATCGTTGGCAAGATTTATAAAAATTGACATCTTTTAACAAACTCCGAAGGTCCGTTGGTATTTATTAAAAATTTTCAAACGATATATATTTTAAACTAAGATTGCGAATAGTGATTAATTATGAAACTTATCACAAATTTTAGTGCATCAATATTTGTATTAAATTAGGTCGTCTACTATTACTATTATTTATTCAATTGCACTGGACTTATTAAAAATGGTTTCCTAATTTCCTCGTATATCCCTGGTGTATATTTTGTGTGGTTTCCTTGTATCTTAAACTAAAAAAAAATGATATAGAAAAACGAATCATTAATGCGAAGAGAACATCACGAAGGAGGAGACTGGAACGGATTAAGGGCTCGAAGATGCCGAGTCGTAAGTGATTCAGAAGTGACCAAAGTCGGATCTTGGAAAGAAGTCTATGATTGTGAATCTTGGCAGGATCACCGCTGTTGTAGAGTTAGTCCTTAGTAGATAAATCCCGCCAAAGTAGAACTAAGGACTTCTCATATAGTTTTCTTTTTTCTTATTGAGGATGATGGTGAAACAGAATAGGGACCAACCCTAAGAAAAGCCTAACGGGAATTGTCCGGAGTTGTAAGCCAATACAATGTTTCAGGTTATATTTTATCTTATGATCCTTTTTGTATATTCGTTTTCTCTTATGCTGTCTATTGTTGGTCCCTCTTCTCCAGTTAACTTTCTATGTTGAACAAATATTCTATTTTTAGTCGCGTGAGAGTCGAGCCGCGGGCGACTCTACATCTCATATGTCGGTCGGTCGGTCGGTCCCCGTTTCGCTTTTTTTTCGTTTTTGTAATAAGATTGTAACTATTCTGCCGATTTCAACGAAATTTGAAACCCTTATGTTGTCTTTCATTCTCTTTCGAAAAATATAATTGCCACTTCCCAAATGACTCCCTATGGAGAATCGTGTTGGGAATATAAAACCGGCGCATATAAATAAACCTGAAATTGAACATAATTTTGAATGCAAAGCCAAAAAGCGGGAAGAATTCCATATACATTCCGGATTTCGCCATTCTTCAAAAAACAGGTTTGAAAGATTAAATTCCCTTATGTTGTTTAAAATTCACTTTCGAGTGAAAGAATTGCCTTGCTCCTCCCAAGTTAGTCCGGGAATATCAAAATAAGTGAGAGCACGCGACTTTTTGGTTAGCAGACCTTGTTTATTTAATGAGGTATTAAATATGCAAGGAGCCATTTGCCATTGACGTAAGTGAATGCTGAATTTTACATTATTTCCTTTTTTGGGTAATTTTGGTCTATCTAAATAAATCGACAAGTTGTAAGAGCATTTCAGTTACCTGATTGTAGTTTGTATTAAAATATGAATGGCCGAAAATTCAGTTTAATAATTTGCATATGTATTTATTTTTTGTTTGGCCACCAGACCTTTCATGAGTACAAAGCTGTGTGATTAAAATTAAAATTTTCTCAGTGTGACACTATAAATTACCTACCGCGAAAAAAATGAAATCTTTTAAACCTGTTTTTGCTTCAATGCACGAAAAAATGTCAATTTTGAAGAATGGCGAAATCTGAAATATATATAGATTTTTTCCCCCTTTTTGGCTTTGCATTCAAAATTAGGTTCAATTTTAAGTTTGTATGTGCCGGCTTTATATTCCTGACAAGTTACTCCATAGGGAGTCATTTGGCAAGTGCGAAAGCATCATTATTTACTTGTTTACTCAAGAAGAACAAATAAATAAAGTTTATCGCCGAAAAGGTCCCAAGAGTCTAATTGCTTAGCATCCATTTTGAAATATGAAGCAAGACTTGCTTCAAATGGGCGAAATAACCCAGTCGCGACAAGGAAACTTCTCGGCATCAGGGTTAAATGCAAAATAATAGTGTGTATATTGCGGTTATAAAAGGCTTAAATTTGTTTACTTGTATTAAAAAGAGAGAGACCTAAAAAAGCTGGTGAACTGACACTTTTATAGCTGAAGTAAAAGATACTTATTAATGTTTTTCGGTTTATTGAGCTATAGAATTATTAAGTATAAAATAGGAGCGGCTTCACCACTCATCCATACAAGAGGTCCTTTCGCTTGGCAGACAGACCATCGGTCTGTCTATACGGCTTTGGCAAAGGCCTTTTGGTCTCAATTTGTTTTAAATGTTTCCAGTATGCACATGCCTCGTAAAAAAATACTCTTAGTCTATTTTTCATCTATGTGCATATTTGCAAGGCCTAAAGACTAGAAAATCTTTTACGGCAATTCTTTTCAAATAAGGAAAACCAATTCTCACTTTTCCTTTTAGTCACGTGCGACTCTAAATCTCACTATGTTTGCTCAACAATTAGCCAAGTATGAATGAAAAAGATTTTTGAATAAAAAATAATGTAAGAACCAATGGTGCTCACCAAAAGGACTCTAGTTCCATCACACAAACCATAGTGACACCCAACGAAGGATTTCCATACGTCAGGTTGTAGGCAAATGCGCGTCACGCAGTGGGGGCAGGCGCTAGGCCACCTTCGACAGACTGAAGACTCGGCAACCCACAACAACCCCCTTGCTGCCTTGTAGGGCTACCTCTTTAGGTGAAGGCTAGAGGAAGGATAACTTCGATAATAAAAACAGGGCTGGGAGCGACTATAGGCGAGCACCAGCAGACCGGTGTCTCGGCAGCCGAAGATGAAGCCTGGTCGTCTTTAGTCCTCTCCTCCCACCAGGAATCTTTTTCCCTTAGTCAAGATACGGGTCTGAAGTGAGCACGCCTTTTTACTCGTTAAATCTACTGCAGGTGTGATGTCCTCAGCAAACCGTCCCTGACCAAGGTCGGAGACCGCCCTGAGGACATCCGTCATCATCGACCTCGATGGACTTCCCTAAGTTTAAAGTAACTATTCGGCCTATTCTAACGAAATCTGAAACGGTTATGTTGTTTTACATTATCTTTCACTTTATATAATTAAAAAGGTCATCTCAAGGTTAGTCCTGGAATTATGGAAAGATTTGAATGGCGTAAGGTCATAAATCAGAATAATTGAGACCACGCGACTTTGGTCAGCAGACCTTGTTTTTCTCTATCTGAATTTGCCCTAATAATTTCATTTTGTTTTACTCGTTTTTAAGACTCAGTAGCTATTTCCTCTTATAAAGATTAAAATTTAACCATATCCAGTAAAGATTTGCTATATTTGGTAAAGCGAAAACCAATATTTTACAAAAAATGCATTTATTTTAGGAAATACAACAAAAAAGTATTAAACTTTTAGTTCTACATTCGCATTTGTAGCATCTCCAAAATATTTGGTAACTTAAATGCGAAAGTTTTATAGAGTGGCCATTGCTGCATAACCTCTCCTTATGCAAAATTTCTTGCCTTGCAAATATTGTTAGACATCTTCATCATTGCTAACTTTTCTTGCAAGTTCGTATATTGTCGCCAATTTAGGTATAAAATTTACTATTTTAAGAAATTTTCTTTTAGGAAATTTAAGAAATAAAAAGAAAGCAATGCCCTAAGCAGAATGGATGGAATCAATGGACTGGCGTTAACAAAGACGTGTGCCTAAAAAATGGAGTCGAATCGAGAAAACGAAAAAGACCCATATATATATATATATATTGGTAGGATAAATAAGCAGGCTAAATTTAGGAAGTTCATTATTATATTATAACTTCTTGGTACCGACGTTTCGGGTAGGAACCCATTCTCAAGGATATAAGATTATAAATATATACAAACATAAGAATTTTTTTAGATAAGTTATCAGATATTTATAAATTAATGATATGGAAAATGGGAAGCAGCAGAGGTGGTAATATTTAAATTATAAAATATGCAGGCTTTTAACTATTAGGGAATAGGAAATATGTTTTTGTTTTTAAATAAAACTGAGATTAATTAGTTTTGGGTGTCTTTATTGTAAAAAGGGGGAGATAATAGAAATATTTGAAAGATAGGGGTGAGTGGATTATGGGTGTGAAAGAACAACCTCTACCGCCCCCTCCCAATTTACTGGAGACCACGTGTTATGTTATCACTCCATGGACAACGTCATTTCCTGTTCGAACATTCTTGAATTTTCTACTCCTGAGCATCTTGGGAAAATATTTTCCAATCGTGCGAACTTGTCTTAAGCCTCCTCCCCACCCCCCGTGACGAGGTGTGAAAGAGCCGCAATTGTCTCGCCCCTTGCTGCTAAATGATGAATCGACTCCGCCTCCGGATTAAGATGTCTAGAGCCTGTGACTCCATTCTCCAAATTCTCCCTTCCCCCCCAGAATCGGGCATACAAATACTCGCGTTATTCCGTAATTCGACGAGTCCAGCCCGCACCTCAGGGCCGTCCTTATCGTCTCGTCCCATGACCGTTTGTCAGAAAGCAGATTTCTTCACTAGTGATTTTATCCAAGTCACTTGGTAGCTACTGTGAACGGCAAGCCTTTGAATTTGCGTAACAGTCTCTCTTCGTTTAATCGAAACGAAGAAAATCTGCATCCATTACCTTTGAGGAAAAGAAGATTTCTCTTTCCGTGGAATTACGAGATTCCCACATTGCCCGTCGAACGTCATCTTTTAAGATTCACTATCTTCATCGGAAGGTTGGTTCGGATCGTGTCCCACCTACCTCTTTTCGATCGTGCCCCACTTGCCTCTTCGGATCGTTCCCCACTAGCCCCATCGCAAGAAGGACCTTCCTCGAAGTCATCGACCCGTAAGACTGAAATCCCCATCCCCCTTTGTTCTGAGCCTAGTTGCATTAATCAAATAATTCCATTTGAGAATCCCTCCTCATAATAATTATCTGGAGACTATTGCAATTTAAATAACTACCTTTAGTCCATTATATTCTTATTTTTATTTCAAATTATTATTAGTCATACTTTTGGCATATTATTACAAGATTTCTTATTGTAGTTTGTTTCTTTCACATAAAATAAGGTCAGTTATGAAACCTATTCCGATATGGTATAAAAATAAAGCCTTCTAAAACGTAACAGTGATGTTAATATATGAAGCCGAGGATCATTCTGGAAATAAGTATTTGTAAACAATACTTTCCAACAAGGAGAACCTTCTGGATTCTTCCTTAGAAGAGGAGCTTGCGCTTCGCAGGCTGTCTTTGGGTCTATCTGGCTCTGGTTACCTGATTTATGTCTAAAAAATATTGAAAGATTTCTAATACATATCTTTCATACATAACTCTTCAATTTAAGATGGGGATTTTTTGAAAATTTATAAATGTTTTTTTTGCTTAGTTGACAAATGACTTCGGGTGTTTTGGAAATTCAAAGAATTGAAATAGTTAAAAAGATCAAGAAGAAGAAGAAGAAGAAGAAGAAGATGAAGATGAAGATGAAGAAGATGACGAAGAAGAAAAAGATGAAGATGAAGAAGATGATGAAGAAGAAGAAGAAGATAAAGAAGAAGATGAACTACAGAACTACAGAATCTAGGACCAGCAAAGACCCTAAGGTCCGCTCGAGGCTAGTCCGCTACACTAAATCAAAAACTACGATACACCCTTATCTACGAGTGTATCTCTAACATGCTTTTTTTTTTTTTTCTTTTTCTTTTTATAATACTATCTACTGTACACACTTATCTACATGTGTACATTATCGTGCAATTTTAACTAATCAAACTAGGGGTCGGGGGAGATAGAAAGTTTTTCTTCTCATCTTCCGCAGCCACTCGACTGCTAGTGGTGAAAAGCTAATTTAGGGATAGAGACTACTTATAGGATAGGCGGAAAAGAAATGGAACATCTAAGCTACACATGCAGAGAATCGCCGGCATCATTTTTAGTCATCATAATTTCATATCCTTAAACCTCCGCTTCAAACTCTCTCTCTGCAAGGACGTTTAAATTCACAGTGCTCAACTACGTTATATTTAAACTATTCAAATGCACGTCGAGACGATTTTTGAACATATTAACCGAAGTGCTATCTACTACGTGGGTGGGCAGCCGATTCCAATTTTGAGTAACTTTAAATGTAAAATAGTTTGGGGCTATACTAGTGTTAAAACGCTTGTTCACTAATTTTAACCCGTGCTGACGAGTATTTCCCCTATGATCCAGTTCGAACAGATTTCGAAAGTCAACGTTTGAGAAACCCTTTAGTATTTTAAATACTTCTATTTGCTGGCCACGTAATCTTCTGCGTTCTAGCGATGGCAAATCTAAAGCCCTGAGCCTTTCCTCGTATGATCTATTCCTCAGCTCTGGAATTAATTTCGTAGCCCTACGCTGCACTCTTTCTAATTGCGCGATATCTTTCATTAAATATGGAGCCCAAAATTGAACAGCGTATTCGAGAAGTGGCCGCACAAGGGATTTATATAAAGGTAAAATTACATCCTTAGATTTGAAGGTGAAATTACGCGCGATATAACCCAAAACGCGATTTGCTTTTTTACACGCATCCGCGCATTGCTTCGAGAATTTAAAATCGTCTGAGACTAATACTCCCAAGTCTTTTTCTAATTTAACCGCGTCGAGGACTTGGCCTTTCATGGTATATTCTACTCTTAAATTATGGCAACCCAAGTGCATTACCTTGCATTTGCTTAAATTAAATTCCATTTGCCACTTGTCCGCCCAATTGGCAATCGAGTTTAGGTCCCCCTGCAATTTATCGACATCCGATCTTACATAGGCACGATTGCCCAGCTTCGTGTCGTCCGCAAATTTCGAAATCCAACTAAGTATGCCTTTATCTAAATCGTTAATATAAATTAAAAACAATAAAGGGCCTAAAACAGAGCCCTGCGGTACCCCACTACTAACGCTGGCCCAATCTGAACATTCCCCATTTATTACCACCCGCTGCGAGCGATCTTTCAGCCAATTTCTAATCCAGTTTAAAATCTTACCAGTCACCCCAATCGCTTTAACTTTCATTAATAACCTTTGGTGGGGGACGGTGTCGAACGCCTTTTTAAAGTCTGAATATATTACGTCTACAGCTTTGCTTTCATCGTACACGCAAATCATTTTGTGGAAGAATTCGAGCAAGTTAGTCAAGCACGATCTCGCACGCCTAAATCCATGTTGGGTATCGTTAATCAGCTTATTTGCCTCGAGGTGGCTCACTATTCTATCTTTAATTACAGATTCTAAAAGCTTCCCAACTACCGAAGTTAGACTAATAGGCCGAAAATTCGTTGCTTCAAATCTATTCCCCTTCTTAAATATAGGTGTAACGTTTGCTCGCTTGAAATGCAACGGAACTACGCCATCCTCTAATGAGCGATTGAAAATTTCACGCAATGGCTTAACGAGTTCATTTTGAAGCTCCTTTAAATGAATTGGATATACCCCATCGGGGCCCGGAGATTTCGACTTTTTCATTAGCTTAATAAATTTAAGGATTTCCTCGTCATTTATAGTTACATCGGATATGCAATTATCAGCACTACGAACTTCCCCAATTAACGATTCCAATTCGGAAGAATCTTCCACAGTAAACACGCTCATAAAATGCTCATTTAAAATTTTGGACATTTCTGTCGGAATTTCAGTCAAACGACCATCCTTATCTTTAATCGGCCCTATCGATCCTTTTACGGGTTTCCTATTATTTACGTACCCATAAAACCGTTTCGGTTCATTCTTCGAATCCTTTGCGAGGTTTATTTCATACTTCCTCTTCGCATCTCTGACCGCACGTTTAACTTCCCTACGAGAATCTATGTAATTTTGCCGACTTATAACTGACCCATTGTTTTTATGAATTTTAAATTTTCTATTTCGGTCCCGGATTAAGCGTAGTATTAACGGACTAAGCCACGGAGCTCTCACCGACTTCCCGCTCTTACGCACATACTTATCCAAATCAGAATTCACACGAAGCAGCGTACATCGAAGTTCTGCGTACATTTCTCCTACCGACCTGTTCTCGAATCGTATTCCCCAGTCTATATCCTTAATCCTTTCGCGATGAAGAAGATGATGAAGAAGAATATGAAGATGAAGAAGAAGATGAAGAAGAAGATGAAGATGAATAAGAAGAGGAAGATGATTAAGAAAAAGATGGAGATGAAGAAGAAGATGGAGATGAAGATGAAGAAGAAGATGAAGATGAAGATGAAGAAGAAGATGAAGATGAAGATGAAGATGAAGAAGATGAAGATAAAGATGAAGAAGAAGAAAAGATGAAGATGAAGATGAAGATGAAGAAGAAGTAGAAGAACTACAGAACTACAGAACTACAGAATCTAGGACCAGCAAAGACCCTAAGGTCCGCTTGAGGCTAGTCCGCTACACTACATCCGAAACTACGATACACACTTATCTACGAGTGTATCTCTAACATGCTATATATTTTTTTTTATTATTATTTTTTTTTTTTTTAAATATATAATCTACTGTACACACTTATCTACATGTGTACAATGTCATGCATATTAACTACTTCAACCTAGGGGGGGTGATAGAAAGTTTTTCTTCTCAACTTCCGCAGCCCTCGACTGCTAGTGGTGAAAATCTAGTTATAGGATAGGTGGAAAAGAAAATGGATATCTAAACTACACATGCAAGAGAAATCGCTGGCATCATTTTTAGTCATCATTTTTACTCTCGTTTTTCCTCCGCTCCAAACTCCTTTTGCAAAGACGTTATTCTTTACTGTGCTCAGACTACGTTATATTTATACTATTTAAGTGCGCGTCGAGACGGTTTTTTAACATATTTACCGACCTACTATCCACTACGTGGGTGGGTAGCCTATTCCAAATTTGAGTAATTTTAAACGTAAAATAGTTTTGGGCTATACTAGTGTTAAATCGCTTGTTTACTAATTTTAATCCGTGTTGCCGAGTGTTTCCCCTATGATCCAATTCGAACAAATTCCTATAATCAACGTTTGAAAATCCTTTCAATATTTTAAATACTTCTATTAGCTGGCCACGTAATCTTCTGCCTTCGAGAGATGGCAAATCTAATGCCCTGAGTCTTTCCTCATAGGGCCTGTTTCTCAGCTCGGGAAGAAGAAGAAGAAGAAGAAGAAGAAGAAGAAGAAGAAGAAGAAGAAGAAGAAGTAGAAAAGGGTGTTTAGGGTGTTAAAATAAAGAGTCTATAAAGGGGATTAAAAAAAGCTGTTAAGATTAGCAAATAATGCCGTAAGCCACACTTCCGCAGGAGTGCCTGTGTAACCAAGCTCTTCCTGTTAAGGAAGAGAACAGCGGCTTGTAACTCTATATTTTTAGAACGGAATTGTTTGGGAGGAAGTGTCAAAATGGTAAAAATTTTAAAACTTAGGTAAATAATGGCTTTGTAGTAAAATTAAAAATCAATTTTAGATACAACTTCGATAAAACTTTTGAAAACGCGATACAATATAAAAGCAGCCATGCCTAAATTTTAATCAATTTTCTGAACTTCACGATTTGTATTTTTTTTTTTAATTCCAAAACATTGGATTTTCTCTATATTTTAAGATCGAGGTTTTTCGAGATGAAGTGAAATAATGGTAAAATTTTTTTTTGCTTAGTAAATGAGTAACCTAGTGAATTTAGAAGACCTTTGTTGTTTCCATTGTCCTTCTTATAGCTGTCCTTCGAATACGAAAACGCCTCAAGCTTCAATCGATGAAAATGGGGATGAATTATGGGTATGATGATAAAGAGTTAATGAAGGGATGAGTGTGTGAAGGAGCTGACTGAGTGAAAGAGAGAGTGAGAGAGATGAGTGAAAGAGAAAGATCAAAGAGGAGAAAAAGAAAAAAATAAATGCAGCTGTGCTTGCGCAGTTAGTAGATTAATGTGGAGAGGGGCTTGCGCTGGGCCCATCCCCACAGCTTATCCTCACACTGAATTGATAGTGACAAGAGTTAATCAGGACGAACATCGACTGTAAGTGGTTGCAGAGGTCTGCCGGAAATCCTGTTTGTCGAAAGCTGCCCAATGTGGGACCCCACTGACAGCTTTTTCATTCAAGGTTGTGCTATCGTAGAGCTATCCCATTCAAGAGTAACCGACAGGTAAGGTGGGGTTATTCTTGCTGAGGAAAAAATCTCCTTATACGAGGGGCGGCCAATAAGTTTTGCGAATCGGTTAGGGCAAAGCAGAGGAAGGTAGATGGCTGTTTGTGGGGGTGTTAGGACAAGTTATGACAAGTCAGGACCTGAGGCCGCACGCTCCTGCCTCGTCTATTTAAGAAGCAGTAGCGGATCGCAGATCGTCAGTCACAAAATTTTCAACAATGGAGAAAGTTGAGCACCGCGCAGTGATAAAACTTTGGAACAAGGAAGGCAAGAATGCAAAAGAGATCCATGAACGTATGGTTGCAATGTACACTGACAGCGCCCCTTCATATGTAACCATTGTTCGCTGGAATAGGGAGTCCCGCCATGGTCGTGAGTCCCTTGAAAATGGCCCCGTTCCAGACGCCCGTTAGACGTAACCAACGAGGACAATGTGGCCCGTGTGGAGAGGATGATCGTCGAAAATCGACGGGTGAAGGTTGAAGAAATCGAGTGAGAACTTGGAATATCTCATGGAAGTGTTATCAACATCATCCACGACAATTTGGCCATGACCAAGATTTCTGCCCGTTGGGTCCCTAGAAACCTTACGAAACCTCACACCCCATGATTGACTTCAACGTTGACAAAGTCCGGAGGAGCTGCTGCTTCTGTACAACCAAGACCCAGCGGGATTCGAGTCACGCATAGTGACAGGTGATGAAACGAGGGTCTACCACTGGGATCCCCTAGCGACTACTTTTTCTTCCGCCAGCTCAAGGCTGCACTGCGTGGACGCCGGTTTGGGGACGATGAAGATGTCCAGCTCGCCGTCCAGGATGGATGGAACAGCAGTCGGGAGATTTCTGGTTGTCGGGATTCGAAGCCTCAGGGACAAGTGGCGCAAGTGCATTGAAGTCCAGGGTATTTATATTGAAAAATAATAAAATACTTTTCCTCATATCTCGTTTCCTTATATCCGAATTTCAAAACTTATTGACCGCCCCTCGTAGCTACCCTCATTTGGTTTAGTCTACTAGTTGAGCAGTTTGCCGGGGTGTGGCCGCTTGTCATAACACGCCAGCTTCTTGGAGCCACGAAATATTACAATAAACTGAAGAGCTTCATCCACTGACTCTTAAGGATTGAAGAAGCAACAAAACTATAGAAATTAGTCTTCAGATTACTCCGCTTATTATATGATGGTTTTAATTTTTACGAAATTAGTCAATGATGAGGGCTTCTACATCCATTTTCAGAAGTGGCGTTCTAGGTAGCATGACTATAATTCCTCGTTTAATTCTGTTTTCGCTCTTCACCCTATCAACATGCTCAAGTGTTTACAATCTCTGTTCTGTGCAGAGGTCATTTCTCATAGTCTAACATCCAACGAACAGACGTGTTTACCCGCCACTTCCCGCTCCTAAATATATTCAGCAAGATATTCAGGGGCCGAGCTGCAGGCTTCCTAGCGCGTCTACGAGTGGTGGATTGTGGAACGTCTATCAAATATGAAAACTAATTTAAATGAGGGCAGAAGGTCGTTATAAGAAGAAATAGAAGACTATGAGTAACTGAAATCTCCTATGATATTGATTTATTGTTGTCTAAATACCCGTAAGAAACTTTTGGTAAAAAAAATATTAATAGGGTGGCTGAAGTTACCTTTTTAAAAAAAACAGTAGCCAGATTAATGGAAAAATTCTCTTATAATGTATTTGAGCAATAGGAAAATCTCATCAAAACCCAACGTGTGGACACGCTCTGGTCCCTCGCCAACTCCTGATCCATCCTCTTGTGGATATCCTTCTTTTCTGGACAAAGACTACGGGAGTGAACCCCTAATGGAATATCTGCTGTGGCGATCCGCGCTAGGCAAGCGTTATTAGACCGACGAGTCGGCAGTCTCCTGCAACACTCCACAATGGCTGATCGAATTGGACCACTTTGCCAACAGCCCAACTATGGAGTGCCAAGATGAGGAATGCCCACCCCCTTCCCACTCTAAGCATCTTTTGTGAAAGTTTCTCTCTATGCCTAACTTATTCTTTATAATTGGTGAAGTTCATAAATTTTTTTAAAAATCTAACCATAGTTACTTTTTATTTATTTTTTTATTCGAAATTTTTGTCGAAGTTATTTCTAACAATATATTTTAAGAACGGCAATTTGGGGCAAATTAAAAAAAAAAATAAACAAGATTATCTATTCAGAAATTTTATGTTCGTTCTCATATATTCAAATATTTTGTAGACCTTCTTTGTAAAATAGCTTTCTTTTATTTTAATCTTTATCAGAAGGAAATATTCCCTAACCACCATTTTTCTCACCTTATACTTTTTACTCACTGAATATGAGAATAAAAAATATTTAAATCGTGTTCCTAGAATGAGTTAAAATTAAGGCATGAAGACTTTTTTTTTGAAGGGGGGGTATTTTCAAGTCCGGAACGAGGGCACACCAGGTGATAATAATGATTTACCCGTGATCCAGGAAGTTCTGCCCCTTCCCCACCACCGAGGTGGCCGTGTAGAAGGGTATTATCTTTCATAAAAGTTATAAGTAGGGATTCAGAGTCTATCTGACATAGCAAAGCATATCATTGCATCATTTTCTTTTTGACGTGTGCATTCACTGTTTTCCTTAAGCATACATGTGACTCAGTACCTAATACTTAAATCACGTCCCAGACCATGCCACTTCTCCGTCAAACTTCACGATATTTTGGTGCAATGGTCAGACAATCTTTCGTCTGCTCTGTGACTGTGACAAAAGAACCTCCGACGTTCGGACCCAAACAAATTGTAATTAGATTCGCCACTTAAGTGGACCTAGTTGCAATTCTCATCCGTCAATATAATCTGTGCAATGGTATGAAAGCGTGTGTGCGAGCGTAAATATTATCTTCATTTAACAAAGATTATGCACTTTGCTTGAAAAGATTGAGGGCCAATATCTCCCTAATCACTCCAGATATTCTTCTGAAGTTGACTTGAAACGATTCTTCATCCAAATTAGGGTAATAGCTCGGTTTACCATTTTTGAAGCCTTCCTTTGCCTATTGGAAGATTTACCAGTCTTTCATAAACCGCTTTTGTTTACTTTGACAGAATATTAAGGATTACACTTTCAGAGCTCTTGACTCTCACTCTCTCTCTCTCTCTCTCTACAAAGGCTCCAATAAAATAGCAACTTGGTGCCGAGGGCTGGAGAGAGGTGGCAGAATCTTTAGGCATGTTATCTGGATGAAAGCTGGCAACAGAATGACCTAAATAAAGAGCATAAGATTTAACTAAATTACTTGCTATGTAAGCAATGCCGCTTCTTTCTGCAAGCTACCAAAGTTGTCGTAATAGTTGGGGCATTTCAATTATACTAGTAAATTTATTATCTGCTGATAACTTTAGTTTTATTAATTTCAATTTACATACCCCTAAAGTACGTAGTTTATACATGTTGGTTACTGTAAAAAAATACATACGTTCTATTTGGGGGGAAAGTGCTATATATTGTCTATGATCGTCTAGTTTCTACTTGCTATTAACTAGTTTTAACATAAAAAATGAAGTTTAGGCAAGATAGGATTAATGTACCGTTCCGTTAAAAAGTTTAAGAAGGGTTGTACATATCTAAGGGGATCACTACTACCCATCCAAGCAATATAAAGGGCGTCATCATTCTGATCTTCTCCTGTCAATCTATTTTAGATCAATTTTTGTAATTCTGCAATTGCCATCGAGGACATTCAGATTGGGCAATTGATATTTATCTTTAATCCAAAGTAGTAAACCCGAAATCAGAAGGCACTCGGTAGTTCTTATTGTGCTTTTGTACCATTTGATTTGGAGAGGCTTACCGAAATTTACTTATCTTCCTAGCAATGAAGAGCAATTCATGTTGTGGCAACCGAAAAAGCCTACAGGTGACTAAATGACTGTATGTGATATCTTTGTTAAACTAGAATGTATTTATATTAGCGTTTGCGACCTATCTACACAATTCAGGCTGTTATAAAAGTTGTATAACTTACTATACTTTGATGGAGTGAGTTTATTGGGAAAGTGTTCACAATAGATTATGTAAAAGATGGATACATGGCAGTTTTCACTATTCTTTAGGTGGAAACTTTTGTCTCTCCATCTTCTAAACACGCGTGGAATCTTTTGTCTCTTCAAGTTCTAAACACGCGTGGAAACTTTTGTTTCTCCATCTTCCTAACACGCGTGGAAACTTGTGTGTCTCCATCTTCTAAACATGCGTGCAAAATTTTTTAAATTACCACCAGAATTCCCCTCGCATAGGGAAGCAAATTGTCAGAGTCATCACATCGTCGTTTGAAGAGGAAGACATGTATATTTTTGCTATTAAAGTATGTGTATAGCCTTACATATGTAAATTATGGAGTCAATCTCTATTAGGAACCTGCCCAGGGTGAATAAATCGTGGATAGACAGGCAGGGCTTTGTTCGAACATTCGAAGGCATGTGTTTTATTAGTGCTACATCCAGGAATTTTCCTGGCTACACTGGCATTCAGAGGAGGAACATTAATCTTGGTGTACGAATTCCTTGTGCTCAAAGCAAACTTATTCGAAAATGGCAGGAGAAGTACAACAGTGGGAAGGTGATCGGCCCCTAGATGTTGTCCTCGCTCGCTTGACCTTCACTACTCTTCAGGAGAAACTTGTAACCTCCTCCTTTAGGGACCCCATGGAAGCCCTCATGTATTCGCATAATTTACGCGTGGGATCCTTCGCCAAAATATAACCTTTCGATGGCTGGAGTTCTCGAGTACGATAGTAGCAGCCGTCGCTAATTGAGCTGAGAAGCGATTTCAACGCTTAAGTTTTTAATACACCCTGAGTTTTGCATCATACAATATTCAGGCATGGTTAAAAATGTGGCGAATTACTGCAAGCGATTTTGATATGTTAAACGAACGGATTAATTAGGTGAGCCAAATACTACTAATTAATTATTAGTGAGTTATCTTGAATTTCCCAATGATAATAATAATAATAATAATCAGGCCTAAAATAGGAATTTTGATTACTGCAAAACACACCAATTTGTTTCGAATGTATACCGTGTCCGTGGTATCCCGTGAGAGGACGATGTTTGCGGGGCATGGTCGATGGATTCGCATGTAAGGGTTTGCTTTGGGCGAACCTCGGTGTATGTCTTAGTGTGTTGGACCGAATGGGCGAGGGGTTACCTTTCCTTTTCCCGCGGTTATCTGTTTTTCAGTTTCTGGAATATGGTTTGTCGGTGCAAATTCTATTAGAGATAGCTCGAATGTTATGAGCCCAATTGTCTTTTTTATGATAATTTAGTTGTTTAAATTTGAGGGTTGTGTGGAGAAAAGTTTATGGGACTGCAAAAGTGCAGAATTTGGGATAATGTAATAGCTGTTTGCCATATATATAAATATCTTCCTTTTCAAACATTCGTTATTTTCAAATTGCCCCTCTTTGCTATGTGGTTCGTAACTACTTTTTTTTCAGCAATATTTTTAACTCATAGTGATGAGCTCTGGTTTGGATGGCGTTAGAATAGAGTTGGAAAAGAAAAAATATCGGGAACTTCGTCTCATATTTTTCATACATTATCCCCCAAACTAAAAGTAAATTGATATTATATATTTTAAAAATGTATTATAACTATTTTCACAATTCAATATGTATTTTCATAAATCTTATCGCAAACATTTTCATTTATTAATTAATGTATTATGCCTTAATCATATTTGTTCAAATGTAGCGGAAATTACATTAATTCAAATTGCCTCCAAATTCTAGAAAATTAAATCAGTCGCTCTATCTGTTATACTGACTAGTCTACTACGAGTGGAATTGGACTAGGAAATATTCCAATGTGTGGAGTTAAATTTAGAGTATTATATTTTTCTCGAGGTGGAACCTTATATATTGTTGCCACTCAAAGGTTTGTGATATTCTTACTTTTCTGACAAGTATCGCATCCTGCATGAAAATAAAGTTCCGTATATCTTTCTTCTCCTTATCTTTGCTCCCCATTTACAAAACATAAGCTGAAAAAATGTACCCAGTACTGATTTATATTAAAGTTACCACATAGTGCCATCTCCAATGGCAAGCTTCTCCGTGCCCAAATCAGACTGAACCCAATCTCGATTTCGTACAAAAGTTTGACTATTTGGTCGATAAATTTGTGTAAAAGGTTTCTCATGGACTTTTTTTTTTGCTTGATACTACAATGAATGAACGATTCATCACGATGGTATATCCTTGTAATTTAAAGTGAATCAATTACCAACCAGAGAGCCACCTGCATAAAAAAGAACAAGAAAACTTTAATTCCAGGCAATTTTAAAATGAAATAAAAACATTTCGGTTCCAAAAAAAGGAAAATGAAATTACCTTTTTTTAATAATATTGATGATTACTCAGTAAGTGTTAAAATATGCAATCATTTCACATCAATTTGTACAAGATACCCCCCTATAAATCCATGCACCCTGCCTAGTCTATTCGCACTCAATCTAAATGAAGTTCCAACAATCAATCAAATTCAAGTTTACAATAGAATCACAAATTGAAAATCAACAAATTTTTGCCTACCAACCAGCTCCATAAGAGATTAATTAAGAAACCTTCGTATTAGATGAGTATACCACTACACACATTTTTACTCTCTATTTCAAAAAGGGCGGGTTCCCCAAACTTTGGAATAAAGACTCCATCATGCTGCTGAAGAAGAAACCCAAGGTAGCCAACTAGGCTCTCTTCGATCGGTTTTCTTGATTCCAGATTTCGGAAAAGTTCTAGAAGGTTTCATTGTTGGGTGGGTACTCGATGACATAAAACCAGGAGTGAACTCAGATCAGTACGGACACCGCCATGTTAGTTCCACCACCCTAATACCTTGTCAACCTACTCGATAACTTTCTCAAAGGTATTGATCAACCTCATCAAATTGCCGTAATCATTCAGTGGATTTTACTAAAGCTTTTGATTTTGTTGATTATAGAGTTGCAGTTTGAGAGTAGTTTTCTTTGGGTGCCATCCATCTTTACTCAAGTTGATATACAACTTTTTAACTAATCATCAAAATAGAGTAAGATATATAGATGTTTTGTCTGAATTTCAAAATATAACTTCATCAAATTGCCGTAATCATTCAGTGGATTTTACTAAAGCTTTTGATTTTGTTGATTATGGAGTTGCAGTTTGAGAGTAGTTTTCTTTGGGTGCCATCCATCTTTACTCAAGTTGATATACAACTTTTTAACTAATCATCAAATTAGAGTAAGATATATAGATGTTTTGTCTTAATTTCAAAATATAACTTGTGGGGTTCCTCAAGGAATAAAATTAGGACCCATAATATTTATTGTTGTAATAAACAACTTGGCACGGAACAATGACATTAACCCGAAATTTTTAGACGACCTTACCTTGGCTGAACTTGTAAATATGAAGAACGGCATCAACTATACAATGCAAACTACACTCGATTGCCTCTCCAATGAATGCAAATCCCATCATATGGTAACTAATCCTATCAAGTGTGAGGTTTGTATTCGATCTCTCCCTAAAAGGCCTATTGTCTACCCATATCGATATCTAAGTGGAGTAGATTTAGCAATTGTACATGAGTGTAAACTATTAGGAATTTACATCAACAACACCCGAAATTGTAAAACGTACGTTGAATATCTAATCAAAAAGGCAAAAAAATGTCTATTTATCATCTATAGGACCAGGCAATTAAAGTAAGTGTAAAACCTAGGTTTATATTCTATACTTGGTTCATTCGTACCACTTTAGACTACGCTGTCCCCGTGTTGCACTCAGGATTGACGGCATAGCAGACACTTTGTATTCAACGAATACGAAAGAGAGTTTTCTATGATAATTATACGGATTATTAAACAGCGCTTAGTATTCTTGAGACTTCGATACTTCATGAAAGTCAGGAGCATCTCTGTCTTAAGTTCACTAGGAGTTGTCTTGGAGTCTAAACACCATAGTAACCTGCTTCCACCATACCTACATCAAGTACACCATCGGAATACCAGGAGGGGTTCAAGAACTCTCAGATCTATTAGGGGCAGAGCCACGGTACCGCAACCCTACAATTCCTTACTTAGTGAGATTGTATAGCGCAACGATATGACTTAAGACTATGTGATAGTAAATAACTGTATAAACTTTATTTTTCTCAAAATATTTTTATTAATTATACTTATAATTATGTAAAAAATATTAATAATATGTAAGTTGAATTTTGTTAACGAAGTCGCTATGTTCAAAAATATAATAATGTTTTTGTAACTTTCTAGGAAATAAACCATTTATTATTATTATTATTTATTATTATGATTTATAAGGAGAGATCTGCATAGAAAGTAGTGAAGCTGAAGTAAATTAAAATGTGTGGAAGGCATATAGCCGCAGAGGCTCCTGCATGAGTTAAAGTGGCGGTCATACAATCCTCTAGTTTTGGAGAGCAGCATGATTGGCCAAGCTACAATTGACTTCTTATTTCGACTGGGTAAATGCTACGAGTCCATAAGAAAAATAAAGTTGTGAGAGGTGGGAAGCAGTAAAGGGATAAACGCATGAAATGAATTCAGGAATTGGCAACATTTTGGAGACAAGAGAGAGGAGTGAAACGATCCTCCCTTTTTAAGAGCCTAGACCAGATATAAATGAGAGAAAGCTGCTCAGCCATTAGCCTGCAAGATATCATCTGGGCTAGGGAAGGAGGTGGAAAGTGGCTTGTAAGCTGTGTCAAATAATAGCTAAAATTGAGAGCTGTACATGAAAATGAACATAAGTAGCCTCAATCTAAATTTAGACTACCGGTCCTCTGAGGCAGAGAGTGTTCAAGGAACTAGATGTATTAGTTTACATGGGTTAACCTTATGTGTGTGATTTCTCAAAGAAGATTTAAGAAAATAATTCGATCCGTCGGTTAAAGTCTTTTTAAAATCAATCCTAGCTCAACAATAATTTCCCATACACAATAATTATCTTCTTTGGCAGTTATTAATTTTCCCTAACTTAAACAATAATATCAATCACTAAATGGCAGACCTGTTCACAAATAACATACTTTTGAGCCCACAGCTTTCTCTTTTTTCCCATTGCTGGTCTTAACACTTTGTTATGCCTTTTATTCTGTTTGCATTACCCACTCAATCAAAGGACGTCAAACGTCTTGTACATTAAAGTTAATTTTTCATTGCTGCGATCGCATTTTGAAAGGTATGTATATTATTATTTGGTATTTGTATTAGTTTTCCTAACTAAAATCCTGCCTTTTCTTTAGAATGTAACTCGTTTTCTGCTACATTTTTATTCAAGTGAGACGTTCACCACTCAACAATTTGTACCTTAATATGGAAACCAGGGAGTGAATTGCTTTCAGTTTATTTGCAATAGCACGCCCCATATTATATACCTTAAGCAAAATCCTTATTTCTGCTCGCATTTGAGGTGTTAATTCATGGTTTTTACCCATTTTTAGACTTCAAAACACGAGTTTTCTTTTCTCTTGTCTGTGAAACAAAACAAATCTTTTACACCTAAATTTAGAGCATGTAGGTAGTTTCGAATCGGAAAATTCGCAGCAATGAATCATGAAACTTAGCCGAGACTATAATACATTGCTAAACTTACAAAGATGAAAAAAAATGCAAACCAATTTGAAACAACCATTTACAAAAGAAAAATATATCCTTAGAGGTCTATATTCATTATCTGAACTTAAATAAAGAAAAATGTCGTTTTAAAGAAAAAAAATCGAGGATCATATTATTTTAACCCGTTCAAATGGTCCCAAATATTGAACAGCAAACAAAAATAAATTCAGAGAACGTAATACTTCCATTGCCAACATTTCTATTGCAGATTGTTATTTTCCGTTCATGAATAACGAATCCATTTCCTCTTCTAAGGCATATTGTTAGAGAAATGACAATATAATGCAAGATGGATTCACTGTGAAAAATAAATTCCCTGTCGTGATAGGGTTCATTAAACACATATGTGATTTTTACTTTATGTTTATCAACCGGACTTTTTATTTATTAATAAAGCTTTCACAAACATATATTTGTTTTTTTTACCATCCTTTGGCATATTATTATTCGTTACCTGATATTTCTGCGTCTAAACCTTTGGATGCCATCAGTTAGGCCCATTAAAAACACACGAGAGGTTTGCTCGTTACAAGTTAAATAAGCAGCAAATAAATAGCAATGGATATTTTTTTCCTTATATATATCATTTAATGATTGAAAAAGGTTCTTTGTTATGTAAATAAAGTTAAAGGCAATAAACCTTATTTTCGTGAGTTCAGAAGCAATTTAGTCATTAGTGATTTGCAATCATATGAATTTCCTTCAATCTAAGGAATAAAAACAAAAGAATTTCTGAATGAAATTCATTACGAAGGGTTTAATTAATTGCTTTTACCATCAAAACTGATAAGAGTGACGTCTAACGAGTGAATGCCTTATTTTCATGAGTTAAATTTGATATGTCACAGGAGCTTTAAGTGCACAAACAAGAAGAGTAAAAGTATTCACAATGTGTGTATTTAATCTCTTTACTACCTTGTCCTGAATGGCCCTTATGCACACTCTAGTTGGCTAACCATTATTTTAATACTAATAAAAACGCCCTGGCTGGTGTTTTGATAACGAGGCTTGTTTTTTTTTCATAGTTTGGTAATACTTCAGTATAGGGGGGTACGATAGGAGGCGCTGTTTCTGGGCTACAATTTAGACCTTATTACGACAGACGGTAGCCTAATCTGGATTTGCTAATCACGGCGTTTTAATTGTTTTATTTTGTTCCTGGACCTTATTCTTTATTATTTAGTATGCCTGCACTTCTACTCAGTTATATTATTTAGTATTTTTTTAGGTTTCGTTTACCTATTTTATTTGAATATAAAAATTTCAGCATTGCTTTCTCTAAATCTGATAATAAACCATTATTTTCACACACTCTCAACTTTTAATTCGCACTTAATTCAGCCATTAGACATCTTGGATACAAGTTTTTATAAGAGAGCCGCTTTCGCTTTTCGCGCAAAACCCCGTTTGTTTAACGTTGTTAATGCAGTTATGTGTTTTTCGTGTATTCATATTTTAATCTTTGATAACACTTATCATAATTTCTCGGTGAATTTAATTGACTTTTGTTGAAATAATAGCCTCATTTTGAAAGCAAAGCGTTGCGACAGGTACGGCTTAATTATAATACCCTTTGTCTTTGGATTCGAACCTAATACTAGTCTTTTAAATTAATACTAATAAATGTTTTAGATAATGTTTTGTTGTATATACTATACTTATTCATGAGGCGCGAGCGAAGCGAACCAAAGTGGTATGGCGGGCTGCCCCCCCCACCCCATAATGACAATCCGGTGCGTGATTCGATAATGGCTTACAGTAACCTAACGCATATACGAATAATCTATAAATAAATATTAAGTACGGAAAAAGAGTACTAATGGTGTTTTTTTAGCATTTTAGTCATCAATTACGGCTTCGTTTTCGCGCGGAAGGCAGTTATATTTAAGATAGTATCACTGAAAATATAGTCGTACTCAGAGTGCTAATATCTTAAAAATAAGTGATTTTCGCCCCTAATCGAAGTCGGAAATAATGACTAGAATGCCTACAAACAGCATTAGTACTGTTTTTACTACAAAACACACAGCCTTGGTTTACTGAAGTTACCCCAAACACCCATTAATTGTATACCAGAAATAGCGCCTCCTATCGTGCGCGCCTAAACTGAAGTATTACCCATAGTTCTTTCTCTCTGTTCTTATTTTGCGTTCAAAAAAATGATACTAATTAAGGTCTGGCTTTCGAATTTCGACAATATTGCTTCTTTTCGGAACTCAATTGCTTACGTTGCCTTATGAACATTTTAATTTCATTATTTATCCACGGTTCCTGTTATGATCTAATAGAATCTCTAGCAAACTATTTCGTTAGTTTTATTAAAATATGAACGATGGAAACATTTTTAACGTTTACAAATTCATAACAAATTAAAATTCTTATACACGAACGAAAAACATTCTTATGGTTGAGTGCAATTACAAGGTCGATTAATATATGTTCGTTTCTACAGGAGGTCAGAATTGAGATTCATTTTTTTTTTTACGCCTGGGAAAAGTTTCTTCCGAGGGCGTTGAGCTAAATTTGCGACACCTTCTCTATAGCTGTTCAAAGAAGTTCGGGGTTACTTTAAATGCTACTTCTCCTTGCCGATGTTTTCTGGTATTTTATACCACCCACTTTTTCTAATAATCGTTAAGCTCATCTTATGGTTAAAATAAAGGCGTTAAATATCTTTAACAATAATTTGGAGTCACTGAAAGTAGAATACCTAAGGGAACTAAAGTAAATTAGGTTTGATGTTGAATGCCTAGATAAAATAAAGTGAAGAGGCTAAGGCAAGAGGGGATGGAATTAAAAGATTAGTAAAGCAGCGAAATAATCTGTATTAAAGCGATTGGCATACGAAAGGACTGTCATTTTGCGAAACAAAAGATTCCTTATTTTGCTCATAGACTTGAACCAGAATCTCCTAATTTCCTTTCAACGAGGTAATTAGCAAGTTTATGCAGTCTATCGAGCTTAAAACACCTCTTATAATTGAATGATGCTGAGCTACATTGGTTTTTATTAGCTTCTGGATGGATTCTCGTTCTGGGTTAACGTTAGGTAGAAGTCACACGTTGACCGAATTTTGATTCCCACCTTAAGCTCAGTCACTACTAAAAAATGAATAATTAAAAAAAACAAAAAACGTAGAAATAAATGAGTAGTACGACCAGTATCTCCTTGACCAGTATCTCCAGAGAGAGGTTGTGCGTTTAAGGGCAGAATAAATTTTATGGGCTTGTTCGAGGGCAAATTTAACGTTTAGGATAAAACATTTTTTCTTCTATTGGAATGAAATGAAGAGAGAGAGTTCGGTATTTTTAAGCAAATTAACCAAAGGATATTAAAAGTGAGTTGGAGGTGAACAAAGGCAAGAAATAAAAAGTAAAAGCGAGGAGAAAGGAAAGAAGAAAAAGAAAATGAAAGCAGCCAAAGAAATTCAAGGAAAAGAGACTAATAAATGGTAAGATATGCGAAATGAGAAAAATATCAAATAATGGGGCATGAGCAAGAGATGAATTAAGATTAACAGAAGAAGCGGTCACGTGCTAGATGGTAGGCTTATGCTTCTATGCTAAACTGGGTAATGAGCTCCAGCGAAACCTCGACGAGGTAAAAACTATTCATGTATTCGTAGATGGCACGTATAAATGCCATCTCACCAATAAGAAATTCCAATAAATGTGGTGCAGAGAGCAATACTGTTGGAAAGAGCTAAGATTACTGCAGGCAGATTCACCTTCTTAGGAACAAGAACTTTAGGACACTAAACAATCGCCAGCAAAAGAGAATTATGGTTTAAATGTAGGATAAGAACGGAAGAAAAAAGAGCTAAAAATAGTGTAGCTAAATATAAACTGTCTGCAGGTAAAGAAATTATTTTTTTAGAAAGTACTAGGCAGGAAGGACTTAGACGTTTCAGTCCTCTGTGAGCACAGATTAAGGATAGACAGTTATGAATTGAAGCTGCAGTTTTATTATACATACTCGAAGAGTTATTCTAATGAAAGCTTTGACGGGGTAATAATTGATATTTAAAAGTATATGATGCATAAGGATTCGGAAGAGTTAGAGAAACCTATATCACAATTGAGGTGAGTATCCAGAGAGGTCCGGTAATAGTGATTGAGCGAAAGGGGTACCAACTTTGAAGAAGAACCAATTTACCCCTATATAAATCCTCCAGTTATTCGGTAGTAATACTCCTGACCAGTAAGAGTCTCCACTGAAACATGTATATACAGGGTGACCCCCAAAACTGGCCTGCACACACTTTTTGTGGTATATCCTTCATTCATTCAGTAATTACCCTTACTTTGCAGGACATGATAGAATCAACGCCTGTGAATACAACGAGATTTCAATGGGAGCTAGAGCAAAACATATACTACGCCCAACATTACTACAAGAAAGGCTCGTTCAAGAAATTGCTCACTTTAATCTAGAAGGAAAGGTAAACTCGAAGACAAATGTCTTCTGGGGGACCTTCAGACCAAATGAGGTAGCCACTAAGCCCCTACACTCACCTAAGTGCATGGTATGGAGTACAATCTCAGTCAGAGGCATCATCAGACCATTCTTCTTCGAGGAATTTGGGGCGACAGTGACATCTACCAAGGAGAGGTATGTTGAGGTCCTCACAACCTTCAGGAGGGAGCTACAGACCCTGTTCCCGTCGCTTATGGGCAAGTTCTGGTTCTATTAAGATGGAGCAAGCTCTTACACCGCAAACTTGTGTCGAGATTGGCTGAAAGAGAACTTTTGTGGTCATGTGATCAGTCTCAAGTCTGATTTTGAGTGGGCACATCAGAACCCCAGGCCTTAGCCCCCCCAGATTTCTTTCTCTGGGTCTACCTTAAAAACAAAGTGTACGCAGGGAGACCCAGGAACATCATAGAACTCAAAAAAACCATCAGGGATGATATCAGAGCCATTAATCGGTCGGTTTATAAGGATGTCATGGACAACTTTGTGCTGCGCCTTAAGAAATGCACAGAGCTAAATGGAGTTCATCTCGAACACGTGCTCTAGAATAAAGAAGAAAAGTCCGAAGACTCTCATGTTTTTATATGATGTTTTTATACAAAATAAACTAGTTATCACCAAAGTTTCACTCAATCCTTGCAGAAAATTGAGAAATGAGCCTATCGAAAGTTAAGGCCCGTTTGGGGGGGTCACTCTGTGTCTATGTCAGGATCTTTCCAGTATTCCCAACCAATCATAACTACGTAATGGTGTTGAAATAACTTAGCTCAATAGAAGCGCCTAGGCCGGGCAGGAAACTACTCCATGGCTGGCTGTCAGAGTATCAGAACGAACTGATGATTATCGGCGACAGTATTGTAATGGAAAGGTGTATTGGCTATTTACCTGGAAAAAGTAAAGATTGAGGAAAAGATAAGGGAAGCAAAGGAGAATTTTTTTCCAAAAGTAACAAAGAAAAGCATCCCTGCTCCTTTCCGGTCGCCAGAAAAAAAGAATATTAACGAAATAGATCTCATAAACCAAATATCAATACTAAAATGACAAAGAGCTAAATTGGACAGAAGAAAAACATGCAAAGAGGTAAGTGACATGATGAGAGAAATTAGTGATAGGATGTAGGAGGGCTATATCGACCGCCCAAGGAAGGAAAAGTACCGCAAACTATTTTAGCAATCATTTATTAATTTCAAAAAGCCTCGCCACTAACGAAAAGAATAAAGAATGTGAACCTGTTTGTAACGAAGCTGAAAATTGAAGAGTTTTTTAACATCACTATGGAGAATAATGCCAAATTTGACGGGGAGCATGAAACTAGGAAACTAGGTGAGTGTAAGGGATAGTGGTGTATAAGAGTAATATCGGTGGTGAAATGGGAAGGAAGTATAAGAGTTGCAATGATTACAATGTTTCCTGGAGATCAGGTTTCTCTCTCTCATTGTGCTTTTTTGTTTGTTTTTTAGCATTGTTTTGTCATCTATACATAAATATAATGCTATGTTGGTGGCTATTCTTCGTGGCGAAAAGCAGTTCATTCCGCCCCGTATCCTTTGTTACATTTCGGAATGGTGACTTTCTGGAACATAATTTCATCTGCTTAGTTTAGTTTATTTATATATATATTTTTATTTTCTTAAAATTAGTTTCTACTAACCCTCCAAGACTTTTTAAGGTGGTAGTAATATTGTCATACATTGCTGAATAGGGCAGAGTGTTTTTTTTAAGGGATTAGTTTGTAAAGTAGTTGGTTATATTGTAAATCAGTGTTATAAGTGGATGGTTGCATTGTCATGCAGTGCTGAACACTGCTAAGATTATTTGCAATGTTAAGTGTATCTCATCTTTTTTCCTTATATTTTATTTGACCTCGTTCCATATTTAATTAAATTAAGTTTGCTCCCATTGTTTCATCATTGACTGATCCGTTCAGTCTCCGTCGATTTATCTCTGCGCTGCTTCTCTAATTTTACACAGTTTTACAATCTTTTTCCTGTTTACTCGGCATTCCAGCTTGAAATTTACATCTCATTCCTCCTCTGTATCCTTATTGTACACACAAACACCCATACATTTTAGGCCATTCATCTTGATAATCCGAGAAAGCCTTCAGTTTCTTTGCTCGTGAAAATAGCCTATATCCGCTCCCCTAATTCTTCAGGCATAGTCACATAATTAATTTAGCTTCAACTGTGTACATTAACGGATCATTTCCATCGCTCTTCTCGCTCTCATTTAGGTGTAATTCTCTGCAGGAATGCCGCCCAAATAGCAAACTTTCTTCGTCTGTAATGGCCTTTTCATTGCTTCTCACTTCATTGGAGACAGTGGAAGCTGCAGAAGCAGCGAAATGAGGAAAGATTTAGAATTCAAAAGTATGTCTCGAGCAGGAAATTAAGTTGTTGCAATTTGATGCGCAGTTCTTGGGGAGGCAGCTCGAAACTCATGTAAGAGAGGGTCCGTCTGTAGATGACTCTGCGGATGACCAGCGAACCCTTAGCCTTATTTGATTTCCAGTAACGGAAAATGCAAAGCGAGATGAACGGTGACCTTCGACCTCGGCTAATCCAGCCTTTTGAGATAGCTTGCCGGGCGGGCTTTCAGGTACTAAGGATGATGAGTTCGTTACGGTTTGAGTAGGAGCCCCTCCAAGTCGGTCTAGGCTGAGATTGCCGATAATTTTAACTAACAAACTTTCCGTTTTGGGTACTGAGCAAGACGATGAATGTGAAGTTCGACTTGCAGGGGATCCCATTTTTAGGGGCCAGCTTAAGGAATTCTTCGGCAGAAAACCAACCAAATGGAGGAGGTACTGTTATCCTGGAGGAAAAGTTGAGGATCTTCTCATTTCAATTTAAGATTTGAAAAGGCGAGATTACCAAGACACGTACTAATAATGTTTTATCTACAAGATCCGAAGAACTTCTAGCAAGGTACAGCCACTGATGAGAAAGGTAAAAGAAAGGAGTGGGAACGTAGCGTTTGCAAGTATCTTTCCCAAGATAGATGCAGCGAATGGAAGAGCATCTTATATTAACAACTCTCTTACAGTTCTTTGCAAGGAAGAGAGAGTGTACTTCATCGATTTGTGGGATGATTCTGACAAACAAATAGAGCCATTCTGGCGAGACGGCCTTCATCTAAACAGGGTAGGCGTGGCAAGGCTGAGAAAAATAATTAATAACTCTCCTGTAAATTTTCAGGCAGAACACCATCGGTGAGTTGAGAGCACATAGGGAAGAGTGGCTCACCATGCCGTAATAATAATGTAACCTTGTGAAAAACAAATTTTCCTGTCTACTACTGTAACGCGCGTAGTATTTGAAATAAGCTCAAGGAATTTAAATATTTAGTGCACTTAGGTAGCTTCCATATTATAGCAATAACTGAATAATGGGTGGAGACATCTAGGAGCTAGGAGATAATATATCGGCAAATTGCAACTATCTGGATATAAATTAATCAATAAAGACCGTAAGTATAAAGAAGCTAGAGGAGTAATACTGTACAAACAAAAATCATGTAGGTTTAACCGACTCTCCCAAATAAGTTAAAGTAATATGCGCCGAAATAAAATCGAATGGTTTTCCGATTAATATCTTTGTAGTGTATAGACCCTCACCACACCAGATTGAGATTAACATTATTGTAAGTAATATTAAAGATAATTACCGTTTATTATTTGTAGATTCAAATTGTTAGAAAAATTAGCTATGACACGTCAAATGCAGGGGGGAGGGGGCATAAGCTATTGGATTTAATGGAAGAAAATTACGTCACACAATTAGTCAATGAACCAACCCGAGGGAAAAAGTATCCAAGACGTAATTCTAACTAACTTCTTAATCTTATATCCAGGAATTAGTATCGTGGAAGATATAGGTTCCAGCAATCCCAAATCAATAAAATTTGATATTAATATAAATCGTAACAAGGAAACAAATGATATTAAAGTGCCAAATTATAAACGTGCTGAGTTTAAGGGTTTCAACCGTAAGTTTAGAGAGATCAAGTAAGATCCAACGTTAGGAAAATTTAATCAGTCCCATGCCATGGCCATCAAGACTTCCACACCTGCTGGCAAATCAGCTACGCGTCCAAGGACTCGGGCTGTCCTGAACCAACTCCTAGCAGTACCTCGTAGTGTGGGTGGACAGGCGGCTGTCCTTCACGCAGCATGTCACGCACCTGAGGGAGCGGACGCAGGCCCGGCTGAAGGTGATGAGGGCCATGACGCGGCCGAGCGCTGGTGCAACCTTCCCCGTCCTCCGCCTCTACTACCTGCAGGCAGTGCGCTCCCTAGTGGACTACAGTGCAAGGGTCCTTGTAGCGCTACCCGGGCAGCAGCAACAGCACCTGGAGGTGATGCAAAACACTGCCATGAGTACCATGTTGGGGGCACCGAGGTGGTGCAATGCCTGTGTCATGCAAAGTGAGGACAACCTGGTGCCCCTCACCGCCAGGGTGGATTGCATTGTGGCCTGTCGGGTGGCCAGAGTGCTCCAGCGCGACGTAGAGGGTGTTGCGCAGAGGAGACTCCGAATGGCCGTGGCGTAAGGCATCGAGTGCCTGCGTAGCAACAGGTGGCTCGTAAACGTCAGCCTAGCAACCAACACCCTTAACCAGGCAGGGAAGTGGCTGTAGCGCGACCCCCAACCCCCAACCCCGCCTACGTTCCACCACCACCATGGGACCACCGCCGCCCACTTCACCGCCAGCAAAGCGAACTGCTTCACCGAGGAGCTGCGCCAGCACACCCTCAGGGCCATGTCTGAGGTCACGAAGCCAGGCAGTGCAGTCTACTTCACTGACGGCTCCGTCGACCTCGACAGCGAGAGGCTTAGGGCCACCTTCGTCACGAGTGGCTTGACGCAGGCGTGGAGGACATCAAACCACTGCTCCACCCTCCAGACGGAGCTAGTAGCAATTCTCCACGCCTTCCAGCTCGCTCTGCTCCGCCGGGAAGCCGCTGTGGTGATACACACGGACTCTCTTTCGGGACTGCAGGCGCTGCAGCATGCCCACGCCCACACCCGGGACAACATCAACCTTACCACCACCATTCTGTGCACTCTACAGGACCTGGCATCTAAAGGCAGGCGTGTCCGGCTCCACTGGATTCCCAGCCACGTTGGCGTGCGCGGCAACGATGCTGCCGACGAGGCAGCCTAGCAAGCCGCCCACGGCCCCACCATCACCCGGACACTGCGCCCCAGCCTGCAGCAGCTTAAGGTGCAGGCTAAATGCAGGGCCACCCACACGCCCACAACGCCCACCAGAAGCCCTAAGAATGGGAAGCAACTAAGAGGCAAGCGGCGTGGTATGCTGCAGCCACAGCCTATCGCCCACTGAACTCATCCTTCCAGGAGCCCAGAGTGAACGGCGTGCTGCTATAGCGTGTGAGGCTGGTCTACGCCACGTGAGAAGAGCTGAACGCCTACTTTGTGGCAGAGAGGTGCAAACACTGCGGCGGCCGCTCCCAGCGCCCACTGGTGCACTACCTCCTCTCCTGCCCAGCCACCGCTCGCCTCAGGCCAGAGCGAACGCCAGCCCCTCACCCCTGTTAGAGGTGCCCTACTGAGGGCGCAAAAGGCAAAAGCTGCCCAGGTGGTCCGCCACACCACAACAAACAAGCTGCTGGAGGTGCTGAGAACAGCACCCCCTCAGCGCTGATCGCCACCCGCGCCCAGACGGGCGACAGGTGGTGAGGACCGCCGCCACCCACTTGCAGAAGATAAAATACGCGGGGGACTCTCCGCCGCGTCTTACCGCACCCCAACACTGGCGGGCTCTCCGCATTGTGTAATGTGTACGCTTATATTATGTGTATTTATATATTATTATATCATATTATTATTGTATTTGTATTAGATTATGTATAAATGCACGCTATTGCACAATAAACCTATACAAACAAACAATAGTAGAAGTCGGAAGACGGCCACGCATTCGACTTCAATGAATTTCTGTACCCACTTTTGATTTTGCCTAATAAAGACAATTGAGCACCGCTGACAGAAAACAGCCTATTCTGGAAGTCTTTTGTTCAATTTTACTTCACCCTTCAGAAAGAGAGATACTTTTTTCATCGGTAATTCAATTTTCGATGAGGCTTAAGCACCTTACTGCTCCTTTCCATTGTCCTGCATGGAAACCTGCCTCGGATGTCTGCCATTCATTAATTTTGTCTTAACTATGTCGGTCACTTGAACTGACATAATTAAGGGTTTATGTTAAAACTAGTTTGAGGACTAGCCCACAGCGGAAGCACAAGTCAGAAATTTTCTCGAAACTGCGACATAACTACAAATTTCGGTCAGAGGAGAGATCCTCATCGCCTGGGGGACCCGGCCAGCATCATAGAGGGAAGTAACACCCGTTTCTATGTAGTTGGATGCGGTGATGGCGTAAGTACCCGAGAGGAGAGACGGCTGACCGTATGTATTGTCTAATCACACGCCGCGCATTTGGCTTCAGTCTCTAGCCATTCGGATGAATTACTTACACGTTTGGAGGCACATATTGAGGAGCTAACGTACATCGTCCAGAGTTGCCTAAAAAGAGCTTGGAACGATTCCGTTGGAGATAACGTTCGGAGAAATGATCAAGCTCTTCCCTGCGTTTTTACCATGCGAAATGTGAAAAGGCTCGCAAATGCGTTTTCTCCAGCCAACATAAATCTGAAAACTAGGCTATTGGTCGTTCCTATCACCACCTGTACTGCACTTGGACTCAAAGCTGGTCCGAATCACAGACCTTTCATCGAAATTCACTTTTATCATCGATACTTGTGCAGAAGGCAGCCTATTTTCTTCTTGCATGAAGAAGATTATACCTATCCAGTACATTTTTGCATCAAATGGAACCAAGTTCCCAGTTTATGAACACAGTTGAAGACTTTTTCTTGGTCACCGTCGAAATGTTAAGGGGGTCATCCTCGTAGCAGCAGTCCACATCCCTATCTTAGATGCTGATTTTCTCCAGCACTTCAAGCTTTTTGTTGATCTTAGCAAGAAATCTCTCGTGGATAAGGACACCTCACCTTATTCTCGTGCTTGCATGAACTCAGTGGAATCTACCGTCATCTCTGAACCAGTGACGTCGACTTCGTTCAAAAGAATCTTAGAAAAATTCCCTGCAATTCTTACTTCGGTGGACAGCCACCACAACCACACCTGCTGTATAAGCCAAACTCCAATGACTTCTGTTGGAGCGGTTAAAAAAAAGCGAAGGAGGAATTCTAGCACATGTTGGATCTCGGGCTCATCAGACCTTCCAACATCAATTGGTCCTCAGCGCTTCACATCGTGCCCCAAAATACTGGAGACTGGCGCCCGTGCAGTGACTTTGCCGCTCTAAATGACATTACCATTCCCAACAGGTATCCACTTCCGCACATACATGATTTTACGGCCAATTTATATGCGCGCACAATCTTCTCAAAGATTGACCTGGTGAAAGCTTTGCGCTGTTTCAATATTTGTACATGCATTTTGGCCTCCGCAATGTTACACAAACTTTCCAACACTTCATTGACCAAGTGACTGGTGGATTACCCTTCTGTTTTACGTATAGAGATGACCTTCTGATTGCCAGGTCTTCGGTAGACGAACACCAGCTCCATATTGAAGCTCTATTTCCCTGGCTTTAAGAATATGACCTTCAAATTCATCCAGACAACTACCTCTTTAGTGTCCTGGAACTTTACTTCCTTGGATACCATATTAGTATGAACGACTTTAGTCCTAAAATGCTGATAGGGCTTGCATCCCTAAAACCTAGTATAAAACCATCTATACATACAGATGGACTGGGCACATGAAAGAACTTTATAAAAATTGAGAGTAATGTACGAATTAAATATCAGAAACGCATCAGTTGACTCTCTACAACGAAGTAGAGAGATCAAGGAAGAGCTCAACCAGTTGATCTTCGAACAACAACAGAGACAATGGAACGATGCGATAGAGAGCCTCGATCCAAATACATCCACTAAAGACTTTTGGAAGAAAGTCAGAAGACTCAGAGGATCATCTGGAAACAAGAAGAAAATGGAAATCCAAAAAGAAGATGATCCATTGAGACAGATGACAGAAACATAGAGTTAATATTCCGGCGTTTTGGGAAAGAATCTTCAGTATACCGAAGAAGAAAACGAAGAATTTGAAATAGGGTTCGAAAAAAACATCATAGCCGAGCTTAACAGGGAAATATATAGAACGCATATTCATCACCAGATGGACAGACTGCGTGACGGAGACTCCGTGATCACCGAAGAAGTGATCCTTGGCGCACTTCGCTCATTTCGCCAAAAAGCCCCAGGACAATCGGGGCTTGCGAAGCTAAACTTCGAAAAGGCACCAGCCAACATCATCGAAGGAATGAGACATATTTTCAACGCGTGTCTAAATACGGGGTACTTTCCAGAGGCTTACAAGACGGCAAAGATGATCTTCTTGCCCAAGTATGGAAAGGACCCAACGTTGAGGGAGAGCTACCACCCAATTTCACTTCCGGAATTTAGCGGAAAACTCTGAAAAGATCCTCAACGGGAAGCTGGTGTCTCACCTGGAAGAAAACTCCCTCTACAACGCTTGCCAATACGGGTTTAGAAAGAAGCGAAGTACGGAAATGGCAGTCAATGTCATTACGGAAAAGCTTGCCCAAGCCAAACGGGACAGGAGTTACGTGGATATTGTTTGTCGGGATGTATCAAAGACGTTTGATAGGGTTTGGCAGCGGGGCATGCAGTATAAGATCTTACGGCTGGGTCTAAGTGAAAACTTGGAAAGAACTCTCTGTGAATACGTCATGGAGAGAGTGGCGTATGTCAGTCTAGGGTGCACGGACGGACCCAAATTTTCGCTCACTGCAGGCCTTCCGCAGGGAGGGGGTGTCTGTCCCCCACCCTTTACTCGATATACACCGCAGATGTCCCAGGCCCTGTGTACCCCTCTTCCCTCAATATTCAATACGCCGATGATTTCAGCCAGATAATCATATCTCCATGGAGGAATTTCCCGTGGCAAGCTCGCATGACGGTGATAGAAATCACGAATTTGAAAAACTACGAGGCTCAATGGAAAATCAGAACAAACCCAGCGAAGTTCAAGGTGGTCCACATTGGACGCACCCTAAGAGCAGACGTGCGTGTGGGGATACTCTATATCCATACACCAACGAATGCAATGTACTCGGTATGAAAATCACCTCCACCAGGTACGCGAAGCACGTCGAAGAAAGAATTTCTCAAGCCTCGGCTGCTGTCAGAACTCTATATTTGTTTAGAAATCTACGCGAGAGCAACAAGAAGAAGATCTACAATGCCCATGTAAGATCTACGTTGCTTTACCCCGCCTCCACCCTCTCTTGTGTCTCGAAAACACAAAAGAGGCGACTTCAAGTAGTGCGAAATAAATGCATGCACCTAATCACAGGTACACGCAGGCAAAAAAGAAGACGGCAAGAAGACCTGCACAGAGAGGCGGAGATAATTCCCATTAACAAAGTCATCGAAGAACGGACCCAAAAAATACAGGATCTGGTTAATCGAGAACTGAGTGAAGAAATTACTCAGATGATTAACCAGAACAGAAGAGCAGAATGTCGCGCCAGATTTCCGAGCTCCGCCAACCGAGTGGCTGGCGGGGGGATGAAGTGCCGTTCTACGCATGATGAGATGTACTATCTAACCTTACCAAATAAATCAACCGAAGCAAGTCAAGAACCTCACAATTATGACAAACAATCACCGAAGAAGACACCTCTAAACCAAGATAGAGGAAAACCCCGAATACGACAAGAACCTTCCCGACTATGTAAAAACAAAAAAAAACTAAAAGCACACACACATACAAAGAATACCAAAACATTAAGCATGTACTTAAAAGTATAAAAACATAAACAAATAGGCCATGCATAACACACACAAAATTAAACTTAAGTAATTAAGATAAATGGCCTGAACGCCATAAAAAAATCAAAAATCAACAGAAACAACTCAATACACGCTACAAAAAAATAATGAAAGTGATAGGTCTGATCGCCAGGCTCTAGCATCTCTTTGCACCCTACCACACTTCTTTCTTTTTTCATCGCTTGTATATTTTCTCTATCTATGCACACGCCCTATCGCCCTTCCCTAAATGCACCCACTTTAACGTAATCAGTAAATTAGACATTATCCTTACACTACGGAGTATAATGTACTCCGAATGAGGAATACTTCAACCAGGTACAGGAAGCACGTCTATGATAGAATTTCTAAAGCACGCACGCAGTCTGAACTCTATATACTTCAGAAATCTACATGAGAGTAACAAGAATAAGATGTACAATGTCATTGTAAGATCTCCGTTGCTCCCCCCCCCCCTCTTCTTTGTGTTTTAAAGAAACAAAAGAGGAGACAACAAAGAGTGCAAAATAGTTGAATGTAACTAATTACAGGTACATGCCGGCGAGAAAAAAAGAGCAGGACATGGAGGCGGGGATAGCCCCCATTTAAATTTTTGAAAGCCTCTCTTTTTCCTGAATACGAGAGCTCTATCATTAGCCCAACATAGTGGTTTCCTGTGTTTTCCTGAACAAATCCTTTGGAATACTTTGCTCTTTAACTTATTTAAATCTTATTTGAAAGTATCCCACATGTCAGAGTCATGTTATTTCTGAACTCCTCCCAATTGATTTGTTCTAATAAGCTACGTAATCTGTCATAATTCCCCATTTTGAAATTTAAAATTCTTTATTAGACTTAATTCATATAATATTACCCAGATCAATTCAAACTATCTGATGGTTACTACTGCCTAATGTTTCCCTAACTAAAAATTCCTGATTGGTTACGACTAGGCCAAGTATATTGAAATAGTAAAAGAAGATTAGAGAGAATGGTAGTGTGAAAAAAAATTGAAAATATAATGAATGTCAAAATACACAAATATTTATGATGAAAATTATAAGTATTTTTCACAAGGTTTCGTAGTTTATTTTCTTTTAATCGTTAATAATAATAATTACATAATATCTGTCTAGAAAAATAAAACGAAAAACTACATAATGAACGATATTTGACTAACATGCAATTAGTAGCTAAATTCCTAAAATATGAAATTAACGCCTCTCAGCCAAAACGTGATGACGGAGTGGAAAACACCTCCCTTTCCCCAGTGTTTGTACTCTCTGTAATTTTAGCACACTCACTTTGAGTAAGTATTTAGTTTAATACAGACTAGATTAATACTTTGGTTTGACTAGGCCAAGTATTGTCTCCTGTTGTTCTTAGGATTTAGTTTCCTGATTCTGTATAATTTGTCACGTTGATATTTAGTCTGGGTGCTTCGTTCTGTTAAATGGGTTGTGTTGCCGATTTGTTATTTTGAATCTCAGAATTTTCGCACTAGTGGTGTATGGGTATTTCTCCCTACTTATTAAAATACGTTCCCACTTTCCTTTTTTATTTGAGATAGTGTTGAATTTTTCACCACTTGTTTAACATTTCGTTTTTCTGTCATAATTGTTTATTTTTTTCTATTTTCTTTGTTCTTCATACAAGTATATGTCGGGATCTGGTGACTGAGGAAATGATTTGGTTATCGTCCTTTAAGAAATGTATATGGTCGTTTGATCCTAGGGGTGGCAGGAAGTTAGAAGATCCTACGTGAAGAGAGAATAAAGTATGGGTAAGAAGAAACTGCCTTGAAGAATGTCCTCCTTGAGCCTCAATCCCGACCCTTGATGTTTCGTTATGGAGATGAATGCACTAAGGCTGCTTATAAAATTAGAGAGGAGCCTAATAAAATTATCTAGGGGGCCTATTCGTTTCAGTTAAGAATAGGCGCTTCACATCAAGCTTTATTAAAGACCTGTTTCAAGTCAGGAATGCCCGATTAATTATGCGATTTGAGTCTTTTGAATGAGCCAATTTCTCAGCTATTGGTCTTGATAGTCTATAATATCAGCACATTTTCTGTTTCTCTGTACTAATTAGCTTGCTGAGTTGCGACTTTAAAAATTACTTGCTTTCTATCTACTGTTGTGTTTATTCCTGTTGTTTATTACGTCTTTAATATTTTTTATTGCTTAGGAGATATAATTTTATATATACTTCTTTTGTTATTTTAATAAGTGTATTGATTTCTTGATCTTTTTCTTCCGTACCTATTCTCGCGATGTTTTGTGGTTCTAATTATTGCATCTCCCTTTCATAGAGCTACCAGTTAACTTTTAGATAATCATTTTTTCTTTTTGGGCACGTATGTTTATTGTGTTAACGGAAATGTTGCTTTAATACTATTTTAACCAGATGGTAGATGCAGATCTACAGTAGTTCTATAATCAGGTTTCAGTTAAATTAAAATGTTTTTCAGTACAATATTTGTTTTGTTGCTGGCCTTTGTTAGCAGTATCTTGAGAAGTCCGGCCAAATTCTTTCTGAATTACTTAGATAAATAAGGATTTCGAGGTTTCTTGCACACGTCGATTGTGCGGGATTTGTGGTTACCTAGAAATTTTACAGGGCCTCTTCTGTTGAAGATCTGTAGAATTTATTAATCGGTATGTAGTTACGCTTTGGAGGTCGGTATCTTCCAATAATTCTTAACTATCTAAGTAGGGTTTCAATTTTAATTCCTTTCTAAAAATCTGGTTGCGCTTTTATACTTCTATGTTTATTAAATCTTTTTGATAGCTATTACTATTATATCAAATCTTTTATTGAGTAAAAATAGTATCTTGGAATTTTATTATTTCTTTTATGTTTGCTACTGTTTGTGAATTATAATTTGTCGGGTGGTATTTTGTCATATAGCATTAAAAAAATTGCCCTTTTGAGGATATATCCATTAATGTTTATTTAGAATATTTCTATTTTATATTGTGCCATTTTATGGTTACTAGTATTATTTGCCCGATTGTTAAGAATTTAAATGGCTTTGCTTGATAATGTAGATGGGTTAGTATGGATTTTGCATCCTTCACTTCAGAATTCCTTATTCACTTTCTACCATTTTGTGTTCAGAATAGTGCGCCACTTTGTATGTATTTTTTCTTTTTACTTCGATAGTTAATTTGACATTTTTAGTTCCTAAATTTTTTTATTGTTTGATGGGAAGATATTAAAGTATATTGCATTTTACTCAAATTTCTTGTTTTGTTTTTTTTGTTTTCCAACTTAGGTGCTAATAGTATCCTTGTTTTACCATTCACTATATTGATCGGGGTCCTTTCAGACTTTCCTTTGCTAGTTCTTAATTCTGCTGTTGATTTCTTTCTTGTTTTCACCTTATCCTTGCTTATCTTAGAAAGCCTTTGTTGTGGGCCTGTTTTATTTAGGGAGGGGTCTTCAAGTTCTATGTTTTTGATTAATTCAGTTTTTTTTCTGTTTTAATTTAATTTTGAACATATCTGTAGAAAACGTGTCATCCTGTAACTTGAAGGTTTTTAAGCCCATTCATGGTCTATTATTATACCCAATATGAGGATGGTAACGTAGATCCACAGTCAAACCCATTCTCGTAAAAATAATTGGCTCTGTAAAAGAGGCACAGGTCAGAGAAAGTTACTACAAAGTGTAAGATGGAAGCGAAGGGAGTTACATATAATATGTAAAAGGAAAGGAAGTAAATAAACAAAAAGAAAACAGTACCTTAAGTTGCATAATTTTATTTTATTGATATGAAAAATTACTTTTTTGTTTTTGTTTTGTTTTTTGACTCTGTCTCAATTTGGTTGCTCTAATTTAATGTAGTCCGCTGAGTAACTGCTTCGAGTTCCATATTTCTAATATGATGAAGTGCGCCACTCTCCCTAGCAAACTATTACACTCTCACTTATTTCTTTTTTACCATAATTCCAAATCTATTTTTTGCTATCCCATTAATTTTTCCCTGACTACCCTAAGCTGAAAAACAAAGGATCCTTTCACTATGAACCTAACAGCATGAACATATCTGAGGAATGGCCAAAGCCTAGGTCTGAATACATAGAAATAAAGCTTAGGTTACTTTCAATATAAGTTGTATTAGTATTATTCCGATACCTTCATTTCGCTTCTAATTTACAAATTATCAAATCTCTTCGAATGCTAGTCTCATAGAATCACTTATGGGAGAAATATACGCAGGTCTTTTACTGTGTAATGCATTTATTATAAATTCTATGACATCATTAAAGAAATTTAACAAAATAAATTCCTATTTTGTTACATAAGTGTAGAAGAATGGGTAGAATGGAAAATTTGACACTCTCAAGGTGACTTTGCACCCGGAGCCACCTGTAATACCGCATATCTAGTACATATTGAGAGAAATAATTTTTTTTTCTACTATGAAAGAGGAACCTCTAGCGAGCTAAATAAAACAACTAACAAAAGTTAAAGGTAATACTTCAGATTCGGGGCGCACGGTAGGTGGCGCTGTTAGTAGGCTACAATTTTGGGCTACAATATATCTTATGACGTCAGACGGTAGCTTCAGATGTGACAAATCACGGCGTTATATTTCTTGGTTGTTTTGGGAATTTGTAACTTTTAATCTGTATTATTTAATAAATATCTGCGCCTCTGCTCGTTTATACTTTTTTCTAAGTTAGGTTAAGTTTCTTGATGTCTTTTATTGTTTTGTTTTCGTATTTTCTGTTGGCTGCGAACGATAACAGCTTCTTACTGGAAACATCGTAGCTTATAAATAGGACCCGTTTTGCAAATGTTGTGGTTTTGTTATGGCGTTTTCGTGCTCTCCATGTGCTTCTTCGTTATTCGAATTCGGCTTTAGTTTGTATAATCGCGAAAAACTTTTAGATTATCTAGAGGCGCATAAACTAATCAAGAAACCTATAAAAGTAAGAATTGTTTGTTATTAGGTTAGGTTTATCTGCCAGTAGAAAGCTCATATACAAAAAAATATAACACCGAAATTGTTCACATCTGACGCTACCGTCTGACGTTATAAGACATATATTGTAGCCCAAAATTGTAGCCTATAAGCAGCGCCACCTATCGTGCGCCCCAAAACTGAAGTGTTACCAAGTTAAATACAAAAGTAATAAGGTTAATTATAGATGTAGCAGTTTTTAAGCAAGTACAACTTGTCATAGTTATTGTTTGAGAGATTTTTGTATTGAAGAAGAAACCAATTCTATCGAATGTTGACCCGTTTTATCCAATGTCCTTCAATTGATCAGAATAGGAGAGGAAAGGCTTGGCCGGCTCTTGAATAATGATGCATCTTCTTTTGTCAAGAGGACTGCGCTAGTCTTTAGAAAGTATGTATGGATCTCTTGTGTAAAAACTTGCACAATGAAACCACATAGATTGTCAACCTAAGCATCAAATATATCATGCTTCTATAGGAGCGCGAATAGTTTCAGAAATACGATGAACAATTTAATAGCGTTCGCTACGATAGAGGATTTTGGCATTATTGGCATGATGGAGTCGTGGATAGAAAGTTCCTATATCGAGAGTTCAATTTATTGGTTATAGCGAGTTTAATAAAGATAAAATTAAAGAAAATGTGGATGAGTTTTATTTTATTATAAGAAAAATGAATCAATCTAAATGTGATAGGGATTGATTTAAATATAGGTATATGTTGATAATATTTAGGTGTCAGTATCACGAATAGTGTCTCTGCAATTAAACTTGTACCACCGAAACAAGAAGAAAATCAAGGTAATATTCCTTTAAACTTATTTCGAATATAAGTAGGTAATAAATTGGTGTTTTCCGCGAAGATTTTAATTTTACGATCTTAAATATTGACAGAAAAGTGGAGGAGAGTAATCTTAACATTTTAGATCTAATATATGAAGAACAAAAAGGAGTTGGCTGATATATATATATATATATATATATATATATATATATATATATATATATTGACAAAATTTTAGGAAGCAACGATCACCTCATGATCCCTTTTGATAAAAATATTCTTAAGATATTGACAATAGCTCTCAATCCATTAGTAATCTACAGTGACTTTACATACAGGTAATGTGTGTTTCATTTCTTCTTTGCTGTTTTGCTATTTATAAGTAGATAAAGTAAGCATTTATAATACTTCAAGCCAGATAATGTTGATAAATGAAAACATTAAAAAATTATATAGTCGAATGTAACAGATGTTAAAAATTTCTAATAAGAGTAAGTGTTGACAAAACGAGAGCGTTATTATTGTATTCCTTAGCTTATTAAATGTGACTAAGGATAAGAAGAGAGAAATTAGAATAGGAATTAGTGATGATATATTAATGCGAACCTAAGGGACTTAATATTAGACTGATGATTGCAATCAAATGCAGAAATGCATAAACATACCTTAAGTTTACTGATAATTGACTTATTTAAGATTCAGCCAATATAAGTAGAGCATTAAAGGGGAAATTTATAAATGCCTTGCCATCAAAGACACGACCAATTTACCTGATATTTCTATCTATGGAGCAACTTAGGCAGGATAAAATCTGCTCAATTTATCTTAAATAAATTACATCAATTTAAAAAACTTTTTCACTATCTTCGAGGAATTGTTGAAGGCGAATGTGAGGTGACATTTACTAAAAGGGATATTTAGTAAAGACGAGTTGTGAAAAAATCATCATTGATAAAGAAAGGATGACTGATTAGGTTAAATCATGAATTTGAAAGAGAGAAAAACATTACATTTAATTCTTGAAAATGGCTGAACATAAATAAGGAAAATTTAATTGTACAAAAGATACTCAATAAACTTAAAAAAAATAATTCCAAATGAGAAAAAGAAAGTACGAATGAATTTTATTGAAGATGCAATAAATAATATAATTTCCCATAAATTAAGTATTGATCAAACCAAGAAGTCTTTATTTTATAAATTATATTCATACTTTGTCAAAGTCTATTAGACTGAAAGAAATATGTTGCCTAATATGTATAATGTTTACAAAATATAAAAGATTCAACTATTGAAAAGTCAAGAATTAATATCTACGAAAAACTAAGGAAATCTTCGTAATTAGAAAATATATTTATAGACTTGTAATTGATCTGTTTCTTGGGAACAAATCAATTACTAGGCAACCATCTATTCCTCTAAAAAAGAGAAATTTCAAGAACCTTTTTTACAATCTAATGTTTAATTTTAACATAAAACGGGTAATGTGAATTTTTATTCGGGAAATTTGACATTCCTGTTTTCTGTTAAAGTTAAACGTTAGCTTATACAAAGTCCTCTTAGCAATTTATAAAAAAATAAGTGTTTATAGAGGAAGGATTTATCATTATTTTATTTTTATTTCATACCTTAGAGGCAATGGTTATTGAGATATTGCTTCTCAAACACGATCCATATGTCGGGGTTCAGGAGGCACCATATATATATATATATATATATATATATATATATGTAAGTCAGAGTAGTGCAAAGGAATTGGTAGCTGAATTACATATATAACGAAGTGTTGTTTAATAAATCTTTGATTGAATGTACAGTCATGGACAAAAGTTTTGTTATTGCAGATTTGTTCATAAAAGAAAATAAAGCTAGTCATTATCAAAAGAACACTATAATATTATAGCAAATATTGTGCATTTACTGTAGTTGTATTATGTATTTGTTAACTAAATTTTAAGATTAAATAGAGGATTTCCTATATATAAGATTCTTTTGCAATGGTTTCTATTGTGTTAATGAAGCCGATCGGCTAAAATATCATGTGAAAATACAATACAGTGCTGTCTGAAAAGATCAAAATGCCTTTATTTCTCTTATATCTTCAATAAAAGTTGCCAGAGATAACCCTATGTTTCCAAAATTGGTGTATGATAACTTACAGGGCAAAAATCCGTATGTGTAAAGTTAATCCAAATATGTATGAAGAAAATGACTTATCAAGAGAAGCAATTTACAAGAAACATTGTATTGTACAAAATTACATGCATAATTAATCTGCCACGGCTCTCTCTATCAATGCGCTGATCGTAGAGCAGCGTCACCATGATTGTCTTTCAATTAGGCCCATTAGAGAGAAGTTCAATTGATCCCAAAGTGTATTTCATAACATTCTATAAACGTATTAGAAAACAGGTTTATTTAAGGCTGATAAATGAGCCGCTATGCGAAGAACGACCACAAAAAGGTAAAACCAAGATACTGTATTAACCAAATAATGAAAAAGGTCTGCTTCAACAGGGCAACAGCAGTATCTTATAGAGAATAGTGAGATTTTGGCCATCAATGTCTCCAGACAGACATTCATTCTGTTCCTCTGAAACGCAATTTCAAATGCCATGCAGAAAATTACCAACTGCCACAGATATTCGAAGGCATTGAAGACCTTTCTGGACTACGAGGACATCACTCTTATAAACTGGACTGACAAAGTCAAGACCTGAATCGCATTGTAAATCTTTGATAAAAAATCGGCGATAGGTGAGAGAGCAAGGAATCTTAAAACAGTTTAAGCCTTTTGACATACCACTCACTCCCAGATGACCGGATATATAGGATCCCTAAACTATCTTCCGAGAAAGATAAACGGCTTCTTTTATTGCACTCTGCCGCCAATTTATTTGTGGGCCGTTAATAATGAAAGGGTCTTCCTCTTGATGCCCCTTTAGGGGCGCTGCGATTTGCCATCCTGGCCGCCATGTGACGGGATCCAGGGCTTCGTCCGGCCCCAGCTTAGCCTCTCTTCCTTCCTTCAGATAGCCTGTATTTCTTCTTTACTCCCTCACTTCCACTACAACCTCTCTCACAACTTTCATTAGTCAGCCTCTAATTTCACAGGGTAGATACTGACCTTCTTCTCAGCCAACCGTCACGGATCAGTGCTGAGAAGGGGAGGGGACAATGTTCCCTAACGCCTAAGCTTTGGTCTGGGGTGGTTGGTTTTTAACAACCTGATTCATCCCCACCCATACCTTCCTCACATACCCTTTCCTTTTCACCTTACAAACTATATTTTTACGCCGTGTCCAAGGTGGAGCCAGCATGCGGAGGGACTGCCCGGCCACCAGGCGGGAGGGATGGTCTTGAATGGCCGCACTTGGCTCTGCCAGGCCAGTACGCACCACTCGCAGAGCGGGTTACTGCCAGAAGTGATGAGCTATTGAATCCCGTAATTGAAAGAGGGTCACCATGCCCAATGATGAAGAAGTAAAAAATCTCGTCGAAGCCACCCTCGGGCAGCTCTACTTGCGCAGGAGACCCTCCAAACTTCTCTAACCGGAGAGAAGGCTTACTCCTCTCCTACGCCTACGGGTGTAGGGGACTCCCCCTCAACCCCTTCTCTGGAGGTGCTTTCGGGCACCTCCCTATTTCTATCGGTAGTCCCTCCTTTTCTTTCCAAGGGGACTGCCAAGAAAGCCAGCAGGCAGCCCATAGCCGAACGATCCCCACTAATGCGGGTCGGTATGGCACACCCCGTAAGGGGGGAGAGGGAAGCCAGGCTCCTTCAGTCGCTTCCCTCTAAGGATATGCTGGTGAGAATATTGAACCTTCTTGGGGTCAAGGCCTGTGCCTACTCACACCTGACTAGTGACAATAATGCCTACAGGACCTACAATGGCCTGGAGGATATGGCCAACTGGAGGCCACCCCTGAGATATACATGGTCCTTGAGGCAACCCAGGCTCAGACTGTAGGGCGTTCAAAAGGGAGGGGGGAATCCGGGTTCGGTGCCAAGCACCGAACCCGAATCCACCCCTATGCAAGCTCCTCCTCAAACGGCTAGGGTTTCCGAGGCAGTACAAGGAGAGGAGGGATCTCCTCCCACCGGTGCCCCCACGACAACCAGGACCTCCTCCATTTCGGAGAAGGACCTAGCTGAGGCCGGTCCATCTGGCCTGGGGGCTCCTGCCCGCGCAGGCGAGAAACGGGTTTATTCCCCGCCCTCCTCTCCAAAAATGAAAAAGAACAAAAAAAGACTAAAAAGACACGGGGCTCCTCTCCATCCACGAGGTTTGCGGGGAAGGATGGGTCTGCGGCCACTTTGGTAAGCAACCAAGCCAAGATCGGCACATCCGGCCCCTCTGCTCTCTCGGGTGCGGAACCTCCGACTAAGACTAAGACGAAAAGAGCGCAGGGCGAAGCCTCGATAACATCAGGGCCCCTCATTCAGAGGTGACCTGGGATACTCGAGCCCACTGACATCAAATGATTCCTCGTTATTTGCTCCACTGATGGCAGCATGTTGGCCAAGGGCAGCACGATCCGTCAGAAGAGAACATTAGCTAGTGTAACTGGTAGAGAGCCAAAGGTGACCAGTTTCTCGGACGGGAGCCTTCTGGCGAATGCGGCGGCTCCCTTCGAGGCGGCCAAGATAAGTGCTCTTCGGACAATTGATGGCACCCCGTTGAGTATGATGCCGCATTATACTATACCGTGAACTCTGTGAAAAGAGTAGTTTATGCGAGGGAACTCGTTGAATACTCCATATAGGACATCACTTTAAAGCTGGACGACCATGGGGCGGTCAAGGTAAAAACTGTGATGAGAAAACAGGGAGGCGCCTCGAGACCCACCCCTACACTCTTCGTCGCGTTCGAATGTGACAAGCTCTCTGAGTCGGTGCGTGCCGGTTGGTACAGCTACCGCGTAAAGGTATTCGTACCACTGCTGTTGTAAATTGCTTCAAGGCCCTACACGATAAGTCTAAATCGGGTGTGGCAATTGCGGAGAGTCGCACCACGCTTCTTCGAAGCAATGTGGTGCATACCTTCTTGAGAATGAAATCCTGGCCGTTCAGGCCGAGAATCGACTCTCATTCCGTGAGGCTAAAGACTTGCTCCTGGTGCGCCCGGCTCTGGCCCATCCAGGCCAACGAGCACGGTTGTTTCCGCTCCCATTCGGACTACTTCTCGGGTGCTATTCAACCCGGGCGCTTCCCCTGTAAAGCTGGCGGCACAAAGGGTTCACAAGCAGCCCCGGCTAAAACCAGGGCTCCCTCCCCTTCTCCAAGCGTGACCGTTTCTCGTAAGACGAAACGGCCACGCGCCTCCACCGAGTCGTTAGACTCACAGGAGGCAACAGCCTTGAGGTTTGTCGCCAGGCCATCTTCAGGGGTTCCTAAAGCTGTCTTCCGAAAGGAGGACAGCAGGTAAGGAGCTTCGGCTCATACGCCCGCGCCTAGTGGTGAACTGAGTGGCTCGGAGACGGTGTTTCCTCGAAAAGAGGGCCCTCTGACTCAAAAGCCGCAACGCCCGCCTAAGGTTTCGAGGCGGAGGGAGAAAAAGACTCGCATGGCGAGCCCAACCTCCCCCAATAAGTCCTCGAAGGCGCCCGCGCCTTTAGCGCTTTGTTCGGCCAGCAAGGCCCGGGGTTCTTTCTTCTGGAAGCGTACGGCCATTTTGTGAGGGCCTCCTGTTCGAAGAGGGCCCCCGCGTTTTCTCCGAGCTAGGCCTGAAGGGCATATTCCTTCAATGGCATGGCCGTGGACTCCGGGCCAACTGGGAGGAGCTGTGGAGGCTCGTCTAGACCCGTTTTCCGTTAGCTATCGTTTTGCAGGAGACCATGCTAGGTGCGTGCCCCCTGCCCACCCTCCCGGGGTATAAGGGTTTTGCGACTCCACCAACGCAAGAGGGCCGGGCTGGGATGTGCGCGGTTTACACCCGGCATGATGTCTCTGTTCTTACTTTCATTTTAGATACATCCTTTCAGGCAGTGGCTGTGCAGCTTCACCTGGATAGGAGGTATAATATCATTTCTGCCTAAATTCCACCATCAGCTGTCTTCGACACGTGAGAATTCCGCCGCGTCGTGGCACGGTTGCCGAGGCCCTTCCTCTTGCTTGGAGATCTGAACGGCAGACATCCTCTGTTAGAGGATTACTCAATAAATCCCGTGGGACAATTACTTGCCAACCTGATCAAAGAGCTTGAGATAGGTGTCCTAAATGTAGATGAGTTTACGCATTACTGCCCTAGAACTGCTTTATTTTCTTGCTTTGATTTATCAGGGGGCTCTTCGGATGAACAGCCTGATCTTAATTGTGGGGTGGTCGCTGACCTCCATGGTAGTCATCCCTTCCCCCTTCAAATATCATTTTCAGGGCAACTGTCACCTGAGAGCCCACCTTGGTGGTGCTTGCCGCAGGCACGGTGGCCTGCATTTTAGGAAATGACTGAACTCTCTATCTTAGTCGAGGAGTTTAGGTCGGTAGATGAGGCCGTTGAGTTCTTCTAAGGTAGCCTTATCCCCGGGGGCCTGACTACTATTCCCAGAACGTCTGGCCGTTTTGCATGCCGACCACACCCGTGGTGTTCGGCAGAATGTGAGACGGCCATCAAAAATAAGCGTTAAGCCTACATGCGCTATAAGCGCCGCCGAACGATTTCACTGTCGGTGAATTTCGTCGGGCTAGGGCTAGGATCCGTATATTTCGAAGCACGCCCGTAGATCTTCTTGGCGGGCATATGTGTCTTCACTTAATGGGAAGACCTCTCTATTAAAGGTGTGGCAGCGAGTCAAAAAGATTCGGGGCAAGTTCTCGCAGGGCCCCCCTCCCGTTCTCCAGGAGAATGGGACCGCAATCTCGGACCCTGCTTCCGTGGCGGAATCCTTCGCGACCGCTTTCTCCGCATTCTCTAGCTGAGATGCTTCTTCGCCAGCATTCAATGCACGTTGTGATGTCGCGGAAGGCCACCAGCTGGACTTTACCTCTAGGGCGGAGAACCCTTCTGTCGTGGTATGACATTACATTATATCAATACCATATTATATCTATAAGAGAGGACCAATAACTTGAAAGCAAACCGACAAAAGGGACGGAAAACCACGCGTTCAGACGGGCTGAGTAACGAGAAGGGGCAACGAGGTCAGTCAAATTATGGACAATGGCTAAGTTCAAGGTTATTTAAAGAGACATATATAAAAATAGAATTTTATTTACACAAAAAAATTAATAAGTGAATTGAAGGGTAAAATTACCTCAGAGAATTAACGGGCAAAAATCACATCAATAAACGGAGATGGGGGGGAAATTAAATCAATTGGGTTACTGAAAGGGAAAGGGGGGTTGACTTACGGATGTCTTCTGCTCTTGAGGTGAGGCCGCTCGAACTTCAAAGCCGGAGGTTGGAGTGATGACGGTTCTCCAAAAGCAAGGAGGGCGGGGAACTTCCGGTCCAGGGGAGAGTATTTCGGCTACCCGAAATGAGTTGGGCTTCGACAGGAGTTGATGAAAGAAGTCGGGAAAATCACTCGGGGCGATCGTTCAGTGGAATTACCTCCTGGCTGGGCTAATTCCAAATACACAAAATAGTCCAGCTGTCACTTTGCTTTGTTGCTAGCAATTGACTTGGAACCATGGGGAAATCTTCTTGGTTCTGGTCTACTCTCGAAGGGCCTCGAATCTTCTGGCAGAGCTATTTTAGCCCGCATAAAGGTGAATCCTGGGGGACTCGAATTGAGGCTACCGCTTGTGGAAGGGATGGGGGGAATCTGGGCTTACCACTTTAGTCCTAGCCGAGACTTTTGTTGCACATGGGAGTTCCTTTCTGTTCAAGATCTTCCACGTGGGGATTCCCTCAAACATCTCCCAACCGAAAGATGATGCTTTACATAGCAGTTGCATTGAAAAAGATCATCCCAACCCGTCAAACTAGTATTATCAAAGGTCTAAGAAAATTCTGACTTTCTACAACAGGTGTACATACAAAAAAAAACCGTAAATCTGAGCTCAGCGGGGAATTTAAACAGGTCGATGGTAGAGAATTTGGCTAATACAATTTTAAAAAAAAGAAAAATCACAGTAGAACATTGGCGACATTTCAGTGGAACCAAAAAAAAAGGATACAATTAAATGGAGGCATAAATATGGGACAAAACAAAACCCTCAACAATTTAGTGGACCCCCCCAAAAAGAAATCATAATAAGGAACATTAATGAGATAATATATATATACAATTCACGTGGAAAACCTTCGCTCCCGCCGGAGTATGGATGAGGTAATCCACGGGTCCTCTAGCCTCGAGGACGGGTTGGGTCCCTTTCACTAGCTGAAAATTTTGTTGCTCCCCATGGGAAGTAGCACCAGCACCTTCGCCCCTTGCTTGAATTTTCGTTCCCGTGACTTAAGGTATAATTAGCTCTCAAACCTCTCAAAAAGTCCTTCTTCACGGGACACGAGACTCATTTGTTGCCTCGGGTCGACTCATTCTCGAGAGATTTAGTTTTCTCCCAAAGGGGGGGGGGAGAGATGCGCACTCCTTCTGGGCGCGGGAAAACTTATCGATCCGGAGGGCTTAGAACTCCGGTTCGATAGGGATTTTCAGTTGAACAGGTGCACCGGATTCCAGGGCTGCCTGCGTACGTGTAATCACGGGTTGGGCCACGGGATGGTCGTGAATTACGGGGTTCTGACCGAATAAAACGGAGCAGAACTGGATTGGGGCCGCTACCACTTCGGCCCAACCGGACATATAGTCACTCGATGTGACAACGAATTACTGAGAAACGACTGGCCTGGCTAAGGTAGTCGTGGACCACCGCAAATTTATTGTGGCCGGGCCCAACAGGGGGTAGTAGGTCCTCAGACACTATAATACAGGTGCACCCGGTGTCACGGAAGATGGTGGAAACTCGGCGACCGTTCAAAGTTCCGTTCTCGAAATTCTAATCCCCCAGGGTTGTTCTCATTAAAGAGAAAATTTACCTGATGGACCGGGTCTTTGGTGGGCGAGGGAGGTTCGTGAGGTCTTCTGAGGCAACGGAGGAGGATCAGGGGCGGCCCAGATTTGCTGCACTTAGTAGGACTGAGAGTTTGCGAATCGGGAGTTTTGAGGACAGTTCGTGCGGTAATAGCCGGGAAATCCGCAGGTGTAGCAGAAGATCGGGTTCTTTTGGTACGGCACAACCGGGGGAGAAAAAACTAGGGGCTTAACGTCTCGTTGTTCCGATAGATGGAGGTTTCTTTGCTTCGAGGGACTAGGAGCTTTGGTAAATCTTGGAACCAATTTAAATGGGGTCTCAGGGCCATAAAATTTAGTTTTGTGGGGTGATGGGGAGCCTTTTTAATATCCTTAGGGTATAAATCGTGACTACCCGCGTAAACATCGGCCTCTTCCAAGCACTCCTTGAAAGTGGCGCAACGTTTATCCTTAATGAAGGCGCAAATTTCGGGAGCCACGGCAGCTAAAAGCTGATCCCTAAGGAAGAAGTCCAGAAGGGACTTGTAGTCCGGGGGAATCTTGCACGCTTTCAGCAAACACTGAAGGTTTCTTTGGAGGATGTACCAGGGTTGTCGAAAGTTTGGCCAGGGCGGATCCTTTCCTGACGGAATCGGGAGCGGTAGAATTCGCTATTCATGTGAACAGCGGCTAGCAATTCGGACTTCAACGTGGAATAGTCCAAAGTTGCTTCCAGAGGAAGGGATTCAAAGATATTATCCCTTAACTTGGCATTCAGAAGGGAAAGTAAGCGAGCGACGCCATCATTTTCGAGATCCCATCTATTGATGAAAGATTCTCTCAAAATGTGCAAAAAATGACCCAAAGTCCTCTCCATCATTGAAAACGGAAAGGTAGACTGAAGGAGTTTGGGGAATTTCACCCCGGGAACCGATGGACTGAGAATCCATTTGATTTCGGCTCATTTCCAGCTCATGCTGCCTAATTTGTTCACGTTCTTCCATCTCCATTTGGTTCTTCTCCATCTCCATCTGCATCTTCAGTTTGTTCTCCTCCATATCCATCTTCAGTTTGTTCTTCTCCATCTCGAATGTCCTTTGCTCTGCCTGTTCGTTCTTCTCTTCTTCCTGTACGCAATTTAGCAGGTCTTTGCCCGAAAGACCTAACATTTCACCCTGACTCTTAAATTTTTCGAAGGATGACATTTTTACGCAGTTAACTGAGGGAACACTCATACGCGAACGTGCTATGAAACTACTCACGCGAAACGAATACTTGAATATTCGTGAAGGCCTTGATCACAAAAAAAAATTAAGATACAGCCACTACCTCTGCTGTTTCTAAGCTAGACAAAAAAATTAAAATGGTCCTACCGGAATTAGCACAACAAACACCTTAACTCTTTTGGATTAATAACCAAGAGAGTCTCCAAGATTCGAACACAATAAAAAAAATTAATTACCTGAGGTCCAACACAAAACCTAAATAGATTAAAATTCCACTGCACTTCAATTAACTTGAACCTGCCTTATGCAAGTACAATACAAAAATTAAAATAAAAGGGATAGACGTGAATAACAAGGGAACTTCTAATGTTGAAATTAAAATTAATAACACGGGTTCGTAAAAACCCCAACACACTTGACACCAGAATTATATAATAGGTATATTAATATATATATATATATATATATATATATATATATATTTCGTGGTATGACATTACATTATATCAATACCATATTATATCTATGGGAGAGGACCAATAACTTGAAAGCGAACCGACAAAAGGGACGGAAAACCACGCGTTCAGACGGGCTGAGTAACGAGAGAGTGCAACGAGGTCAGGCAAATTATGGAAAATGGCAAAGTTCAAGGTTATTTATAGCGACATGTATAAAAATAGAATTTTATTTACACAAAAAAAATTAGAAGAGAATTGAAGGGTAAAATTACCTCAGAGAATTAACGGGCAAAAATCCTATCAATAAACGAAGGGAGGGGGGGAGATTAAATCAATTGGGTTACACAAGGGGGAAAGGGGGTTGGCTTACGGATGTCTTCTGCTCTTGAGGTGAGGCCGCTCGAACTTCAAAGCCAGAGGTTGGAGTGATGACGTTTCTCCAAAAGCGAGGGGGAGGGGGTAACTTCCGGTCCACAGGAGAGTATTTCGGCTTCCCAAAATGAGTTGGGTTTCGACAGGAGTTGATAAAAGAAGTCGGGAAAATCACTTGGGGCGATCGTTCAGTGGAATTACCTCCTGGCTGGGGCTAATTCCAATTACACAGAATAGTCCAGCTGTCACTTTGCTTTGTTGCTAGCAATTAACTTGGAACGATGGGGAAATCTTCTTCGTTCTGGCCAGACTTCTCAACTCTGTGTGTCTTCCGGGGAGTCGAGCGTTATTTATATCCGAAGATCTCCCCGGAGTTCAGGGTTAGCGGGAAAGAGCTCTACTCTCAAAGGGTCTCGAATCTTCTGGCAGAGCTATTTTAGCCCGTATAAAGGGGAATCATGGGGGACTCGATACGAGGCTACCTCTTGTGGAAGGGGATGGAGGGGAGGCTTACCACTTTAGTCCTAGCCGGGCCTTTTGCTGCGCATGGGAGTTCCTTTCTGCTAAAGATTTTCCACATGGGGATACTTTTATACTTTCAACGACAGGTTTACTGTGAGTAAGTTGCGTTCCGCTCTTGCTTCGTGCGTGGACACTGCCCTCAGTCCGGACGATGTCCTGTACGCCATGCTTCGACACCTGGGTGTGAAAGGCATGGCCTTTCTCTTAGATTTGTTCAACAGGATCTGGGTGGAGGGTCTCCTCTCAGATTCCTGGCGAATCGCTGCTGTGCTCGCCTTTCGAAAGCCGAAGACAGATGGCGTAGAATGGACTCTCGACGATATACCATATATAACTATTCGTTGAGGAACCTTATTTAATTATCTTTAGAGTGCGTGGATGTCTAAGCTGGCCAATATTATGTATTTTCAATAAGCTTAAGAAGTGGAACTGAGCTCAAGGATAATAATATTGCAATCATTAATAAAATAGAAGTTTATTAATAAAAACTATCAACAACACACAAAACGGAAAATATTGACATAAACAGAGCATTGGAAAGGGTCGTGGGAAATTTAACTAATCCGAGGATTAAGAGATTTAAAAAGGTAAAACAAATATAAAGTTAGAGGGATGGGATGGTTCGCTAAACCATTTAAAGCACAGGATAGAGTTGAAAAAAGGGTTAAGTACTCAAAGTTAACGTTCGGCTTACGTAATTATACTTGTTGTGCAGAGGAAGGCGACGAAGGGCAAGTTGCAGCCGAAGGGGGGGGAATTAAATGATCCTGACGTGGCGTCTTGGGAATGAGAACCGTTTCTTGACGAACGGCTCGAAGAACACTGGCTGTTCTACGTTGTTCTCTTCTGAACAACACTGGGGGGGTGAAAACCGTCTCTTGTCTACGGGCTCGAGAACAATGGCTGTTCTAATGTTGTTCTCTTCTGAACAACAAGGGGGAAGGGTGAGAACCGTTTCTTGGCAAACGGGCTAAAACGAACAATGGCTGTTCTAATATTGTTCTCTTCTGAACAACAGGGGGAGGGGGACAACCGTTTCTTGTCAACGGGCTCGAACGAACAATGGCTGTTCTCAAGTTGTTCTCTTTCTGAACAACAGGGGAAGCCTTGTGGACTTGGCGTCACGAAGGCTCGAACCTTGACACTCATGGGATATTGTCCTCCTTCTGGACAAGTGATGGTGGATCTCGAGGTCAAGGGCCCTTTGGTGCACAAGGTGAGACTGGACCGTAGTGATGTCTCGCGAAGAAAATCTTAGGGGTAAAGTTTTCAAATAAATACTCAGGACACCCCTTGGCGTGGGGGAACAATGGAGTGGGGGCTTCGAGGCAGCCGAGCCTGAGAACAATGCCTTATCTGCCCATAAGCCTAACTTAATCTGGCGAGGTTGGCGTATAGGGGAGAGCGGGGGAAGATAAACCTCCTTGTTTAAACATTGACTCAGGTGGCTGCGATAAGGCCCCTGGCTTCAAAGCGAAGATGCACGTGGGTAGCATCGAGGTTTTAAATAACGTGTGATAGTGGTTGAAATTAACGCGGCCTCAACCCTTTCTATTACACCCCTCCATTCCGGGGGAAGTTGTCACTTTGAAAAAAAAGAGAGAAGGGACAACGATAGAGCTCCGTTGTGGGGAACTCGTTTTCTTGTACCAACCGTACCTTCCTTCACCTAACTAGTATTACCTCAATACATATGATTATTTTGATTCTTTAATTATAGGGGAAAATAAACTTTAATACAAACTTAATATAAAAAAAAGGGCATGGAACAATAAAATGATATAAAATTAGTACATATGGGACAAAATAATTTATACGTAATTTAATGGGTACAAATATATACACACAAAAAAAATAGACATTGAGCGTTACAAAATTCAGACATATACATTAACTAATTATATTTTAAGAGAATCTAATTTAAGTCGTACAAGACGGTATATACATACAGGGAGATCCTAATCCTACGATTACAATTACTCTACGTAATTCGGTAACGCATTCCTACTGAGTGCGTCAGCGACCTGGTTATCGGAGACTTTTATATAATTTATTTTAAATTGATACTCTTGCAAGAGTAAACTCCAGCGCATAATTCGGCCGTTGGAGTGTCGCACATTCCTAATATAGGCTAACGGACGGTGGTCGGTTCCTATCTGAAATTCTTTTCCTATCAAGTACATTTTGAATTTGTCTATAACCCAGATATTTAAAAGAGCATCCTTCTCTTTAGTAAGAATATCTCTTTTCGCGTGTTAGTAATTGGCGACTAGCATATGCAACTGGATGACTCGTTCCGTCATCCTCGTATTGAAGGAGTACACCTCCAATGCCCTCGTTGTTTGCGTTGGTCTTAATCCCAAAGGATTTTTCTGGGTTGGGCAACTTTAAAATGGGGGCAGAAATGAGCTTACTCTTGAACTGATTAAAATGGGAAACAGCGACATCATTCCAACGTAGACGATCGGGTGAATTCTTTTTTTAAAAAGGAGCTGAGGGGGTCCGAAATTGCAGCAAAATTCGGAACAAATCGCTGATATTACGAAGCTGATCCTAGGAACGATCTTAATTGCTTCTTTGTAATCGGGAGGGGCATGTCGGCGATTGCCTTAATCTTATCCTCTTGGGGACCCAATTAGCTTTGTCCTATTATGAAACCCAAGTATTTTATGGTTTCGTGGGCAAAATGGCATTTGCTGTGCCCGATGGTGATGCCATTTTCGCGCAGTCGCTCGAAGAGAGCAAATAGGGTGGTTAAATTGTGACTCCATTTTCGAGTAGTGACGTAGACATTATCGAAGTAAAAGGATACATTTGGAAGTCTATCCAACAACCTTCTCATGAGACGGTTATAGTTGCTACAAGCAGTGACGAGGCCAAAAGGAAAGTGCTTGAATTGCATAGGGCCTTTCTCCGTTGCAAAGGCGGTACATGCTTTCACCTCGGGCCGGAGGGGGATTTGATAATACGCCTTGCACAAATCAAGTTCTGAGATGAACTTGGCGTTTTCAAAAAGGTAGAGGTTTTGGTCTACCAACGGGATGGGCTCAGCGTCGAACACAATTACCGAATATAACTTCCGGAAGTCAATGCACATCCGATAAGAGCCATCAGGTTACTTCACCATGACGATTGGGGAACAATAACTAGAGTTCGAAGGATCTATTATGTTGAACTAATTAAATTATCAACTTCGGCGTTAAAGGCTTGGCGTAAATGAATCGGCATGGGATAGGGTTTTGAACGGACGTGTTCTAAGGTTGTTAATTTGATGTCATGCTTGAAACTAGTAGCGCACCCAGACTTCTCTGAAATAACGTCGTCGAACTGACATAATAGTTCTTGTAGCTGACTCTTTTGATGTGCTGTCAGCTGCGCGTCGATATCCAGGTCAGATGGTTCAAAAGGCTCGCCTGGTAGGGAAGGAAGAGGGAAATCGGCATCAGGTTGGATGCACCTAGTCTGGATTACATTAAGGGACTCCGCGGGGTAATCCTCTTCAAGCACCGATGTTTCGTCCAGTGCTAGGAAGGTATCTCCATGGGCGCGCCGGTGGTACTTTTTCAATAAGTTGACGTGATAGAGCTTATCGCCTGCTGGGGTACCAATGAGGTAATCTACCGGTCCTCGTACCTCGCGGACCGAGTACGGACCTTTCCTTTGGCTCAGTAATTTATTACTGGCTGTGGGAAGGAGCAGGAGTACTTCATCACCGGGCCTAAATTTACGATCTTCGGACCTGCCCTCCAAATATGTTTTGTATTTCTCCAAATTGACATCGGGATTTCATAGGCGAGGTTTGCGCATTTCTCGAGCCTCTGTCGTAGGTCCAAGACATAGGCGTAAGATGACTGAAGTTCTTGATCCAGTTGGGGCTTGATTAACAACTCCTTTAAAATACTGAGTGGCCCGCGTACATTACGTCCATAAAGAAGCTCGAACGGGGCGAAGCTAATGGAACGGTTGGGAATTTCCCGATAGGCGAATAGGGCGACCGGGAGATATCGGTGCCATTCGCGGGGCTGCTCGGCACAGATCTTCTTAATAATGGATTTTAAATTTCAATTTAATTTCTCGCACATCCCGTTTGTCGGTGGCCGGAAGGGGGTGGTAAAAAGAAGCTTTACCATGAGCAGCTTCCCTACGTACTCCATCAACTCAGAGATGAATTGTCGGCCTCTATCGGAGAGTATTTCCTTTGGGACTCCTACCCTTGAAAAGATGGAAATGAGGGCCTCGGCGCAAGAAATCCTGTCGATTCGGCAAAAATGGGACAGCCTCGGGAAAACGGGTAGCAAAGTCTACCAAGTTGAAAATGTAGCTGTGCCCTTCGCTCGAAGGGGGGTGGATAGGGCCAACCAGATCGATGGCCGCTCTGGAGAAGGGTTTAGTAATGACTGGTCCCCTTTGTAAGGGAGCAGGTTTGACCCGCCCCTTAGCGGACGTCTTCTGACACACATCGCACGATCGACAATGCTTTAAGATGTCAGCTGCAGCACCCGGCCAATAAAAATATTTAAAAATGCGCTGGCTCATTTGAGTGTGACTAATATGACCGGAAGAAATGCTGTCATGAGCCACTTTGAGCACTATAGGGACATGGGATCGTAGAAGGCATAGGACAGTAGTAACAGCGTTATTACTGTCTTTGGCGGATTGATAAAGTAAGCCACCTTGCTCCTGGTACCTGATGACTTTAGGGCCACGGACACTCTCCGTGTCCTGGTTTTGGGCCTTATCCCATAGGGGTGTTAGTGCTTCACACTCTTTTTGTGCCGTCCTAAAGTCCTGGTTAAGGATCTCCGAGAATTCAGACGGTATCGGGGTTCTGAGGGGGGTGGGCTCCTGGGCTTCCTTCTTAGCTCGACCTCGAGTAAGGGCAGCCTGGGACACAGGGTCGGAGCCTACTTGAGGGCTGTGTCCTATAAGTACAGAACAGAATTTTATGTGTGCTGAAATGACTTCAGCCCAGCCATCATAATATTGACACTACAGGTAACATCTAACGACGGGGAATCAGTTCGCCCGCCTAAGGTAGTCATGTACCACCGCAAATTTTTCGTGGTTAGGGTCCACTCGGGGGAGGAGCTCGTCGGACACTATGAAACACGTGACGAGAGTCGATACTCGGCAGCCGTTCACGCTGCCCTCCTCAAATTTCAAAGTTCCCGGTGAACTTTTATCAAAAATAAAATTTACCTGGTGGCCTGACGGAGGGGAAGAAGTTGCTGCTTGGGTCTGCACCACTGGGGGAGCCGGGGTGGCATTAATCTGGTGAACTTGGTGGGCTGGTCCGCTTTTAAGCCTAGAATTTTGGGGGCAATTCCAGCTCATGTGGTTTTCTACACCACAGGTGAAGCATATGATTGGTCGCTTCGGGAAGAGAGATGGAGGAGAAATCTTAATGGGAGGTTTGGAGTACCGTTGTTGGTTTTGGGGTTTTACGGGGCCCGGAAACTTCATCAGCTTCCACGGGAAGGGGCGCGAATCCTTCCTTCTTTCCTGGTTGGGGGGTTGGGGAGAAGTTCGATTCTCCTTTGGGTATAAATTATGGCTTGCGGCATAGACATCCGCTTCTTTGGTACATTCTTTCAAGGTCTGGCACCGACGATCCTTGACGAACGCCCGGATCTCCGTCAGGAGAGACGCCAAAAGTTGATCCCGCCACACGAAGTCGGTTAAGGACTTGTAGTTAGGATCAACCTTTGAGGATTCTAACCAAAATTTAAAATTCCTCTGAAGAATGTATCTGAATTGACGGAACGTCTGTCCGGGTCTAATACGACCTCCTCGAAATTCTTGGCAGTAGAAATCGGGAGTCATATTATGGGCGGCCAATAACTCAGCTTTTAAGGTGCTGTAGTTAATTGTACATTCAGATGGTAGAGATATAAAAATTTCGCGCAATTTACAATTTAACAAGGGAAGTAATCTGACTACACCTTCAGCCTCCAGATCCATGTTATTGATTCCGAGGATATTTTCACAGTTGGCTAAAAATGCTCCGAAATCCTCTCCGTCCTTGAAATTGGGGAGCTTTAGTGGTAGATTGAAGGGGGGGCTTCCAAACGTGAACTAGCTGACTGTATCTTTGCTTCAACACGAGCTATTTCAATCTGATGGTGAAGCTCAGCTTGTCTTTTCCGTTCCTCTCTTTCTTCTCGTTGGATTTCTCTTTCTGTTCTTTGCTCCTCTTGAACGTACTCAATTAATTCTTTTCCAAAAAGTCCCAAGGACTCTCCTTGCGCTTTAAAGATTTCGAAATGAGTCATCTTTGCACTTGGGGGCGCAATAGTCAACCAACTAAAGTTCCTTGTAACAACAATTATGCCTTCTAGAGAATTAGCCTACCTAAATATGGGCACTGATCTATTCGTACTTGGTTTCTCGATCTAAATAACCACTGACTAAAATCACAAAAAAAACACAAACAAATTATTATAACAGTTCCTTGAGCTAGTCCAGCTTCTTAAGTTTAAAAAAAAGGGATAGCGATCGTTAAAACAAAAGGGAACTACTATACTCTATTATTATAACGAATATCACTATGCTTTACTCGACTGAGACCAGTGTTTGCAAAGATATAGCGTTAAACCTTACACACTTGATACCAAATTTAAATAGTGTATATATATATGTCGTAGAATGGACTCTCGACGATATACCATATATAACTATTCGTTGAGGGAACTTATTTAATTCTCTTTAGAGTGCGTGGATGTCTAGGCTGGCTGATATTATGTATCTTCGATATGCTTAAGAAGTGGAACTGAGTTTAAGGATAATAATATTGCTATCATTAATAAAATAGAGTTTTATTAATAAAAACTATCAATAACACACAAAACGGAAAATATTGACATAAACAGAGAATTGGAAAGGGTCGTGGGAAATCTAACTAATCCGAGGATTAAGAGATTTAAAAAGGTAAAACAAATATAAAGTTAAAGGGATGGGATGGTTCGCTAAACCATTTAAAGCACAGGATAGAGTTGACAAAAGGGGTAAATACTTAAAAGTAACGTTCGGCCTACGTAATTATACTTGTTGTGCAGAGGAAGGCGACATGAAGGAATTTTCGATCCGCTGGCAAGTTCCAGCCGAAGGGGGGAAAATTAAATAATCCTGACGTTGCGTCTTGGTAATGAGAACCGTTTCTTGACGAACGGCTTGAAGAACAATTCCTGTTCTACGTTGTTCTCTTCTGAACAACACTGGGGGGGGGTGAAAACCGTCTCTTGTCTACGGGTTCGAGAACAATGGCTGTTCTAATGTTGTTCCCTTCTGAACAACAAGGGGGAAGGGTGAGACCCGTTTCTTGGCGAACGGGCTCAAACGAACAAAGGCTGTTCTAATGTTGTTCTCTTCTTAACAACAGGGGGGGGGGGTGAGCACCGTTTCTTGTCAACGGGCTCGAATGAACAATGGCTTTTCTAACGTTGTTCTCTTTCTGAACAACAGGGGAAGCCTTGTGGACTTGGCGTCACGAAGGCTCGAACCTTGGCACACAAGGGATATTGTCCTTCTTCTGGACAAGTGATGGTGGATCTAGAGGTCGAGGGCCTTTTGAAGCACAAGGTGAGACTGGACCGTAGTGATGTTTTGTGAAGACAATCTGTATCTCTAATCTGATCTTAGTGGTAAAGTTTCCAAATAAATAGCCAGGACACCCCTTGGCGTGGGGGGACAATGGAGTGAGGGCTTCGAGGGAATGCACAGCCGAGCCTGAGAACAATGCCTTATCTGCCCATAAGCCTAACTCAATCTGGCGAGGCCGGCGCATGGGGCGACGGGGGAAGATAAACCTCCTTGTTTAAACATTAACTCAGGTGGCTGCGATAAGGCACCCTCACTTCAATGCGAAGATGCCCGTGGGTAGCATCGTGGTTTTAAATAACATGTGATAGTGGTTGCAATTACGCGTCCTCGACCCGTTCTATTACAGAGATCAATCTATTCCGGCTGGTTTCCACTCAATCTCTCTAACCTCTTGCGTGTGTAAGTTAAAGGAGAAATTGGTAAATGTAAGATTAGCCTTTTTCCTGGACAGCGGAGGTCATCTGTCTTCTGCAGAGTGCTGCTTCCGCAAGTTCTACTCTAGGTCGGATGCTCTGCTCCGACTGGAAAATGCCGTTTGCCAGGCCTTCCTTCGTAGACAGCACTACGCCACGGATCTAGAGAAGGCCTATGATTCTGGCATGGGGATACGGTATCATGGAGACTCTCCACTCAATGGGGCTAGGGGATGCCTCCAAATGTATATATCTGGATTTTTGCGAGATTGTCGATTCTGTGTACAGTTGGGAGTAGCCTTCACCAGCCTATTAGAGAAGGAAGAGAGTGTCCCACCGGGAAGTGTCCTCAGTGTCACACTCTTTGCCTTGAGTATCAATGGCATCGCCTCGGTGCTGCCGGAAGATGTTCTGGCTACGCTCTACGTGGACGACCTTTCGATCTCTTTTGGCATGGCCCAGATGCCAACTCTGGAGCGTTGACTCCAACAGGGATTGAACCGTGTCTTTCGCTATGGAGAAGCGCACAGGTTTCGGTTTTCTTGGCCAAGACTAAAGTGGTGCCCTTCAGCCGCCATCCCCGGTTCCACCCCGACCTGAGGTTTGTTTATTAATGGGGTACTCCTGGAATTGGTTGAATCGCACCGTTTCCTTAGTCTTGCATTTGACCGATGCCTCACCTGGGAGGCTCATATTCGCAGCCTCAAGGTCTCTTGTACCCGCGCCATGGATATTCTCCGTTCCGTGACATTCAGCGCTTGGGGCGCTGATTGGGCTACTGCCTTACTTTTCTATCGATCCTTTGTTCGTTCGAAGCTCGACCACGGATGAGAGTTGTTTGTATCCGGGGCCGAGCGTTTATTGCGCAAGGTGGACTTGATTCACTACACCGGCCTTCGCCTTGCGATCGGTGCCTTCCGCACTTCCCCCATTGAGAGCCTACTGGTCGATGCTGGAGAGATGCCACTCACTCTACTCCGCGTGCAGTGAATCATTTACCGTTACGCGCGAGCCCGGTGCCTCTATCAGTCGCCGACAGCTCTTACTGCATCCGCAGTTGATTTCGACGGTGCCTATGACGCCGAGAAACGCCAGTCATACCCTAAGCCCTTTGGCTTTAATACCAGGAAACTCCTTCGAGAGCTAGGTATAGCTCTCGGGCCGGTGGCGCCCCTGGTTCTGCCCAGGACGTTACCCTGGAGGGTACCACATTTGGCATTTGTCACCACGCCTCTGCTCCCAAAGCTCCCAAAGCCGGGCGGATGTCGAGATTATCTTCTGCTGGGTTTCTGGACATGTTCTAACTGCGGGGGATGAGCGCGCCGATGAGGGCGCTAAAGATTCCGCGAGGACTCTGCGATTAGACCAGCGTTTCGCTCTTCCTCACACCGAATACATGGCAGGAATACGGGCAGCTCTTCGGACTGCTTGGCAAAGAAGATGGGGGTCGGTCGAAGGGAACTTAACGTTGCGTGCCATTGCGACGCGACTGTTCCCATGAACCTATCTCCCAATGCCGCAACGGCTTCAGGTCGCTTTCCATCGTCTCCGAATCGGGCACACTCGTGTGACTTATCGCTATTTGATGGAGAGCTCGCCAGCGCCCTATTGTGACGACTGCGTTGTCCCCCAGACTGTTCGCCACATTCTTGTCGAATGTCCCATTCTGGATGATCTTCGCGCACGATACCTGTCCCGGCACCGGGATGGGAGGGGTCGCTACCGCCTGTCCCTTGTTTTCGCGACGGATTCGTGCACACCGACCTGTGGACTTTTAGACTTTTGGAGGACGTCGGCCTTCTCCCTTTTATTTAACTAGGTTTTTTGGGGGGAGGGGGTGTTACTGTTTTTTTTTGTAGGTCTCACGCTCCTGCGCCAGGGGGAGGGGGACCTCCATCCGACGCCAGAGATTGCTTCCTGATTGTTGTGATCTTCCTTTTTTATCATTGTTTTATATTCTTATTTTAAAGTAGCCTAGTGCTAGGCTGTCTTGATTTCGGTGACTTATGCCCAAGTGGGCAGTCGCCAGATAGGCTCCTAAATTAAAAAAAAATTCCTCTCGATGGAATCCATTTTCATTACAGTCTAGAGGATTAGGAGATTAGCGCTCACCTCACTCTTTCCAGTGCCCGTAAGAAGAAAGCGACTTATGCACATCCTCATATTCCATACCTTTCCAACATTCTTAAGGAATCTATCTCTAACCTCGTTGCAAAGTTTTACCGTTGGCTTAGGATAGGAGTAATAAGAAATAAATCATATTATAGAAAATACCTACATATAATGTACACACGTCTAGACTCCTTCTATAAGGTGTCAGGGTTAGTTCATTCCCTACGTCTCAATTGCTCTCTTACAGTACTCAAGTTCTCTCCTGTTAATAATACTCTCGTTGCCTCTATCTCCACATAAATGAACTGTGGGCACTGAGGGCAAAATATCTTGTTTTGTTCAAGGTCTCAACGATGTAGGTAAAACTTCACAAGCCTTAGTGTGTTAGAAAAAGAGGGGAAGTCTGAAGATTAGGCCTGGATGAGTGAGTAATAAGTCCTAACGTTTTGTCGTTTATGGCATTACCGTTTACTATCTTCTCTTCCCTATCGTTTTATATTTACTCAGCCAGCCTCTCTATCTAGCTTTAAAACTTCTATCTAATTTAGGCTCTCTGCATGGCTCACTAAATCCTGTAAAATACAAGGAGGGCGAAATAATGGAAACACCGCCTATTTCTATCAGCGTTTATCCAAATTTAAAAGTAGAATTACCAATAATTATTTTTTAATTGCATTTCCAATACCTCATACCTGATGTTAAACTCAAATTTTGCTCTTTTATTTAGCTACATATATAAGGCATTTGAGAATTTAAAAAGGAAAAGAATCACTCGAGAGCGTACTGTTAAAACCTCGTTCATGAAAATTGTGGAGATGTACCATGACCTGAAAGGTACTGTATTTGAAGTAAAGCTCGCAAAGTAAAATCGAAAAAAAACAAGCTCCGGTACCTTCACTTTTGGGCAGAAAGCAAAATTACGATCCCGAGATTACAGAGCAATTAAAAGTATTGTGTTAAAAAGATCATCAAATCACGACTGTTAGGGTGCTTGCAGACTAAACTAACTTTTTATGTATTCTAAAAATATAAAAATGGTGTACTAATAATCATAAGTGGACATTAACTCAACGGGAGAATGGCATTTTGTCTACAAATCGCTTTTCTCTCCATTTCCATCCTCAGGAGATGATAACGCATCAATCCACAATGCTAGAATTGTTAAAGACTTACACAGATAATTTATCACCTTCATAGTCCTTCACATTTGCCTAATTTTAATATTATCGAATATCTGTGGTTCTGATTGGAGCATTAGATAAACCTCTTTTATTTGCCAGCATCGCTGAAATAAATTGAAGTCTTTGCTTAAAGAATGGTTCAAAATTCAGGTAACCAACGTACAAAACTCTGTGTTAGTTAATTTATCAATGCATTCAACTAATTACTGCTGCCAAACAAGGACCCAATCTATGTATATATATATATTGAAAAAAGTATTTCAATTCTCTTGTCCATCACATAAATGTCTATTCGTCTTAATTCCTTTCAACTATCTATCTCACCCAATTTACCACTCAGCATCATTCAAATCTGAAATCTTCTACTCAAAACATTCCCTCCTTCTTAAGGATCCTCAAATAGCGAGAAGTAATTTGCTGTTGTTGATGTTCCGTATCGAATTAGAAATTTATTTGATGTAATTGTGTCAGTAAATTATAAATGAGCTAATTCTGAAGGCGGAATGTGTAGAAAGAATCGTTATTAGCATCATTGCGCGGAGCCTCAAGAATCGATGAAGGGTGGGAGATAGGTGGGGAGGCAGATATTTCTTAGAGAATTGTGTGGTGATTTTTATGGGTGAGGAAGGAGCTAGAGAATGACTGAGAAGAAACAAATCAACAGAATTGATAACGACAGGATAAAGATGAAGAGAATTAGATAGGAAATAGTTAGGTATTTCAAATTATTGGGTGTAGTAATGTGAGAAAAAATAAAATCCAAATAACAAAGTCTTTTTTAAATGAGAAAAAAAATGTGATTGGTGAAGAGGAAGAAGAAGCACAGGCAGCAAACAGCAAGAGGCAAGGAGCAACTTAATTGTTTTTAACCTTAAAAACCGCTTTGGGGCTATTCTGAGTAAAATTAATTTGCTCAACAGAGGAAAAAATTACGCCCTGCATAATGTCTCAGATATAAATCGGAGTCTTCAACTTTCGCTTGCGCCATTTTATGTTCTTTGAGGTATTTACCTCAAAGTTAATCCTAAAACTTTCGAAAACACCGTTTTAATTAACCCTAAGCCAAGAAACAATCTTTTTTCAATCTAAGAATTTTGTAATAAAAGATTTAAATAAATGCAAAAGTATTTAGAATAGGTCAAAGTTACTGAAACACAAGAGAATTTTTCACGATAAAACATTTTATGTAAATAAATAATAAATAAATAATAAGTGTTTTGTAATGCGCTCTTCAAGGCCTGAGGTCTTCCCAGAGCGCACGTTGTGCTGAGATGAGAATGGAAATTCAATGGAAATTCAAGAGGCTTTTTCAGGAGACGCTTAAATGTGGTAAGAGAGGGAGAAGGCCTGATTTCAGCGGTAAGAGCATTCCACAACTTAGGGGCGCAGATTGAGAAGGAGCAGTCCCCCATTGAGCAGAGGGATGAACGAGGAATATTCAAAAGAGGTGCATGTGATGACCGAAGGGCCCGAGGGACATGGCGTGGCGAGAGGGCAGAAAAGAGGTAAGACATGGCCTTGTTGTTTAAGGGCCTTAAATGTGAAGAGAAGTATCTTGAAGTAAGTACGGGATCTGACAGGGAGCCACTTCAGTTCATGCAGCAAGAGTTTCAAGGGAGAGAAGCGAGGGTGACGGAGGAGAAGCCAGGCGGCATAGTTCTGTACAAGTTGAAGGGGGTGGAGAGAGGAGGATGGCAGATTCACAAGCAGTGAGTTACAGTAGTCAAGGCGTGAGGGAATGAAGGCATGAACAGCAGCCTCAAGACTTTGGCGATCAAAGTGAGAGCGAATGCGAGAGAAGTTACGAAGGAAACATAGAGAGGATTTGCTGACATTACGGATATGAGGCTTAAAGGAGAGATGCTCATAAAAAGCAACACCCAGATTCCTAACGCAGGAACGAGAAAATTATAGTATTACCGCCCAGAGTAAGCGAGGGGAAGAGAGATTTAGATTTTTTGACAAGAGCAGGGGTGCCGACGAGGAAGTCCTCAGTTTTGGATTGATTAAGCCTGAGAAAGTTGGTAGAGAGCCAGTCAGAAATGGAGGAGTAGGCAGCCAGGAGGTCAGTGATAGAGTAGGCAAGAGACGTGGGGGATGAGGAAACGGAAATTTGAGTTTCATCAGCATATAGATGGAAGGATAGACGTGAGATTACGGAGAAGGAAACTAAAAGGGAGAAGGTAGATACGAAATAGTAGAGGACCAAGGACAGAGCCTTGTGGCACTCCAAAGCGAATGGGGGTAAAGTCGGATGAAACATCGTCAATCACAACGGATTAAGTACGAGACGAGAGGTAAGAGCAGAACCAGTCAAGCACGGTGCCTGATATGCTGAGGAAAGAGTGGAGACGATCAAGTAGGACGGTATGGTCAATAGTATCGAATGCAGGGGAGAGGTCGAGTAGAACGAGGATGGAGACACAACCCCTGTCCGAGGTTCTTCGTAAGCAATCAGACACATTGAGAAGGGCGGTTTCTGTGGAGTGACCTGACTTGAAACCAGATTGAAAGGTTTCATCAATGTTCCAGGCCACCATGTGACTGTTAATGCGTGAAGCAACCACTCTCTCCAGAACCTTAAAGAGGAAAGGAAGTTGCGAAATCTGGCGATAATTGGAAGGGTCAGTGGGGAAAAGCTGAGTTTTTTTAAGAATCAGGCGGATGTGGGCAGGTTTGAAGAAAGATGGAACAAGACCAGTTGCAAGTGAAGTGTTGAACAGGTGGTGAAGCGTAGGGAGGATAGCAGGCAGAATTTTACATAACAGATTAGGCGGAAGAATGTCCTTTGTAGAGTCCGATTTCTTAGAACGCGAGAGCAGGGCTGTAAGCTCCAACGCGGTCACAGCGGGGATAACGATAAGCGGCTGAGGCGGGAAGTCAGGAAGAATGGCAGAAGCCTGTACAGAAGGCTGAGGGAGGGAGGCACGGAGGTTGGTGACTTTATCTGCGAAGAAATTCGAGAGAGTAGCAGGGCTAATGGGTGGGGAGACCTGGGCTGGGAGAGTAAGACGGGAGAGCAGACGGAAGAGGGTACGGGGATCATTCCTATTATCAGTAAGCAGGTTACGTGAGTAGGCTTCACGAGCATATTTTAATTTCGCCACGTAGGAAGCTGTCGCAATTCTGAACGCCAGCGAGAGAGGGGTTGTGTCTTGCCCACGGGTGAGAGCCTTTCTAAGGACTCTTTCATGGGCACGCATGGAGTGCCTAGCACTCTGGAGTTCCATAGAGTACCAAGGGGCACGGTGGCAACGGGAGTTCGAAGGGGTGACAAGGGGAGAGTGGGCATCAAGGCAAGTGAGAAGGGGTTGCTCCAAAGAAGAGAGAATCTGGTAAGGAAAGGCAGAAGCATCAATGGGAGAAAGTTTGGAGGCCACATCATTAGATAGGGAGGGAATATAAATGGAGGCAAGTTGACGGAAAGGCTTAGGATTATAAGACAGCTAGGGAGGTATATGGAATGGGATAGAAAAGTTGAAGTTGATAAGGAAGTTATCAGATATAGTGTCGTAGAATGACCCTTGGTTTTGATCACTATACTCTTTGACACCCTTTTAGTATCGGTATTCTTTAAGGGGCGTGAGTTACTTCTATGATGAAGTAGGCTTTGTTCTAAGAGTGCTATTCAGTGGTTTTTTTCCTAAGCAAGAGCTATTTTTAAACACAAAGGATAAGAGGAAACACCAAATATCTACCAAAATAAACATGTATTTTAAATGAAACACTTAACTATAACAAATCAACAGTTAATGCATTTCTATCTTTGGCATCAAAGATCTTTCAATGACAAAAAATAAACAAATAGGCTTCCCGTAAACATACCAATTGCCGATTAGTATTTTTTTATCGCGACTCTATTTGATTAGCGTTAAACATTAAATTAACGTACTCTCGTCTACAAACACATATGACCTAGATTCAAGAACAATGGTTTCTACTCTCCTTTAAAACTTGGGACGTACTAAACTTCTACTATCGCAATAGAGATATAAAAGTTATTTTTAACTTACAAGTAGGTATAAGGGATGGCCGGATGTCGCTGGAGGACTTATCTCTCGCTTTGAAGGGTTGAGGCCACTGGTTAAATTTTCGTCAAGGAGGTATTGCTTGTCGCCTGTGACGGGGGTTGATTCTTCCACGAAATTAAAAAACGGGAGCTCGTGTGTGAGCGGCTTTGCTTTTTTTCAGTCAGACTTCTTTGCAGACTGAAAAGGCTTCTTTGGTATGGCACCGATATAAAGCTTGACTATTTAGGTTAATACGGCCCTGAAAGGGGGGATCGATTTTCTCAATCTGATCCTCTCGTTTCTCACTGAAATAGTCTTGTATGGCTGAAGGAACGATCTTCACGAACTAACCCTTCTTCTGGCGTATTGACTTCTAATCTTCTTGTCTGGCTGAAAGATAGATCTTCACGAACTAATCTTTCTTCTGGCAAATCGACTACTAATAATCTTCTTGTCTGGCCGATGGATCGATCTTCACGAACTAATCCTCCTCTGGCGTATCGACTTCTGATAATCTCCTCCAAAATTTGGCTTATAAGTTCCTTTTGCTACTGAGAACTTAAAGGGCTTCTTTTGCAAATGCCTGGGTGGAGGCCCATTTTTCTTTAGGGACAAAGCCTTCTCTTTCTTGTACTCCCTCGGATATAACCGATGATTTACCGAGTGGAGGTCAGCCTCGTCCAGACACTCGTTGAAGGTAGAAGCTTTTCGGTCCTTAACGAATGCACGGATTTCCTGGGGTAGTGCACTTAGTAACTGATCTCTAAGCATGAAGTCGACGACCGCAGCGAATTCGTTCTCTACCTCTTCTGACTCCATCCAAAACTGTAGGCTTCGACGAAGCTCAAAGCCAAAATGTTTGTATGTTTGTCCAGGTCTTATACGAGACTGCCTGAACTTCATCCTATATTCTTCCGGGTTAAGGTTTGTTGCTGAGAGAAGTTCGGCTTTGAGAGTGGAATAGTCCACAGTCGCTTCTGAGGGTAAAGATACGAATATCTCTCTCATGTTAAGATTGAGTAGCGGTAACAGTCTGGCTACCCCATCTTCTTCTAGGTCCCAATTATTGACTTCAAATATTTTCTCAAAACGGGAGAGATATGAGCATAAAACCTCTTCGTCCTTGTACTCCGGGAGTTTCATGCTGGCCACTGGTGACACTCCTGTTTGTGATGACACTGACTGCACCTCTAACTGGTATTTACTAAGAGCTCTTTCGTGTACCCTTATCTTCTCTCTTTCATCAGCTTCCATTTTTGTCTTTTCTCTTCTTTCATCAGCTTCCATTTTCGTCTTTTCTGCTTCCATTTTCATTTTTTTTCTTCTTTCTTCTTTTTCGTTTCTCTCTTTCTCCTGAATAAACGAACCCAGATTGGTTCCTTCCAGTCCGAGGCTTTGACCTTGCTTCCGATAAAGGTCAAACAATGCCAATCTTTTATAATATGTCGTAGAATGACCCTTGGTTTTGATCACTATACTCTTTGACACCCTTTTAGTATCGGTATTCTTTAAGGGGCGTGAGTTACTTCTATGATGAAGTAGGCTTTGTTCTAAGAGTGCTATTCAGTGGTTTTGTTTTTAAGCAAGAGCCATTTTTAAACACATAAGGATAAGAGAAAACACCAGATATCTACCAAAATAAACATGTATTTTAAATGAAACACTTAACTATAACAAATCAACAGTTAATACATTTCTATCTTTGGCATCAAAGATCTCTCAATGACAAAAAATAAACAAATAGGCTTCCCGTAAACATACCAATTGCCGATTAGTATTTTTTTATCGCGACTTTATTTGATTAGCGTTAAACATTAAATTAACGTTCTCTCGTCTACAAACACATATGACCTAGGTTCAAGAACAATGGTTTCTACTCTCCTTTAAAACTTGGGACGTACTAAACTTCTACTATCGCAATACAGTGGCGGCAACAAAAAAAGTGACATGTGACAATTCGGGGAAAATAAAACAGAAAAATGTAACTTACATATTTTATTATGAATATTTCATGAAAGTTATTACTTGGTCATGTTGCCCTTGCACTTGATGACCATCCTGAGTCGATTGGGCATTGATTCAGTGAGGTTTGCGAAGTAGGTGGGGTCGATCGTAACCCAGATCTGCTTCAGTGATTCTATCAGGTCCTTGATGCTGCTGGGTGCTGTCTCTTGAACTTTGGATTTCATCAGATTCCAAGCATTCTCAATAGGATTTAGGTCCAGGAAATTACCAGGCCACTCCAAAACACTAATATTATTATCATTGAAGAACCTTTTTACTAACTGGGACCTGTGAGCAGGGGCACCATCATACATGAAAAATTCACACTGATGAATTTCCCAAAATGGCAGCATGTGCTGCCTCAAAACTTCAAGATAGTTAGTCCCCCTCATGGCTACATTCTTGGCAAGGAAGTACAGACCTCCTCTGCCCTTTTTTCCACTAAAGGCACCCCACACCATCACACTATCAGGGTGCTTCACAGTTTTCACGGTATATTTCGGGTCATCCCGAGACACAGTGCTGGGACGACGCACGATCTTTGACTCTCCTCTGACCAGCCTAAAGGTGCTCTCATCACTGAACATGACCTTCTTCCAATGGGCAGCTGTCCAATGTTTATAGGTCTTGCAAAAATTGAGCCTTTCCATCTTCATAGCCTTGGTAAGAAGTGGCTTCTTGGCAGCGCGGCGAGACGGTAGGCCTAAGTCCTTCTGTAAGCGATGACTGATGGTCCTGAGGGCAACGTTCTGGAGGAGGTCTGGGTGTTTTTTCTTGATTGAAGCGGAGGTTACAGAAGGGTCTGACATCACTTTACGCCTTAGGATATTATCAGTCCTTGGAGATGTCTTCCTAGCTGCACCAATGCCCTCCTTCCTCTTTGGTATGGTACCTGGTGGCAATAACTCAGCTGCACGTTTTAGGCGATGAATCGTATTTTTGAGGTTACTAAATCTGCTGCTACATCAATAAAAGACTTTTCCTGCTCTAATAGGGTCAAGGCACGGCTTTTCTCTGTCATAGAAAGCTTTTTCCACCCCATTGTATCCACTTGCACAGAAGTTATAGCACGTCAAATGTAGGCACGAATGCAGATAATCAGCACGCTGGAGTGCCATATACTAAAACCTCGTTGTACGAGCTCAAACGAGACACTGAGTTCCAATAGAGCGCAGTTCTGTTGTCTTAGCCCAGGAGAGTCGTCCACTTGCGGCATAAGCTCCGCACATTTTCATTGAATTGTTGGCAAGTAAAATAGTGAAAGCGATTTTGTGTATCGATTTCTGTTGCCAATATTCAATGTCACTTTTTTTGTTGCCGCCACTGTAGAGATATAAAAGTTATTTTTAACTTACAGGTAGGTATTAGGGATTGCCGGATGTCGCTGGAGGACTTATCTCTCGCTTTGAAGGGTTGAGGCCACTGGTAAAAGTTTCGTCAAGGAGGTATTGCTTGTCGCCTGTGACGGGGGTTGATTCTTCCACGTAATTAAAGAACGGGAGCTCGTTGGGGCTGGGTTTTTCTCCTCTCACTCTTACGGAGCTTGAGATGTGAGAGTCGCTCGAGTGTGAGCGGCTTTGCTTTTCTTCAGTCGGACTTCTTTGCAGACTGAAGAGGCTTCTTCGGTATGGCACCGATATAAAGCTTGACTATTTAGGTTAATACGGCCCTGAAAGGGGGGATCGATTTTCTCAATCTGATCCTCTCGTTTCTCACTGAAATAGTCTTGTATGGCTGAAGGAACGATCTTCACGAACTAACCCTTCTTCTGGCGTATCGACTTCTAATCTTCTTGTCTGGCTGAAAGATCGATCTTCACGAACTAATCTTTCTTCTGGCGAATTGACTACTAATAATCTTCTGGTCTTGCCGATGGATCGATCTTCACGAACTAATCCTCCTCTGGCGTATCGACTTCTGATAATTTCCTCCAAAATTTGGCTTATAAGTTCCTTGTGCTACTGAGAACTTAAAGGGCTTCTTCTGCAAATGCCTGGGTGGAGGCCCATTTTTCTTTGGGGAGGAAGCCTTCTCTTTCTTGTACTCCCTCGGATATAACCGATGATTTACCGCGTGGAGGTCAGCCTCGTCTAGACACTCGTTGAAGGTAGAAGCTTTTCGGTCCTTAACGAATGCACGGATTTCCTGGGGTAGTGTGCTTAGTAACTGATCTCTAAGCATGAAGTCAACGACCGCAGCGACTTCGTTCTCTACCTCTTCTGACTCCATCCAAAACTGTAGGCTTCGACGAAGCTCAAAGCCAAAATGTTTGTATGTTTGTCCAGGTCTTATACGAGACTGCCTGAACTTCATCCTATATTCTTCCGGGTTAAGGTTTGTTGCTGAGAGAAGTTCGGCTTTGAGAGTGGAATAGTCCACAGTCGCTTATGATGGTAAAGATACGAATATCTCTCTCATCTTACGATTGAGTAGTGGTAACAGTCTGGCTACCCCATCTTCTTCTAGGTCCCAATTATTGACTTCAAATATTTTCTCAAAATGGGAGAGATATGAACATAAATCTTCTTCGTCCTTGTACTCCGGGAGTTTCATGCTGGCCGCTGGTGATACTCCTGTTCTGGATGACACTGACTGCACCTCTAACTGGTCTTTACTAAGAGCTCTTTCGTGGGCCCTTATCTTCTCTCTTTCATCAGCTTCGATTTTCGTCTTTCCTCTTCTTTCATCAGCTTCCATTTTCGTCTTTTCTGCTTCCATGTTCATCTTTTCTCTTCTTTCTTCTCTTTCGTTTCTCTCTTTCTCTTGAATAAACGAACTCAGATCGGTTCCTTCCAGTCCGAGGATTTGACCTTGCTTCCGATAAAGGTCAAACAATGCCATCACGCTTATGTCAGTCATCTACCTTGTTTTTAATCAAGCCTGACCTACTCCACCACCGAAACTCACCACTTGGCCTAACAATTACCTTTAGATTGTATCCACCTCTACCTTTACCAATTTCCCACTCGTCAAATATTCTATTATTCCTGGTGTTCCTTTTATGTGTTAGCTCTTCCTTAAATAGACACTGCTGGGTTCTTTCTAATATAAAACCTCTTTACAAGGTCTAAAATGTTACCGTGAGAGTGGGTAAAGGGAGAAACGTGTTGGGTGAGGGATAACAGATCAATGATTTCAGAAAAGGCTTTGAAATTAGGATTGTGGCCCGGGAAGATTGAAATCACCGAGGATTAGCAGCGAACCAGTGATGAAGAGGCCAGCGAGGAGGAGGAGCTGGGGGGCGGTAGAGGAAAACTTGACTAATTTGATTTGGTGGTAATTGGCCGTTATATTCCTTCACCCAATTAGAGTAATTTATACTTTCAGATTATTGTCAGATGTTTATTTGGTTTCGACATTAGGCAAGTTTTCTTCCATTCGTCATTTACAGGGAACGTATGAAATTTATCAAATCACAGGAAATTTACTTTCTTACCTGCTGAGAAATAGAACTTCTTTTCATTAACAAACAGAGGAAAACGATGTTTTCCTTAGAACTTGAAATTGCAAAAATGTAGAACAGAAGGAAAAGGCAAGAATAAATTACCCTTTATTTGTGCAGCAGTAAGGAAAGTAAATTTGAAAGAGCAAGGATGACAAACCATCTCCAATATGCTTCATGTCATTATTATATATAATAAAGTCCCTTACTTTATTCTGCAAGTTAAAAAATGAAAAAGGGACTTTGTGTAAGTAACGTTGGAATTTCCAACCCAAAAACGAAAGAATTTAGGCTCGAATGACGGATGAAGAGTGTCTTAGAACGGACTCTCGACGATATACCATATATAACTATTCGTTGAGGGAACTTATTTAATTCTCTTTAGAGTGCGTGGATGTTTAGGCTGGCCGATATTATGTATCTTCGATATGCTTAAGAAGTGGAACTGAGATCAAGAATAATAATATTGCTATCATTAATAAAATAGAGTTTTATTAATAATAACTATGAACAACACACAAAACGGAAAATATTGACCTAAACAGAGAATGGAAAGGGTCGTGGGGAATCTAGCTAATCCGTGGATTAAGATAGATTTGAAATGGTAAAACAAATATAAAGTCAAAGGGATTAGATGGTTCGCTAAACCATTTAAATCACCCGATAGAGTTGACAAAAAGGGTTAAATACTCAAAGGTAACGTTCGGCTTACGTAATTATACTTGTTGTGCAGAGGAAGGCGACGTGAAGGAATTTTCGGTCCGCTGGCGAGTTCCAGCCGAAGGGCGGGGGGATTAAAGGGTCCTGACGTGGCGTCTTGGGAATAAGAACCGTTTCTTGACGAACGGCTTGAAGAACAATGGCTGTTCTACGTTGTTCTCTTCTGAACAACAGGGGGGAAGGGTGAGAACTGTTTCTTGGCGAACGGGCTCAAACGAACAATGGCTGTTCTACGTTGTTCTCTTCTGAACAACAGGGAGGGGATGAGAACCGTTTCTTGTCAACGGGCTTAAACGAACAATGACTGTTCTGACGTTGTTCTCTTTCTGAACAACATGGGAAAGGGTGAGAACCGTTTCTTGGCGAACGGCCTCAAAAGAACAATGGCTGTTCTACGTTGTTCTCTTCTGAACAACAGGAAGGGGGGGGAGAACCGTTTCTTGTCGGCGGGCTCGAAAGAACAATTGCTGTTCTAAAGTTGTTTTCTTTCTTAACAACAGGGGAAGCCTTGTGGACTTGGCGTCACAAAGGCTCGAACCTTGGCCCTCAAGGGATATTGTCCTTCTTCTGGACAAGGGATGCTGAATCTCGAGCACAAGGTGAGAGTGGGTCGTACTGATGTTTCTCGACGAAAATCTGGATCTTCAATCTGATCTTAGGTTCTCATGGATATTGAACATGAAACAATGAGACAGAAATGAATTTTACTCTCTCGGTTAAGTATAAATTCGTTAGAAAAAAATGTTAGAAGAACCCAGCATAAATGGCTAGGTAGTAATTGCAACGGTGGATTACTTTTAGAATGCAAGGCTCTCTTTAGCCAGGAAAGGTTTAGTGAAGCAGAGAAAGAGAGAGAAGAGGGATTGAGAAAAGCTACGAGGTACATATAACATCGAGAAACAGAGGAACATGAAGCTCTTTGAGATTGGGAGAAATTCATAGGAGAAAATATGTAGATGGAGTCATTGGTATATATGAGCCATTAAGTAATAATCAAAAGCTCATTGACGATTCCGAACCAAATAATAAACCAGTACAGTTATTGGATAACTGCGTTTCACGAAGAAACAACCTAGCGGTGAAAAATAATGTTTGTAATGTTTTTAATAAGTTAAAATAGTTCTAGAGTAAAGTATGGTATCCAGCAAGAAAGGGCCTGTAATAATTTTACGGGAGCTAATGAAAGCATGCCTGGTGATTCGAAGCATCTGTGATCCCAGTAGAGGTAAATACAGTCATGGACAAAGATTTTGAGTCAAATATATTTTTTCAGGCTTTTTTACTATTTAAGTGATAGGAAAAATTATTATAATATTTAAGTCTTGCAGGTTTCTTAAAGTGTCAGCACTTCCCCCACAAATTAAGGAAATACTGGATTCCTAGCTAAATCCAAAATCGTGCTCTGGTCCTGTCCCTATAGGAGGTGATTTTCAGTCCGTGGATCTTTGTCATTTGATCAAAAGGGTAAAAAGAAGACAAAGGTGCGTTAAATGAATTATGTTGTGTAATTATATTTTATTTTGTAATATTTGTTTGTAAAAATAATTTTTTTAACTTTTTCAATTCCAGAAACGTTTTTTTCGAGGAAAACGTGCAACCATTGTTGTTCTGCACCAAAATGGAATAAAATGCAAGGTGAGTTTCTAAGGGTTTTGTATCAAGGAGTAGCATCTTTTTAAATATTATTGACTTTTAAAAAAGGGTGGTTACACTTATTTGAAGAATTATATTTCGTAGACCCAAGTGCTTTAAATGAACAAAAGATATCTCTTCTTGGTAAGGTTTCAGCTTAAAGATTGGGTTGCCTCAATTTCAAGGTTGGCTCAGGATTGCAAAGGAGCAAGTGCGAACACACCAGTGCGCACAGAAAACGGAGATTTTTTGGACAAATGTCTCAAGACGAGGATTTCTGCGAAGAAGCCTCATGTCATCAAAAAGAACCGTACGAATATGCTCGTCATTAGTTGGAATTATAAAGAATGGTCTGTTGAAGACTGGCAGAGTAATATTATCTGATGAAGGTCCCTTCCACTTGTTTAAAACTCCCGTACGATCCTTAATTAGGAATAGAAAAAAAAAGCTATTTCACGGATCCCGTGTTGTGCCCGGGGTGAATCATGCAGACATAATATATATCTCGGGATGCTTTTATCTAAGGGAGCTAGAGCATTACCACATTTGCCTAAGAACAATCAGCTATGAACTCAAAATGGTACCAAAACGTGCTTTATCAGCACATAACCAAAAAGTTCAGAAACAATTTGCAGATTGTAGTTGCAATTTTAGCAAATTAAAAGCAATAAAACAGTTCTTGGCTGAAAATAACATCTAACTTTTGGGACTTTGGCTCAGGAATTTCTGAGATTTGAACCCAATAAACAATTTGTTAAAGATAATTAAACTGGTGGTTAATAAAGAGAAGCGGTCCAGTTGTAAGCATTTGCAGGTATTAATTGAACAAAAATCGAGCAATATCAGTCATCATATGTTCACAACTTTGTTCTCTACCATGGAAAAACTAAATGAAACAGGTCTCAAGAACAAGGGAAATCATTGTAAATATTGACTACGCAAATTGATTGAGTGAATTTGTTAATTAATGGATTTGGGCTTTAAATTTTTGTATATTTCGCATTCAAATTATAATACAAACATAGTAAAACAAAATATAACGTTTGATTATTCCTATTAATTTTATCATATGAAAACATATGGTAGTCTTAAAACATATGGCAATGACTATACGTTTAAGTTTACTGATGAAGCATAGAGAAGAGTGGAAACACGAACATGACGTTTAAGCGAAAGATCAATATCGAAGATGACAACCAGCTTTCTAAGTGTTAATAACGTGCAGCCACTAAGTTTATAGAAAGAGAATTATCTTTATAGCCATTAACACGTCACAGGATATCTACCAAAAACCACCGTATCGTTTCTGATTTTCAGAACGTTATAACAGTCATTAAACTATTATCTCTTAGTAGGTATAAGACGCCTCTTAGAATGTGAAAGGGGGTGAAATGTGAGTTATATTTGTCTATTAGTTGCATAGAAATTATAGACAGCCCTTTGATATGTGTAAGTTACGAGCGGAATAAACTCTTGAGAGAAAAGGTTAGTGGAAAAATGATTATGCCAAGAGGCAGCAAAACCAGTACAGCCGTCCCAAAGGATTGAAGATTGAGAACGCCATGAGAGATAATGGCCAGAACCGTAAACTCTCGAAGCAGAAAAGTGTTTTAAGTTCATGAAGCAATTAATCCCTCATCAACCAATGTCATCCTCCTATTAGGTAAAGGCCTCGGTCTGGAGTTTAAGTACATCATGTCCAGGGGTAGTATTCGCAACGTTATACCTAACCTTGAGTGAAGTCCATCTTCCTTGTAAGAGGTCGTATTGGGGAGTAATTTGATATATAATGGTGTCAGTTTAGCCTTTCTTTTGTTCATAATCTTTCCTTTCTTATAGCAATATGCTGGTGTTTTTTTCACTGCAGAACTCTCAAACTTATTGCTATTATTTCTTGTCAAAATATTGTTTAATTTTCTTTTCCACGCCCTTTATTTATAGTATTTTTATTTTTAGTAATATGTTGGTATTATTGGCCTACTCATGTGCGTGATTTTGTTGTATACATCCAATTTTCGTGTGATAAAATTGATAAGAGGGGCTGGACACATCTTTTCCTTTTTAAGTAGAGGCATGTCTCTCCTACCCCTGCAGTTAAGCTTTCCTAACGCCTTATTGCATAAGTTTCTTCTTTCACTGAACCATTTTACCCTGTTTCCATTGGAAATCAGAGGCTAGCCATAGAAAACCTATTCTTTCACCTTATCTAGTATTTAATTCGAAAGATTAGGTTTAACCACAAATATTAAAATTAGGTAGGACTTTTCACTTTTTGCTGTAATTCTGTTGAATTTGACCAAAATAATGTTATATCGTCAGCAAAGCGAAAGTGATTTAAATATCTCTCAATAATTCTGATTCACTTTTTGCTCGTCGTTTCAGACACTGAAAACTTTTTCACACACTTCTCTAACTAGGATTGAGAAAATGGAGTCTTCCTCTCTCACTTATACATAGTTCATTTAAATTTTTCACTGACTGAATTCATTCTAAATGATCACGTTGCCTGACTATATCAACAAGCATATGTTCTAATAACTCCTTGTGTTTTCATATTCTCGTTGAATGGAATCGGTATTTAAGTGAAAGAAGGCTTTTACATTCTAAACAGGTGTCATTTAAAGGAACATTTCCTAGTCCCTAGTTCTCTGAAGCAAATGGGGAAAATGAAATTTATAAAATAATATGAATTTTATGTTGTTCTGAAACGTTTCAATTCTTGGGGGTAACTTGAATTAAGGGTTTGTTTTAGCTTGCTTTCTATTTCTTTTGTAGAAATTTTGTATATTTTTTATAAGAGACTGACTAACCTGTAGCTTTTTAATTCTTCACTGTAAATCTTTTATTAAGGGACAAAACTAGGGCGAGATAGCATGCATTGGATTCTTCTTTTTCTCTAAAGACTTTGTGAAGAGAATGGCAAGAATAGGTGGAGAGTTTAGTATTTTTTTTCCAGGCTTCCTTTTTTTACTTTAAAACTCATCTGCTATCAAGTGACACTTTAAATTCTTAGTTGTCGATATATTTCTTCAAATCGCTCAAAACCTTCTCTGTTTTTTTATATATTATTCTTTTATTTCTCCTTCAATGTTTTCATTTTATGATTCTTAAATATTTTTTGTTTCATTTGTTTAAATTTTTCTTAGGCGCGTTGTATTTGTCATTATACTACCTCTTCATGTTTTCGGCATCTATAGGTATACACCTGTTCAGTTAGCAAATTCTTTCTTGGATCATTTTGTTCTCTTTTTTAAAATCAATCTGACCAATTTACAGTTGACAAATTGTACCTTTTTTATTATATCCGCCACTGTGCAAAGTATTTTGGGAGGTAGCTTTGGGTCATAATTAACATGCATCGTTTTACATTTTGATAAGATGTCAACAACGTGTGTATGTCTTTGGTGTCCATATCAAATTTTCACTTCTATAATTTAGAATTGGTGGAATGCTTTAGTTAAATATTTCACATTTTAATCACATATGCATTTCGCTTTTGAAGATGCAAATGTGATATCCATCCACCCTCCAGCCAAATTTTGTTCTCATGTTAATTTTTATTTCCTTGCTCCCATTTGGATTTACAAATTCTCCCAAATATACGTATTCTTGTACCTTTCTAAAATTTGTTTGACAATTATAATTAATCCATCTTCAGAAAATCTATGGTAAAGTATTTTATTCTAGCAGAAAAATTATTCTCAGTTGCACCCTGAGACTGGTTTTTAATACACTCATTATTCTTAATTGGACGTCTGGATTTCAGTAAAATTTAAATATCTCTTCAACAAAGCGAACTTTACATAAATATATGTTTATCTTTTGTTACAAGTTTTAACGTGTTAGAAGCTTCTCAAGCACTCCTGCATCCAGTTTAAGAGAGATGGAGTTCTATTTATCTACTTACGTTATTGTACTTTCCTATTAACGAAGTACAACAGCCTAAATTATTATGTTACAAGAGTTAAATCTAAGACAACATATGAAATGAGATCCTGCTAATTGCTTGTTTCTGTATAGCATTTAGAGCAGAATTGGTACTCACTGAAAAGAAGTCATTTTTGTAATCTACGAAAGCTATTTGGACAGAAATTATGTATTCATGGGCTTACTGCAATAATTGTAAAGAGTCTATATTTGCTACTTTTTATTGTATTTTGAAGGCCAGCAACATTTTTTTCTAACTTTAACTCATTCATATCTTGTTCCTTTCTAAGAGCTGCTAACAACTTCCAAATAGTTGGATGGTGAGCAGATATCTGCTCTCAAAATCTCCGGTGCCATCCCTCCTTTGCGAAATTTGTTTTTGGCAAATCTTGCATAACTTTATCGTAACAAGAGCAATTTCCTATTTTAAATTTTGGGACAGGCCATCTTCCATGTCTGTCGGGACGACCGAGTCAGGTGATCCCAAAGTAATCTACAATGAATTCTGCTTTGACAGGAAAAAAAATTTAATCGATAATTAGATTAAATCCATCAACAATTTTATTAGAAGGTAGAAAATCAATCGCTGTAAGCAGGTGTTTAGGCAAAGAAAATTGAGCATCAGTATCATAACGTACTTTAAGCCCGTTTTCGCATAATTTCCTGTAAAGACATTGGCAGAAATCAGAAAAACAACCACTAATTAAAACAGTTGGGAATTCTTGATTTACTGCCGCAATCATTCTGATTTCAAAATCAGTCGTAATAGAGGCAATGTTTCAAAAATTCGGTGTAGATCTTTGTTCTTTTATCCGACCACAATGCCAAAATTGTTGGAATCGAAAATCCATTTTTAATCCTATAGATGCAATACAATTGGTTAAAGATGCTCAGTACCCTTTTCAAAATCCCATCAACATATATATCAGGACATGTTAAAATAAATTGCATAGTTCGTTGTGCGGCGAATATTAACATTCATTCATCATTGTAAGGGAATGGTCACTTCCCCCCCCCCCGTTCACTCGTGATGCAGTCCCAAGGCGGTGGTTACCGCAAGGACATCCGCCCCAGGCATCGGCGGGTCAGTGTTTAACCACAACGTGGTTCAACCCAGTGCCATGAAAGACCCTAAAGGTCAAAAAGGTAAGATCTCCCCCAGGAGAGTGAGATCCAGTTTCACGTCGAACAAGAAATTGGAGAGGGGTTTCTCCCAATCTCGATGGCTAACGAGGAGCCGATGTTTGACTTCGTGGGAAAGACCGTTAGGAAAAAGAACTCTCCTGGGGCCGTCCTCAAGCCCCTCTCCCCCTTACCACTCCCCCAGTGGGGGTGCGAGGTATAAATGAGGAACTCTGAGGAAAATCGAGGTAGTATACGTCAGGCCAGGTGACGAAGTCCTCGGATCCAAAACCGAGCTACCTAGACTGGATTAGTAGTATACGTCAGGCCAGGTGACGAAGTCCTCGGATCCAAAACCGAGCTACCTAGACTGGATTGGTAGTATACGTCAGGCCAGGTGACGAAGTCCTCGGATCCAAAACCGAGATACCTAGACTGGATTGGTAGTATACGTCAGGCCAGGTGACGAAGTCCTCGGATCCAAAACCGAGCTACCTAGACTGGGTTGGTAGTATACGTCAGTCTCTAGGTGACGAAGTCCTCGGATCCACAACCGAGCTCCTGAGACTGGAGAGGTAGTGTACTTGGCTCGCCAGACCAAGAAGTACCTTGCAAGAGAGGCAGGGCTACCTACCTTAAGGGGCTAAGAAAAAGCTCATCCTTGAGCTAAGTCCCTGGTTATCAAACCAAACGATAAGTGAACTTTGGGTAAGTTCAACTTACTCTCGCCAGAGAGACTCCTCATATCCTGGTGCACCGTAAACACCAGGGGTATTCCTCGTCCTTTGAGGAATTAAGAAGAAGAAGGAAAAGGCTCCCCCTCGAGCCCGTTATTCGGTGGCCACACCAAACTTTAAGTAACTTATTCTCGCCAGAGAAACCCCCCTCCGTTATCCTCGCCCTTGAAGAAGACCCTCCCCGAGTTCAGTCCTCGCCCATAAGGAAATTAGTAACGAAGGAGAAAAGCTCCTCCGCGAGCTCGTTACTCGGTGATCACACCGCACTCCAATTTAACTTGAATTAAGAACCAAGTTCGACTCATCTCGCCAGAGAGACCACGACTGCCTAGGTGGTGCATAAAGCACCGAAATTGTTCTCGTCCTGAAGAACCCCCCCCCCCCCCCCCCCCGGAAGAACGTGTGGACCCTCCAGCTGCTACCGTCGCCAAGACGACCGTGGAATTCCGCCCATCTACACGCGTCCAGAGTAAATATTTCTTGAGGCCCTTTAAATTCCACGAGTCCGTAAGCCTAATTTTTATATTATTGTTGTGTAGAGAAAACGTTAACCAAGTTTTGTGGGTAAACTAATTTAATTAATTCTTGTTTATAATAATATTTAGAGTATTGCTGTAGTTAATGTATAAAGGTTGTGTATTCAATGGTTAAAGATAAAATATAAGTTTATTTTGTGAATTAGTGGGCGTTTCTTTTATATCCTTACGTGTTTGGTAACGGCTCTATTCTTTAAGATATTCCGATATCAAAGTATATTAGACAGCTCTTAGCACTTTTAGAGACTAGAACAAAAAGGAGGGGCATTCTACGACACTAAACAAAAGAGGTGTCAGGTAAGTAGGGTTCTTATCAGAAAGAATTATACGATGTAATTAAAGTGGTGTCAGGTTTTGTAGGTTATTATTAGAAAGAACCCAGCAGTGTCTAATTAAGAAAGAGCCAACACGTAAAGGAATATCAGGAACAAGAGAATAATTGAAAAGAGGAAAATTGGTAGAGTTAGGGGTGGTAACAATATAAAGGTAATTGGCAGGTCAAGTGGTAAATTTGTTGTCGGGAGTGGTATTTCAATCAACATAGTAGTGGGATTAAGGGTAAGTTATGCTGAGCGCTACCTGGTGAGTGGTGGCATAATTACCTGAGAATACAGAAAGGAAAAATCGACGGACCAACACGAAATGGATCCAGTCACAAGATTTTCCCAACAAGCCCAAAGTCTGGGACTTGAAGGCACAGAAATGCATGACTACGTCATGGCAGAATTAAGAATAGATAGTGTAGAAGAAGAAAGAATTTGAGATATAGAAAAAGAACAAGAATTAATAAAGTTTGAGAGAGAAACAGAGGTTTTAATAAGAGAGGATAAAAAAGAACGTGAATTTAATGGAAATATGGATGAACCGGAAAAGTGAAGAATCCCGAATACAGCGGAAAATAGAAACAGAGGAAAGAAGAATGCTGAGAGGAGGTAAAACAAGCGAAAGAATAAAACTGTTGAAAAGAGAAGCACGAGAATTCAGAATAAGGATAGAAATGGAAGATGAAGAAAGGAGAATAAAGATAAAGCTGGAAGATGAAGAAAGAAGAACTCAACGGGAAAACGAAGTAGCGAAAGCAGAACAAGAAGCCGAGGAAAGGAGAATGAAGAGGGAAAAAGAGTCGAACGAGAGGAGAATAAAGATTAAAAAGGAAATAGATGAAAGAAGAATACAAAGGGAAAAATAACGTGTTCAAGCGGAAAGAGAAGAGATAGAAGAAAAGGAAAGATTGCTCGCACTCGAAAGAGCACCTATCGAGAATCTCATAGAGGCCGAGGAAGTTGTGGCCCGGCCTGGACCTAAGAAAGGACCATCGAGGGAAACCCAGCCAAATGGGGTAACGATGGAAGAGGTAGAAAGTAGGGAAGAGGTACTCGCAGGAGTACCAAAGGAAGAACCTACGAGGAGAACCCAGCCAAATGGGGTCATCAGGAAAGATGAAGAAGGTAGGGTAGAGGTACGAGCAGGTGTACCTGAGGAACTACCGGCGAAGAGAAGCGAGTCAAATGAGTTGACAAGGAAGAAGGAAAGAGGTGCTATGGCTATGCACCCAGGTAAGACTAATCAAATGGTAGACGCGGATGAGTATCCCCTACCCCTAGTAGTCTCCTCCCCGAACGGAACGTCCACGGAGTTACCGCTAAATCGCCAAGTCGTAGTGAGCGCCAAGCCCATTAACGACCTCGCAGGGAAAAGTTTTCTCGATCCCCAAAGATCGAACCCAGACACGATCTTCCCGTGTACCTGGTTAAAGGAGAGCTATGGGACCTACGCTCCCATCAATTATGCCCTGCTACAACAGGCCGCTCTAGCCATAATGTTCAGTTTAAAGGTAGTCAAGTACCATAAGAAGGGTAATTCGAGTAGGTTGAAATACCGCTACCATTTAGTACCATACTTGGGTAGACTCAATAACCAGAACGGCCGACTCAGGCGCGGTAGAATAATGGTCACAGAGCACCATTTTAGGATCAGCTACATCAAAGGAGCCGATAATGTACAGCTGCTCTATAGGTGGAGACGAAAAACCATAGAGGGTTATTTCAGTACCTAATGAGCGTGAAACCATGTTTTCATTTGGGGTACATGTTAAAATTTATCGGTAGTATTTAAGTTCTCAAAAACTTAGAAATGTAAGGAAGTAGCTTGTTTTGTTGTTTTTTTTTGTGTGGGTAATCGATGAATTAAGGTTTTTTAATTTTCTATGTAAAATTGTATTGCGAGTAGGTCTAGCTCGACACATTGCCTGTGTAAACGCGCGCGTGGGCGCTCATGTGTAAGGAAACTAAATGTAAGAGAGGGCTCAAAGAAATACAACTTTGCTAAGCTCGACTAGGTTTAGTAAGGTGTTTTGAGTTCCCGGGAGCATCCCCCGCCACCATTAAATTCTTCGGTGGGAGGTGTGTAAGGGAATGGTCACTTCCCCCCCCCCGTTCACTCGTGATGCAGTCCCAAGGCGGTGGTTACCGCAAGGACATCCGCCCCAGGCATCGGCGGGTCAGTGTTTAACCACAACGTGGTTCAACCCAGTGCCATGAAAGACCCTAAAGGTCAAAAAGGTAAGATCTCCCCCAGGAGAGTGAGATCCAGTTTCACGTCGAACAAGAAATTGGAGAGGGGTTTCTCCCAATCTCGATGGCTAACGAGGAGCCGATGTTTGACTTCGTGGGAAAGACCGTTAGGTAAAAGAACTCTCCTGGGGCCGTCCTCAAGCCCCTCTCCCCCTTACCACTCCCCCAGTGGGGGTGCGAGGTATAAATGAGGAACTCTGAGGAAAATCGAGGTAGTATACGTCAGGCCAGGTGACGAAGTCCTCGGATCCAAAACCGAGCTACCTAGACTGGATTGGTAGTATACGTCAGGCCAGGTGACGAAGTCCTCGGATCCAAAACCGAGCTACCTAGACTGGATTGGTAGTATACGTCAGGCCAGGTGACGAAGTCCTCGGATCCAAAACCGAGCTACCTAGACTGGATTGGTAGTATACGTCAGGCCAGGTGACGAAGTCCTCGGATCCAAAACTGAGCTACCTAGACTGGATTGGTAGTATACGTCAGTCTCTAGGTGACGAAGTCCTCGGATCCAGAACCGAGCTCCTGAGACTGGAGAGGTAGTGTACTTGGCTCGCCAGACCAAGAAGTACCTTGCAAGAGAGGCAGGGCTACCTACCTTAAGGGGCTAAGAATAAGCTCATCCTTGAGCTAAGTCCCTGGTTATCAAACCAAACGATAAGTGAACTTTGGGTAAGTTCAACTTACTCTCGCCAGAGAGACTCCTCATATCCTGGTGCACCGTAAACACCAGGGATATTCCTCGTCCTTTGAGGAATTAAGAAGAAGAAGGAAAAGGCTCCCCCTCGAGCCCGTTATTCGGTGGCCACACCAAACTTTAAGTAACTTATTCTCGCCAGAGAAACCCCCCTCCGTTATCCTCGCCCTTGAAGAAGACCCTCCCCGAGTTCAGTCCTCGTCCATAAGGAAATTAGTAACGAAGGAGAAAAGCTCCTCCGCGAGCTCGTTACTCGGTGATCACACCGCACTCCAATTTAACTTGAATTAAGAACCAAGTTTGACTCATCTCGCCAGAGAGACTACGACTGCCTAGGTGGTGCATAAAGCACCGAAATTGTTCTCGTCCTGAAGAACCCCCCCCCCCCCCCCGGAAGAACGTGTGGACCCCCCAGCTGCTACCGTCGCCAAGACGACCGTGGAATTCCGCCCATCTACACGCGTCAAGAGTAAATATTTCTGAGGCCCTTTAAATTCCACGAGTCCGTAAGCCTAATTTATATATTATTGTTGTGTAGAGAAAACGTTAACCAAGTTTTGTGGGTAAACTAATTTAATTAATTCTTGTTTATAATAATATTTAGAGTATTGCTGTAGTTAATGTATAAAGGTTGTGTATTCAATGGTTAAAGATAAAATATAAGTTTATTTTGTGAATTAGTGGGCGTTTCTTTTATATCCTTACGTGTTTGGTAACGGCTCTATTCTTTAAGATATTCCGATATCAAAGTATATTAGACAGCTCTTAGCACTCTTAGAGACTAGAACAAAAAGGAGGGGCATTCTACGACACTAAACAAAAGAGGTGTCAGGTAAGTAGGGTTCTTATCAGAAAGAATTCTACGACAATCATCTTTGCCAGAGTCTTACATTAAAAACTGCTCCCCCTTATTTGTTAGGGCTTGTTCTCCAGTAAGGACTAAATCTGCTCTAGTAGTCGGATTAACCAGTCCAATATGTTCCTTTTCACAAACACGACAAATTTTTCTTCTAATGATATTGACACTATATAAGGCCACTGCCGCTGCTTGGCTAATTGGCTGACTGCTCTGGTATATTATGCAATGAGAACTGTCTCCCGTATATTTAGTTTGAGATTTTAGGTTAGCTTTTAACTTATATACTTCAACTTCGACTGCTTTCCCACTATGATTATGCTCACATGAAACTTTGTCCATTTCTTCATTGATTGTTATTGCACCGCTTTGCACTTACCTTCAAAGTCTTGATATTTTCAATAGAATATATCGACAACTTTCTTATCTTTCGCAAACACATAGCCTTCTATTACGAGTCTAAGGGGATGCTCTCGAAGGAGCAACGCGAGAGGATACCCCCTCGGAAATACCCCTCTCTTCTTTCAAGAAACTTCAGGAAAGAATCACTCCCTTGCTGGATCACCCGTCACAGCAGTGTTTGCTATCGGACGCCACTCACTCCCCCTTTCCCTGTGATAACACCGTGCGCAGCCACATTAAATCTACCCACATATCACGAGGCAAGTTTCACCGTCTGGACCGAATCGTAATCATGAAATGTGTTTGCATAGACTGGCGCCAAGAATGCTCTAGGGACCGCCAGGCCCTGAGGCGTCTATCGGACCAGCCACCCGGCTACTTAACCCGAAGCTCACCATTTCTCCATTCAGAATGCGGAATATTTCCCGTGAACCCCTATAACCAATCGTCGAGTCGTCGGACTTCGTCGAAGATCTTGCCAGCAGATCTACCTCCGTTAAGCTTTATCCCCTGTTCAGAAGAAAGCTATCGATGCCCCTTCTTCTCGGAGAGTTGTGTGGCCCTCTCATCTCCACCAGCCATTCAGGATTCCCGTTCTTTCGAGACTGAGACTCCCTGCCCATCTGCAAAATCATCTCCAATCGAGATTACGTCTCTCTGGAGCAGAGAAAACTCTCATTCTTTATCGCAAAGTAATCAAATCACATCTTTGAGTCCTCCTAGTCAGGACTCTCCGAAGTATCTTCTTGAAAACCTGCGCCGTTATCTCACCCCCTCCCCCTCCAATTCGCCGGCGCTTAAAGGTGAAGCGATCTTGTAGAGTCATCTCCAGATTACTTCGTTAATCATCACTAAGTCTATAATTTAAGAAGGTGATTTTTTTAGTATTTGAATAATAATTTCATCTTAGTTTGGTTATGACTTATGTTTTTTAATCAAAGTTATTTCTAATAATTCTTTTATAATATAAAAAAAATAATAGTGAAGTTCAGAAAATTTATTCTTATATATTTTCTTTTATAACTATATTTTAGCCAAGTTATATTTTGAAAGGGGGGCAATTTAGTTTAGAGTTCCATTTTAAAATTATGATAATTGGCGAAGTTCAGAAAATTTATAAGAATTTAACCATGGCTGCTTTTTTTAGATTTTAAATTTCAATCTTAGTAGTGAAGTGTAAGCTCCCCCCGTAGGGGGAGGTGGCAAAGCTATTGCCTGGTCTTCACATAATTCATTTAACTTCCTTTATTAAGTAATTTGTCCACCCCTTTTGTATATATATAAATTGCACCCTTTTTATTATTTATTACACTGGCCTGCGTTTCAAAACTTTTTTTCAAAGGTCAAGGGGTTTTCAACTGATTTAGGATCCTTTTTGCGTTTTGAATTTAAAAATATCCTTCATTTTCTAAGGTCAGGTCTGGTTTCTAAGATACACTCGATTTTTATCACAGCATATTTTTTCAAAATGGCGCTATCATCCAAGCGTATATGGGCTTTGTTTTTGCCACAGCTGGTCATGGATTACCTTAAATAACTAGTTATACTTTCTCTTTTCAGGTCTAGTTGTGCAGTACGATGGAGCGGAAGTGTAAGAACCATCCTAATAAATTTTGTTTCACCTGCGGACACGTAGTTCTTCCAGACCGTCAAGCGAATATCACGGATTTTTTGAAAAAGGCTTATTACGCTTATTTTGGAGTCAAACTAGGGGACCAAGATAAGGCATTTTCTCCCCATATCTGCTGCAAAACATGTGTGGAGAACTTACGGGATTGGAGGAATATGAGAACAAAGAGTATGCCATTTGTTGTCCCAATGGTGTGGAGGGAAGGAAAAGATCACGTTACCGACTGCTACTTCTGCATGACAAATTTAAAAGGCATCAATCGCAAGAACAAGCACCATGTTCAATACCCTGATTTTCCTTCTGCCATAAAGCCAATCCCCCATCGACCAGATGTTCCTGTTTTTGAGCCGGATATCATCACGGAATCTATTTCTGATTCCGAATCTACTGACATGACTGATGCAGGTAAGTGTGGTGCATACAAGCCAGAAAAGGACGACCGATCGGTGCCATTGACCCAAGCTGAACTCAACGACTTGACACAAGACCTGAACCTATCTAAGAAGTCTGCCCAGGTGCTGGGTTTCTTGTCTTCGAGAGAAACATTTACTTGCCCAAGGAACAACGCTCTATTGGTATCGGGAACGCGAGAGCGAATTCAGAAAATTCTTTATGTTCGATGAAGTGTCTTCACTGATCTACTGTAATAATATTGCTAAACTGATGAAATTATTGGGCATGAAGTATGTTGCCATAGAATGGAGATTTTTTATTGACTCTTCTAAAAGAAGTCTCAAGGCAGTTCTTCTGAATATCGGAAATAAGGTTTCATCAATCCCTGTTGGACACTTGGCTAAAATGAAAGAATTCCACAACAGCATGGATCGTCTGTTGTCTGCTCTCAATTACCAGAAACATAAATGGTTGATTTGTGGAGATCTTAAAGTTGTTAGACTCATCTTAGGACTTCAAGGTGGGTATACAAAGTATCCATACTTTTTGTGCTTGTGGGATAGTTGGGCTGACGACCAGCATTATATCAGGCAAGATTGGCCATCAAGACAAGGATAAGAACCCGGGCTATACAATGTTCTGTCCCACCCTCTGGTTGATCCGAGCAAGGTGTTACTTCCACTCCTACACATCACACTCGGCCTAATGAAGAACTTTGTAAAAGCAATGGACAGGGAAGGTGGCGGATTTGCCTTCCCACCACAAGTTCAAACGAATCAGCATGGAGACGCTTAAGGCAGGTATATTTGATGGTCCTCAGATAAGAAAACTCATAAAAGACTAGTTTTGATGATTCATTGAATCCTACTTAACTATGTGCCTTACTGTCCCTTAAGTTAGTCATTGCAACTTCCTTCGTAACCACAGAAGTCCTCATTACCAGAAGATGATTGATGACTTAATGAAGAATTTTCGCAAAAACTCGGTGCATGTATGTCAGTAAAATTGCACTTTCTTCGGTCCCATCTGGACTATTTTCCAGAAAATTGCAGAGAATTCAGTGAATCAGAAGGTGCGTGTTCTCACCAAGACATCCGTGTCATAGAGAAAGCTATCAAGGCCAATGTGATGTGAACCTTCTGGCTGACTACTTTTGGTGCCTTAAGAGTGATGTGGTGTCTGCTCAGCACAATCGGAGTTCACTGAAGAGACCATTCATCCATGAGTAGCTTATTTTGTGCATTGTACTATTCATGCTATCTATTAAAAATATTATGTAAACCTTCTGTGAGTAAATGATTCCAATATTTGCTATTATGTGTTTCATTCAGAACAAATATTTGTAAATATAGGAGTTTTTGGTATGTGCTCATATTTCAAAAACCTGACCTGATTCGGTAAAATTAGCATGATTCTCAGATTCAGTTAAAAAAACTGAACTAAAATCAAGTTTAATATATTTGACCTTGAAAACAATGCAGACCAGTGTTATATGTTAAAATTATATTTTAGAGTTATGTTCTTTATATATCCTTTGAATTTCAACTTTGCAAGCTATTAGTCAAAACCAGGTCAACCGTAAATCGCACTCTCTATTAATCGCCCCAGAATATATCTCAAGTGGCCTTTGGTCAGCTGTCAGCATGGGTTTGTGCAGAAGTCTGTGCGCCGAGCTAGTCGACATAGTGATACCTCGACAACGGGCATTGGTTTATTTTTCTAACTATAAATAAATTCACTCATCGCAGACAATTTATGAAGGGTTCTGACCAATGTGAAAGTTTTTAGTGCACTGATAATGAAGTGAAGTTGGTTTAAAGGTTTCATATTTGTTCGTTTTTTGTAGCTCTTAGAAAGGAGTAGCGCATAACCTACATTTTTAAACAATCCTTTTACAATTTTTATGCTTTTACGATTCGAATAAAAGGCATCTAATAAATTTCGAGGATTCTTTTTCGAAGAAATGATTTGTTCGACGATTACTTCTTTCGAAGAAGTGACTTCCGAAGAAATGTTTTTGGAAGAAATGTCCGTGAATCATAATTTGTAATATTGTTACAAAGGAAACTTATCTATGCCGGTTGTTGATATAAGCTGAAATAACTATGAGATAAAATATAGAAAAGAATAAATGTGAGAATATCAAAGATAAGAAAAGCTGGTGTTTATGTGTCTGATGTTAAATATTGGTGAGGATAGTACTTTGATTAGGTTTAATATGTGGGTATGAAAGACAAAGCATATAATTATAATTTTTGGGGGTATGACGCTCTTTAAATCCATGGTCCTACAACAAAGAAAAAGCTAGAAAAAGAGGTAGATGAAGGTATTGCAAAAAGAGAAAGTACCATCACTCATAAGGAAAAGATGACTATAGTAAACACTTATTAAAGCGAGGGAGACAGTGCCCATGGTTCTCAAGTTCTGATATATGGATAGTGTAGAAGACAGGTAGGAGAAAGCTGCACCATTTAAGGTCTTCTTTGTAAAATAAAGACCTTATAAGTGATTTTAGGTTTTAATTACAGCGCATGCATTTGGTTTAACTTTACACTAAGTCTATATCTAACCCTTCTAAAATATATATGTCCTAAATGCCTCTATGCCACACTATCGAAGTGTCACCTGTTCTCACAGAATGCATGAAGTGAACAAGTTGGTGACGGTATAAGAATCGACCCACCTCTGCTCCTTCTAGGGTGTGCCTCTTTAGACAAAGACTAGGTTAGGGCAAACTCTTCTTTAAAATTCCTGCTGCTTTGTAGGATGCTTCTTCAAGTAAACGCGACAAGGGTGAAAACTCTGACTCATGTCAGTTCGGCTGATGAAGGGAGGAATGAGAGGCCACATATATTGGAACTTACGACTTCAGATTCTTGGCAGCCTGATGCAATTGCTGTTCGAGCTTCAAAAATAGGCCTTGTTTGCCGCAAAGCAATGGTCTGGAGCTTGGCAAGCCATCTACCTTAAAAAATTCATGCCAAATATCCATTTTAGCCCTAATTCTTTCTCCCTCTAATTCCCTTTTATCCACTAAACCATGCAAAATTCCAAGGGCGATGGCATACGGATATCGGCAACAAGCTGTTGTAAAGCTGGAAGCTTCTTCTCCGATCATTCGCGTTTGCTACGGGTGTGTGACGGTCACATTCCTGTGACCTGTGACTAAAAAGCAATCTCGTCCTGCACCTGTTAAAGAGAAGGCAATTTCAGGAGTACTGCTTCCCATCCAAAATTGATAATGCCATAGAAGGGGGGGTTAAACATCGGTAGTTACGCTTATACTATTATTTAGGGCGCACCCAAAATTTAATGCGACTCAGCGCATGGATGGAACTTAGTAGCCATTAAAAGGCATATCACCGTCCCCAGTACTAGTAAACCTTAACCAGTAAGGAGTGTAATAAACGAAATGACATGAACTGAATACTTGCAGACAATTCCATGCAAATGATGATGTGTGATCATCTATTGAATGAACAGCTTTTACATTAAACAAAGCGGCAGGTAGCAACGGTATGAATGAAAATCTTAAACTGTTCTAATCGAAGTGAGGACGTGTGTAGCTGGAATTTCAGAAGAAACAGGGAAAGAATTTACAGATGTTACCAACTTGAGTTTTGAGGAAATGTTTTGCAGAAAGCCACATTCTCAGGATAGTTATTTTTGAGCTTCAGAAAGTTATACGAGAGTCATTCAGTGATTAAATTATAAGCGGATACTAGTTTAATAAAACTCAGAGTAAACGAGGCTGGGGAAAAGGAGCGTGAGATTTAGGTGTAATCAGCATAAAATTTAAATGATTGAACAAGCTGACGGAAAAGATTACAAAGAGGAAGATACAGGCTAAGTAGAATGAAACAAGAACCGAGCCTGCGAGAAACTAAATTGGCCATTAATCGCAAAAGATACAAACATTTCAATACGAACAAATTTAACACATAATAAAAGATAAGATTAGAATTATTTAATAGAGATTGAAGACGCACTTAAGCATACATGGAGTTGGTAAACAAAGAGTATTGTCGACAGTGTTAAATGATGAATGGTAGTGCCATAATGGGAGGTTAAACAGCAGCGGCGGCAGGACGAAGGTAGTGCATTACAATTAGAAGAGCTGATGCAGTGGTGTCTGCTACCTTAATATCAGACTGAAAAATCTTATCAGCATCAAGGGAGGACATATTATCTACAATTCATCAGCACCGACATTTTAAGAACTTTTGAGACTAAAGGGAACTGGAGAATTTAGGCTGGGTAGTTTTCTAGTTTGTTCGGCTATATGATCACTTTTTTATGATATGGCAATCAGCAACGTGTTTAAAATAGGTTGGTGCTATTCCAGACAAGAGTGTGGTATCATAAACAACAGTCAGCTAAAGAAGAATAACAGTGAAGTACTAGCATTAAATACTTGAAACAATGCGTAAATGGGAGAACAGGTGTTTTTCAAATAGAGAAAGGAAGTTTATTCTTCATGGAACACGGGGTTGAGAGATAAATGGCATTTATTCTACATACTAGTACTAAAAACGAGACATAAGTGAAGGATGATGCACTGAATGTAGAAAGCGACGAAAGGCTGTATGAGGTTATGCTGTAGACAGTGCTTTTCTATGCGGAACTATTGTATGGAAGAAAGAATGATCTAGACAGAGAGTAGTGGAAATTAACAAATTTAAGATGAATGCTAGTTCTGTCGTGAGTAGAATGAGGGAAGAGTGAGCGGACAAGAGCTATTAATGGTGTGAGGAAAGATGTGAAAGGGGTTATGAATGAGAGTGTCTTGAAATTGTATGGGCATATAAGAAGAATGGATGTAAGAGAATATAAGAGTCTGCTTGTTATTAAGTACTAAATGTAAGAAGACAGTATAAAATGTCAGTTTGTGGGGAAATGGATGACTATGGGAATTGTTTAAGAGAGAATGAGCTAACCTAGGTGAAAATGAATGATAAGGTGTATGAGAATTGTGCATTTAGGGGGCTTGTACAGGGGGCTTGCTTAAGGAACTTTAGCTAAAGGATTAATCGAAAGTGGATAAGAGGCTTCAGCACAAAACCTATCATGGCTATAAAGGCCGTTTTTATCTATAAAAAAATTATTTATAGTTTATTGCTTGATAAACCATAAATAGTTGACAGGGCTTGGCCAGTTTTAGCGACATTAACACGCATTAAACGCAATTTTTCCGAAACCTCTCGATTTACGGAATATGCTCTTTCGACCTATGTAGTTGCTTCCGAATTTCTTTTCTGTTCTTTACGCTAATGGTTCCTCTTTGATTCCTGGAATCGAGAACTCCCATTTCTTTGGTTGGAAATGGACAAGAGGCTTCAGCACATAACCTATCATGGCTATAAAGACCGTTTTCATCTTTAAAAAAAGTATTTATCGTTTATTGCTTGATAAATCATAAATAGTTGACAGGGCTTGGTCAGTTTTTTTGTCATTAACACGCATTAAACGCAATTTGTCCGAAACCTCTCAATTACCTATGTAATTGCTTCCGACCTTCTTTTCTGTTCTTCATGCTAATGGTTCCTCTTTGATTCCTGGAATCGAAAACTCACATTTCTTTGGTTGTAAATGTAAAATTTACTGGAATAAATTTTAATTTCCCTCTCAATTCTATATTAGCAATCTATATTAGCAATTCTATATTAGCAATCTTATTTTTCTTTACCCTTTTGTGTAATTATACATATGTTACCCACGTTTCTTCCTTAGTAACCTTTTTGCACACAGTATACACCACCTCGGAATGTTCCAGCACTACGCAATTTATCTTAAAACAATCTGCCCCAGCTGTTATTACTTAAATTTTTTATTCCTATTCTTTTTCTTTTTTTTTAAAGCTGAAGGAATACAAATGGTAAATGTGATCGTGAACGTTCTCAATTTGCTTATCGAGCCTGAATGCCTCAGAACAGGAGCACAGGGACAGAGAGATGAGAGGAAGTCATGGTCTAGTAACAACTTAGTTAATTAATCCTTCATTCCGTAGCGTTCGTCCACAAATGCTCTTCAATTTGCGCTTCAAGCTGCATGAAGTTGGTAATTATTGCTATTTTCCACCTAACAAAAGTAATTCCTTTATCCAAAGGTACGGTGAATACTCGACTTCCATATTTTTTACCATATATCAGGATCAATAAGGTAAGTCATTGAAGGTTTGGAGAGTAAAGGGAAGTGTTGAAAAGAAAAGAAAAACGAAAAAAATACAGGTAAGAAATGACTTTAATTAATATATAATGACTAAAATTGAGAGATATAAATAAAATAAACGTACAGGTGAAAATAGAGAGAAGACAGTTTAAATTCTTTCTGCTAGACACTTGTTTTAGCCTTTGACATATTAGCTTTAAGTAATTAATAATAGTGCATTTACCTACAATAACTTAAAAATTGAGGCATAAGCTAACCTAAATGAACACACATGAACGAGCCTTGTTCTGTTCTCCCAAATGCCTTTTCTACAAAGTTAAAACTTAAAAGTCAAAATCTCCCAATTAAAACTTATGTGCATTCAGAGAACCAAATTTTAAAAATTATAGATGTAAAATATCACATCTGATCCATTTTTACCTAATAAGTGATGTAGTTCTTTTATTTAGCCTGTTCGAGGGTAGAGCCGCCGAATTAAAACAATAAATAAAAATCCATTAATATATATATATATATATATATATATATATATATATATATATATAAATAATTTACAAAACAATATAAACAAAAAATCATCAAATTAAACCAATATAGAAGAAAGCTTAATTACCCCAGGGCGGGCGTGTTAGATTGAGGGCACAAATGGACGTAACTGAATTACCGCGTTCTGTCTCTCATTTTCTTTGCCATGCAGTCATAACAGAGAACCTGATCCCACTCATGTAGTCAGTGTAAGGACGAGAAAAACGCTGATCAGGTTGCCTAATTTATAACGACAACCAGACCCACTCTTCAGATGTGGCAACGAAGTTTAAGTTGTGTTATTTTCAAGAATGACTCTTTGGGAAGAAATATCACTGTTCCGGTACGAGAGATATATCAAACTATCGAAGGGGTTTCCATGTCCCAAACCAAAAGGATCACGGGGTACTTGGTTGAGAGCTTTTTTGTGCCGTTTTTCTAGAGTAAACAACTAAGCCGCGGAAAAACAGGAAATTTTAACTTTGTACGATGTGACAAGTGTATTATCTGCCAGTAGTACTGAGATAATACCGTGTTGCTCTCGTGAGAGTATGCTGAGAGAAATTCCACCGTGACAGCCTCCACTTGCCTCCACAACGGAGTTACCTTGTGTAGCCTGTTACAGTTGGTATCCGAAGGAGTTGGAGGTCCCTCCGGCCTGAATGCAAATTAAGGAGGCTCTCACTGGGTTGACTTGAACTCTATGATGTTAGCTGGAAAGTTGTTGGTGCGCTTTTCTCTCGCCCACACGCAGCACAGCACTACTTTACCTTTTTATCACTATTCTTATTTTAGTTATCATTATTATTGTTATTATCATTTCTAAAATTATTATTATTTAGCGTTTTATATTTGTTATTAGGATTATTATGATATATTATGAATTATAAGTATTTGTTATGATTATTGTTAATTAGTATTAGTTATTAATATTATTTAGGTATTTTTTAGTATTATTTTTTAATATTATTTATTATAAGTATTATTTATTATTATCATTACGGCTCTCCACTCAACGTTTTCTCCCCGCACTTTTTACCAGGAAGGATGTTTCCATCTCTACAGAGTTCGGTCCAGTAGCTTTGGTGCCTTGGTGGACTGCATGCCGTCCTGGAATTACCTAGTACCAGGGTATGACAATAATTGGTGATTAATTACCATACTCGTTGGTTGACAGGCTTATTTCTACTTCTCCTTTTTAGATACCATCCTACCCCTTTCTACACTTGCTCTCCTATACACATAGATTCTTACTGCCCGGCGCACTTTGGTCCTATTATGAGCCTCAAATGGGTGGCAGTGTATACCTTGAGGTCCCTACCTCTTGCGATGGTCGAAAGCCTGCTGACTAGGGCCAGTATTTCGTACGGGGTGTACTGGGCCATTGACTGTGCTCACCGTCTTCCAGTACACACATAAGGTTGTTAGGCTTCCCCTTTCCATTATAGTCAAAGTTCTAGGGCAATTGCGCCTAAACGGTTGGCCAGGTTGGCAAAACCCATCACGCTGGACCGAAACCGATTATATTCCGGAATTTCTGATCCTATTGAGAATTTTCTCTAAGCCTCCCGCCTTATAGATGGGTCATAGTAACTATTTGCTATGAGGTGCTTTTTATATTTTTTCAATCTAATCATGCTGATAACTGTAAGCAAGATTGGGAAAGCACATGGGGCTCCGCCTCCAAGTGCGGCCTCCTCCTCCCTAGGTTTTAGGGAGAATGGTTGAAACCAAGGCTAGGTCTAGGTTTCCGGTATGTTTCGATCATGCCACCCTTTCTTTCTCGCGGGCATATGTGTCTTCACTTAACTGAAATACCCCTCTAGCAGAGATGTAAAATCGAGTCAATAGGATGCGGGGCAAGCTCTTGCGGGACCACCCACCCGTTCCCCTGGATAATAGGATCGCAATCTCGAACCCCGCGTACGCTTTCTTCGCATTCTCTAGTTGAAATACTGATTCGCTAGCATTCAATCCACGCCATTACTTCGCTGAAAGCCCTTGGCTGGACTTTAGCTACAAAGAAAGAGAACCCTTCAATGTATGTTTACATCGAGAGTGCTTTGCTCCTTTCTTGTTTCATGCGCGGACACTGCCACTAGACCTGACGATGCCCCCTACGCCATGCTTCAAACCTAGGTGAGCGATGCATTACCTTTTGTTAGATTTTTTCAACAAGATCTGGAGAGATAGTATCCTCACATACTCTTGGCAAATGGCTAATGTGCTCGCTTTTCGCAAACTGATGAGAGATCACTCTACTTCAGCCGATTTCCACTCAATTTCACTAACCTCCTTCGTGTGCAAGTTGATGGAGAACTTGCTAAATGTTTGTCTAGCTTTTTTCCTGGACAGCGGAGGCTACCTGTCCTACGAAAAGGGCGGCTTCCGCAATTTTCTTTTCCGATTCGAAAATGCCGTCTGCAAGGCCTTTCTTCGTAGAAATCATTAAGATACGGTGTCTTTCGAACTGGAAAATGACTTTCATACCCTATGACGATACAGTATAATGAAGACTCTCCACACAAATGGGTTGAGGGGACGCTTCCCAATTTTTATCTCGGAGTTTTTGCGAGATCGTCGATTCCGCGTAAGAGGGTGTGAGCCCTCTCTAACCCAATCGGGCAGGAAGAGGGTGTCCCACAAAGAAGTGACCTGAGTGTCACACTCTTTTCCCTGAGCATCATAGGCATTAATTTGGTGCTGCCGGAATATGTTCTTGCAATGCTCTACGTGGACGAACTTTCGATCTCCTTTGGTGCTACCCAGATGAAAACTCTGGACCATCGATTACAAAAGGCATTCGCTCTTTCAAAGCGCACAAGTTTCAGTTTTACTTGATTAACACCAGGATGGTGCACTTCTACCGCCACCCACGGCTCCACCACGACCGTGACTTCATTGTAAACAGGATTAACCTAGAATTGGTGGATTCCTACCGTTTAGTTGGTCTTGCATTCGACCGACACCTTACCTGGCAGGCTTATATCCGCACCCTTATGGACTCTTGTAACCTCGCTATGGATATTGTTCGTTATGTGACTTTTAGCATCTGAAGTGCTGATAGGGCTAGTATCTTGCTTTTCTATCAATTGTTTGTTCGTTCAAAACTCGATTACAGATGCGAATTTTATGCATCCGCCGCCGAGCGTGTATTGCAGAAGTTGGACTCAATCCATTACACTGTTCTCCGCCTGGCGACCGGTGCCTTCGACGCGTCTAATATTTAGAGCCTACTTGTTGGTGATGGGAAGAAGCAACTTACTCTGCTCCGTGTACAGTGCAATATTCGCCTTGACGCATGAGCTCAGCACTTCTCCCAGTCGCCAGCGGCTCTCACTTCATCCATACCAGATTTAGACGATAACTATGCCCCCAAGAGACGCCAGTCATACCCTAAGTTTTTCGATTTTACGGCTAAGAAACTCTTTAGAGATCTCAGGGTATCTATCAGGTCAAGACGAAATCCTAGATGGTAGCACCTTTTACTATTTGTCTCCACCCCTCTGCTCCCAAAGCTTTCATAGCGCCTGAAGTAATGCGTTTGGCCTAATTAGAGCACACTTCATGTAACGCTGGATCCGTGCCAGTGTATAAGGATGGCTCCAATGCCATCCCGTCTGTTAGAACTCAGTGGGACTCTTATAGGCGCTGCGTCTGTCTTCATGGCCGAGCTGGTTGCAATACACCGCCTGAGATAACACGTTCTGCCATTTTGGAGACCGGATTGTGATCTATAGCGACTCACAAAGCACATTATGGTCTCTCGGGGCATTGTAATTTCCACACACTCTTGTTTGCGGTATCCGTGTCCGCAACGGTCGCCGCGACCCGAGTGGATGGCGAGATTATCTTCTGCTAGGTTCCTTGACATGTGCGAATTGCGTAGAATGAGCTCGCAAAGGAATGAGCCAAAGAAACTGCTATGACTGAACAACCAGATTAGCGATCGACTCTTACTCACGCGGACTACGGGGTAGGAACCATGGCAGCCCCTTTGGCCAATAGACAAAGAAAATGGTAGAGGGCCGAGGAGAACTTAAAGTTGCATTCCATTGAGTGTAACTGTGCCCATTGACCTATCTCCGATTGCCGCGGAGCGTTCAGGTTGCTTTCTTTCGTCTTCGAATTGGGCACAGCTCGCGGGATTCTTTACCATTTGATGGAGCGCTTACACGCAACTTATTGCGACGACTGTTTGGCACATTCTTGTTTAATGTCCCAGTCTGGGTGATCTTTGCGCACGTTAACTATCCGGTATTGTGACGAACTAAGTCACTATCGTTTGCCACTTTTCCTCGGGAGGAGTTCGATTAGACAGATTTGTGGACTATCTCACATTTTGGAGTAGGCTACCCTCCTCCACTTTATTTGACTCCCTTTGTTGTGGGTTGTATATTCCTGCACCTGGAGAAAGAGGCTTCTCCCAGGACCAGAGCATTTTTATTACTTGTTCTTGCTTTTTTTTCTAATGTTTGTTTTTACTTGTCTATGTTTTTATTGTTATTTGTATCTGGGTTATTTTGTCTTTCCATGTTTTTTTTAACTGTTAATCCAGCATAGAATTAGGCTGTAAAGTAAATACAGTGACTTTTGCCCTAGTAAAAAATTGCGAATATATAGACTCAAAAAGTACGGTGTCAAAAATCTTGCAAAAAAACAGAGAAAATGGGTACATATGTGTGACCCATAGATTGAAAGATCTTCCTGATAACGATTCTCTAAATCCAAAACGCCATGATGAAATTCGGCCTTGGTGATCTTAATTGTTCATGCAGGAATTAAGCCAACCTCCCACATTTCAAATTATCCAAAACACCACGCATATGATGTAAGAGCGACCAAGACGTCTTCGAAGCTCCGCACACCTTTCCTTTACCCTGCTCAATTCTAACTCAGACGAAAGATGGTGGAGTTTTGACCCTTTTCTCCTGCTCTTGGATGGAAATTCAAGGACAAATAAACCTGTGCTGAAGTGACCAAGAAAACAAAGGTGGCCAGAGCTCCCTCTCCAGAGAGGAGGGGAATCTTTTCTTCAATCGGGATTGTTCAGACGCTTTAGGAGGGCCATACTCAAAAATAAGATCTGAATTGGGGGTTGGGTGAGGGCAAGAAATCCCTCTGGGAGAGTGCTCACTGGCCTTCGGTGAAGCCACTCTAGAAATTTCTACTGGTATCTACGCTCATTTCTAAAGGTGCATCCATTGGTACATTGCCCCTAAATTTGTCATTTCTCCCTCAATGAATTCATTGAGAATGAGAGTGTTTGGCATATGTCGCACGCTCTCCACGGCTCTGAGGAACCAACTACCTCCGCTAACTCCACTGCCACAAAGAACGAGAATACGGCGCACCGGTATACAGGCTCCCTGTAACGTGATATAAAGATAGTCAAAGAGTTGAGGCAAATTCGAGAGGGGCTCACCATTGTCAGTGTCCTTAAGTGGATTCATGTAGGCTCCTGGCTTTCATCAGCAAAAAAGGTGCTTTCTCTTGACACTTTCTTTGCTGCCCTACTCGGATGTCTAGCAACTATATTCTTAGTAGCCCCGGAGAAAGAATATGGAAAGCATCGTGGATTTATGATATTGCCCTTTCAATTTTCTAACTAGTTTTATCTGTCCCGCTTTCATAAAAAATAGCCATCACTGGAAATGGGGATATATGTACTTTGGTGATAAACCGGGAGACAAAACCCAAGCAGGCGCATAGAGTGGCGGTTGGATTGCCTTGTCAACATTAGAGCGTATGAAAGAAATTTGTGAGTATTAGAATATTTAAAGGGTTATTAAAATTCCTATATTTTAAAAAGTATTTTTGCTAACTGGAGAAAAATTCATCAAACTTGCCTTACCGTCCCAATTAAGCTAGAGTTTAATTGATTACATCTTTTTGTCGATTAGCCTGCGATGTTTCAACATAGATGAGAGAAAGGTTTAAAAAATGTGGCTAAGAAAGTATAAAATGGAATGCTAGATACTCTAAATGCTGCTCGAGACTGTCTGGTTCCCTGGAACCGTAAGGATATGAAGGTCTTCTAGGTACTCAACTGAAGGAACTTGCCCTGCCAATTTATATTATATGCGCTTTTTGGTCCTTCTCCGTGGATAATTTCCTATCAGGGACTGATATAGTGGCAACAGAAAATTACCTACATGGGCTATTGACTACAGAATCCGCTTTTGAATCTGTTACCTTCGTATTCTTATCAAAGAAAATTTGGTTCAGAGGGCGAGCGTTCTCCTTCTCATGTATCCAGTCTGACAGCTAGTGCGGCATTTTAAGATGGCGTTTCCTAGAAGTTTGAGGGTGATAGATCACTCCTTGGTCCCTTTTCCACTCTATGGATGTATGAGTGAACTTACACTCCTTTATTGCTACTCTTTACCTTGGGGTATTTTATATCTCTTTAGGTGTATGTTCACACTTACTTTCCTTAGCTTTAACTTCCAAACATTTAGCGACCCAGTGAAGGGGCGTGGTAGTTTCGTATTTCTAGAAGCAGTCATGCGTAGAGAGAAGGGGTATCACTAGTGTCCAAAGCGGGGTTTGCCCCCGTCTTGATGCCAGAACAACTGGGATGAAGCTCCTAGGATGTAAAAACCGCAAACCGGTTCTAAATAGGTGCTGGAGGTAACGTGCTAAGAGCAGTGAAATGTCTACGAATTGAGTCATTTTTCAGATGTGAGGCGGAGTAAATGCCTAGTTTTGGAAACATGACAGAATTATTTCATTAGTCGTTTTTAACTAAGAGAAAATTTGGTCCTAAGTCTAGATGGACAGGACCACCTTTTCGAGCAAAAACGGAGTGTATGGCTTAGAAGCAGGGTGTGATTCATACTTGACAGCTTATAAAAAACAGCTTTGATGGGCACGGCCGTTAGTAGTTTCAATAGCATTTTTTGTGTTTAACGCAAAATGACTACCCTAATTAGTGTTTACTAAATGGTTGGAGTTATAACGCTCCTAGAATGTTAATTATTCAGCAAACAGAACACTTGAATGTTGGTTCAAAAAAGAGGTAGTCGGATCGTTAAATTTGAAACCTAGTACTTTATTTTTATTTAAAAGCCATTCTGGCTATTGCCTAATTTAATATAAGTTAAATTAATAATATTTAAACTGATATTAAGATATGAAAAAATACAAACAAATTTAAAGAAAAGAATTCCAATAACAATCCACAAAACTATCCAAACACCACGAAAGATAAAAACAACTCAAGAAAATCAGAAGAAAACAGTGCTGCGGCGGAGGGACCCCTCCCCCTCCCCCGAGCCTGAATCAAATGCTGACAAAGCAAACCCTCTAATGATGAATCAAATTATATAGACGCAGAAGCCTCAAATCTCAAATCAAAAACTGTTCACGTAGGAACGACAAATGTTGAAATTTTCACTAATGAGTAAGTAAGAACTGCCAATGTTGAATCAAATATTGAGTAAGAAAGAAAGTTAAAAGTTTAGTCAAATAGAGAGGAAGAAGAACCGTCAAATCTTGAATCAAGCACTGTGGAAGCAAGTCAATCGAAAGTATTAATCAAAGACAAAGGAAATTCAATCCTTAAATGTTAAATCAAATGATGATGAAGCATGACCCGAAAATTCTACAAGATTACAGATTACCAATAGTATCAAACTGTTGAGAATTCTAAAAGAAATCATTGCGTATAACATAAACATGTCAGGTATATATCTTTCAGATCAAATGGCCTCATTATATCCTACTAGAGTATCTAAAATTGCCGAATTATTCCGGAAATTGTCCTTGTTTTTAAGGGGCAATCTTATACTTTATCACCACCTTAGTAGGCAATAATATAAAAATAAGATGTTTTCCGGAAAAGATTACTCGTCCAGGTCATTAATGCGATAAAAGAAAAAAAAAACAAACTAAGACATTGAATACAAAATTTCATGTCTACAAGAAAAGAATCACTTCTAAGACCAACAAAGCACAAAAGCACCCTTTCAACTGAAATGAACAACTCAAATAATAAATTCATCCAGGAAACATGTAAAGAAGGTAGAAAAAAAGAGAAAAAAAGAGTTTAGTAGCAGCAATGAGGAACCGTACGCGTGTTTTCTTTGATTTTCCAAGCTCTAAGAAAAAAAAAATTTCCCAAGTTTTCTCTGCCATTGCATGACATGTTTATATGTAAATAAAAACTTCATGTAATTTCACGGAATACCTTCATTTTGTAGTGAGATATTTTCTTAAGGGCTTCTTAGTTCTACTCAAAATGCTAGTTCAGTTTTACATCATAATATAGAAGAATTTTCTTATTCCTTTCAGAAAGTTAGTAGTTTCATTCAATATAGAATTACACAGGCTTTCTTATTTATTCCCTAAAACAGCCATAATCAAAATATAAATAACTTTCTTAAAAACTCAACCAATATGAACTATAGGTTTATTTGGACCTTACACAATTTAAGATGAATTTATAAATGAGTACAATCACCAAAACTTGGGGCGACAGACTAAATACTCCCAAACTCTGTCACCTATGTATATAGGGACGAAGGTCCAGCAGAAAGAGCTACGTCACCGAATCGCGGTGACACGCTAATCAACGTGTTAAAGACCACCGACAGCTAACTTTTAAAATGGAATAGAATCCAACGGCGCTAAAGTCGCTTCACACCTAAAATTTCCCCCAAAACACGCGAGAACAGTATTTACTACAAATTATGAACAGTTCTTCTAATTTTCAACAATAAATGCAGTGTATGAAGCAGTAATTTAATAACTTATATCACATATCGGATTCTTTTTATTTAACAATTATAAAAACAGTTGTAAGATCATAAGGCTGTCTGTATAATCGTGAATTAAAACAAATCCAATATGTGATTTTGGAGGGGCAGGGGAAATCAATACCTTTTGAAATTCGATCCTCCCGCCGTTGTTTCAAGTGTACACATCCATTTACGTCGTAGGCTCGAGTATGTGCATGTGTGTGCACGCGCGTGACAAGGGGTATTTATATCGGCATCATGAACCACTCATTGGGGGAGACAATTTCAGGGAACGCATACTGAGAATAAGCAGAGCAACATGCGACTGTCCTCGCGCATCACCCAACTCTCAATTCTAACGTTTAATTCAAATTGGCGTTTATTTCTCCGGGATTTATGTCGTGTATGTAAATGACTATGGGTTGTTGGACCATATCTAAAGAGTCGCTTTACCTGAAAAGAGAAGAAAAGCACGAATTAAAAAGATAAATTTCATTAAATAGTTTTGGGGTTTAAGGAGAAAAGTAAACATAAATAAACACCTGATCCTCGGTAAAAAGAAGCCTGGTAGGGTTCTGCACACCGATGTGTACTTATTTAAGATGCTTTTTATTTCTCTTTGGGGATTTACATTTTAACCTAAAATCCTAACTAAGGGTATCAATATTTTATGACCTCTCCCCCGTGAGGTGGGTTTTATAAGGGTGATCTGCCAAAATTAGAGGTTATGGCAGGTGCTAGGATTTACGTGTCATGCGGGTCCCCGGGATGTTTAATTAGTCTCCTCTTTAAACTACCTGATCTACGAAACGTCCACACCTTTTCATTTTCCCAAGTCAACAGTTTTCTTTCGGGACTTCAACAAAACTTCGTGATTCACATCCTCTAATTATCTTTTCCCTTTTTTTATTTTAAGTAAATATTATTTTTTAGTTGAATTTCAACCATCATACCATTCCCATTAAACCAATGAATGGTAGGACAAAGAAATAGAGCTGTTAAATCAATATTTTCATTAAAATGGATCGATTTCTCTAAAGTTTATTCTATAATTGATGCTGCATCTATTGAATTGAATTGCTTTAATATCTAAAACAGTTTAGAGGGTGAGTATTTTCTGCAAACTTTCAGTACTAAGAACATTTCAGTTAATTCAATTTAAATGAGAATTGCTTTTCCCAGAATATAAAAGCTAAAAATTGAGGATTTTAAAATGATTTCTTCCAAACGAACACAACAAGCATAAATCTTATAAGAACAAAATTTCGTTACAAGAAAATAAATACATATATATTGAGACCCAGACTTGTTTTGCCATTAAAGGAAATTATCCTTACGAAAGCTTGTTTTTCTGAGAAACAAGACACTTTGAACGGAGAAACCATTCTGATTAGAAAAATCAAATAATTTCGTCTACTACTTCACGGCACCGATGAAATTGAACCGCTATCAACTCTTTGCCAATGTGGTATCGTTAACTCGGAAAACTGGGTCGAGAAAATAGACTGAGAAGTCGATAGTTAATGATGATAGTATCAGAACTTTACAAGAATTTAGACGCACATTCCCTGGAATCTTTTTAAAATTAGAAAAAATAAATGAAAGAGCTTGTAAGACCTGGAAATTATATAGTCATTGAGGATAAGGGATAAAAGGAAACTTCTAAAGGGCAGACTTCATTAACACGGATGTTCAGATATAAGAGCACTTTGCAGTGGACTCAACTGAGAGAATTACTTCCTATGGAATAATATTTATAGCTGCTAACTTTTCAGCTTATAAATTCTATGGAATTAAGTGGACCTAAAGATTTCTGAATCACTGTACTTTACATGTCCGAAATGTGGGCTCAAAATATTCCAGAGCGACAAGCTGTAAGGGTTTGGAGATATAACTAACACTGAATATTCTATATTGAAAGCCATGTAAAAAATAAAATATAATAAAAGCTCAATTTGTTATTATGTTTTTTGAAGGAAAATAAAATGTTACGGGCTCCTTTTATGTAAGAGCTTTGTTTTCTCACAAAATTATGGGAGCCCTTATGGAGTATTTCTTCCCTTTCCATTGCCCCCGTAATATTGTGGTAAAATCTTCCAAATACGTTTCGTATTCTTCATCCAGACGAGAGATTGGATTGTGCTGATGTTGTATTGCAATTAAGATATTATCAGAATAAAATCTTTTTTTCAACGGATGGCATCCAAACCTTAAAATTTTGACCCTTGAATTCATAAGTTTATGTTGGTTTATTAGGTAAAATTACTTACATTTATAGGATATATTTTGCATATGTTAAGGTCGTAATTATTTTCATTGTTTGCATAGTGAATTTATAAGCTCTAATTTTCAAAGAGAAATTAAAAAATTAAAAGGAGAGGTTAAAAAGAAATTGTGCCAAAGTGAGCAAGTGGAACATTTGGTACATACGACAAAAACAAGTGTGGAGAAAGATAAATAAATAAGAAGTGTAGAAATATTTCCAATAATCGATATGGTTAAAAAAGTTATGCTAGGTTAGATTTGTCCTGAACACATACATCTTGAGAGCTAAAAACATAGAGGAAAGAAATAGGGGAAATAAATATTGGTATTTTGGGCGTGTTATATGTTTTGTATCAGAAAAGGGTATATGTAACAATGTATGGTAGTCTATATAGACGAACTACAGTGTAGTTTGGAACAGAGGTTTAAATTCGCATCTTTGGCTTAGAATTTGCTCCTTATTTTCTTGACTGCCTCGACTTCTGCGTTTCCTGGGTTATTTTCTTCCTCCTTTCTTATTTTCCTTAAGCTGAATTAAAGACCCATCGTTTTTTTAGCCCTTCTAGAGTTGGAAGACAAGGTTTCTGCAAAGGACCGTGGAATTGAAGAACGCCATAAAAACAAGCATATTAATATCTAGTAAATACTGGACAGCTGCTTTTAAAATACCACTACCTGTCCGATTAGATTCTGGGCTAGTAGAGTGTTGATATGTCGACCACATCGGAAGATTCGGGAGTAAAAGAGTGATATGTTGTGCGCGAATAGAGGAAGAGAGAACGGTCTTGTAAATGTCTATTTGTGTAATGACGTAGTTGATGAAGTTTCCTGCAATCATGCATTAGAATTAGCGTGCAGCCAAAATACGGCAACCTCTCTACGTCCGGGAAATTTTAGGGGTCCAATAAAAATGCGAATGAAGCTGGGGTCTAGTCGTGAAAGGCCAATGCCTTATCCACTAGGTTAATGTAAACCACATAGTGAAAGTTTCATATTTATTATAAGAGTAATAAACATGTCTTATCCGATCTCATTTGTCTGGATCTCCCCCTAAAAATAAACTTCAGTTTACATTACAAAATTGAACAAAGGTTACTACTCACATAAGGAAATTAATTTATATTTTTTAGCAATTTAATCTTAACAATTACAGCTACTACACCTTTTTCATAGTTTTCTAATAAATTGCTTAGCTTCACTAGAAATTTTGCGTCATTCCTGCTTGCAGTTCATACCTAATTGTTCGATATTCTTTGGTGAATACTCTTTTTAGGCTCATCCATATGTTGTAATTGTTTCAGATCTGGGTTTTAGGAATATCCTCTCAAAACATTAAATTTGGAACCTTAAAAAATTTATTCACTAGAGTGATAGTATGATTAAGATAGAGGTCTTTTTAATAGTAAAGGAGCCGACCCAAATTTAGTTTTATTCCAAATGGTAAAAGGTTCCTTTCACAATAACCAAAAAACACCATTTCGGTTTAATAAAATATCAATATTACAAAAATAATGGGAAAAAAATATTCCTTTGGTAAATCCAAAATCGCGCTCTGTTCTTGTTCCAGTAAGAGGTGAGTTTCAATCTCTGGAGTTTTGCTATTCGATCGAAAGGGTAAAATGATGACAATTTAAAGGAATTATGTGTAATTTTAATCTATTTTGTAAAATTGCCGGGAAAAATAAATGTTTGAGTTATTTTCAATTTCGAAAATAGTTATTTCCAACGAAAAGTAGACAACCATTGTTCCTCTGCAACAAGTTGCTTGAAATGAGCGAAATAGTATCTAAGCGTATTGTATCAACGATCACCATATTGAAGATCATTAGTAACTTTAATAAGAATGGTTACACTAATGTGGAAAAGCCTTTTATGCCCGCAGGAACCTCAAATGAACAAAAAGATTTCCTTCTGGTAAGGTCCCAGTAAAGTGTCAACGCGCCAGTGCGCACAGTTAAGCAGAGACGTTCTGACAAATGTTTATTACTGATGAAGCTCATTTCCGCTTGCTTGGTGCGTTCTGATGTTCCCTGGCTAGGTGGAGAAGAGGAAAGCGCTTTTACGAGTCCTGCTTCGTGGACACGGTTAATCATCCCGACACTTTTATAAGTGAAGCTGCTTCTCTTATCAAAGGGAACTGGAGTAGTAGCAATTTTGCCGACAACATTTCGGTAAACTCAAAATAGTAACAGAACGAGCTTCATCAGCATCTTTTCCTAACAGTTCAGGACAAATTTTGGGAAGCAAAAAGTAAATTTCAGCATGATGGCGCACCCTGTCACGAAGCAAAAGATATAACGAAGTTCATGTCTGGTGAAAACATCGAACCCTTTGGACATTCGGCCGAAAATTTGCCAGATTAAATTGACTCCAATAGAGAATTTGTGGGCTATAACCAAACTGGTTGTTTGAAACAGAAGCCATCAAATTGTAAGATGTTTCGGATGTTTATTGAACCAAAATGGTCAATGACAGTCTAAATGTCATCATATATTAGGGCTCCGCATGACCAAACGAATTCAAGACCCCCTAAATTACAAAGAACATCATTGTAAATATTGGATGCGTGCAGTAATTGACTATATATTGATAAAATTGGTTTAGACTATAAATTTATATATACGAGGAACGGTCAATAAATTTTGTGAATCAGTAGGGCAAAACAGAGTAACGGGGATGGCTGTTTGTGTGGGTGTTAGAACAAGTTATGACAAGTCAGGACCTGCAGCCGCGCGCTTCTGCCTCGTCTATTTAAGAAGCAGTTGCTGATCGCACATCGTCAGTCACAAATTTTTCAACAATGGAGAAGGTTGAGCACCGCACAGTGATCAAATTTTTTACCAAGGAAGGCAAGAATGCAAAAGAGATCCATGAACGCATGGTTGCAGTGTACACTGACACTGCCCCTTCCTATGCAACCATTGCTCGCTGGAATAGGGAGTTCCGCCATGGTCGTGAGTCCCTTGAAGAAGACCCCCTTCAAGGACGCCCGTCAAACGTGACCAACGAGGACAATGTGGCCCGTGTGGAGAGAATGATCCTCAAAAATTGACGGGTGAAGGTAGAAGAAATCGAGCGAGAACTTGGAATATCACAGGGAAGTGTTATCAACATCATCTACGACAATTTGGCCATGACCAAGGTCTCTGCACGTTGGGTCCATAGAAACTTCACGCCCCATGATCCAATTCAACGTCATAAAAGTTCGGAGGAGCTGCTGCTCATGTACAACCAAGACCCAGCGGGATTCGAGTCACTCATAGTGACAGGTGATGAAACATGGGTACATCACTAAAGTCCCGAGACCAAGCTTGAAAGCATGGCCTGGAAGCACAGGGGCTCTGCAACCCCCATCAAGTTCCGGACCCAACCCTCAGCCGGGAAGATCATGGCCACCATCTTCTGGGATTCTAAGGGAGTGTTAATTCTGGCCTATGCACCTGGTGGAAAAACGATCACAGGCCAATATTATGACAAGGAACAAACTGGGTTGAAGAAATGCATCCGTCAGAAGTGGCAAGTTGACACGCGGTGCCCTGCTCCTCGACGACAATGCCCCTGTCCACAAGGCCAGAGTTGCACAAGCTGCACTGCGCGAGTGCCGATTCGATGAGCTCAACAATGCCCCCTACATTTAAGATCTGGCCCCTAGCGACTACTTTTTATTCCGCCAGCTCAAGGCTGCACTGCGTGACCGCCGGTTTGGGGACGATGAAGATGTCCAGCTTGCCGTCCAGGAGTGGATTGAACAGCAGTCGGGAGATTTCTTGTTGTCAGGAATTCGAAGACTCAGGGACAAATGGTGCAAGTGCATTGAAGTCAAGGGTAGTTATATTGAAAAATAATAAAACACTTTTCCTCATATCTCGTTTCCTTATGTCCGAATTGCAAAACTTATTAACCACCCCTTAAAATTATGATACAAACATTCTAAAACAATATGCGACGTTTGATTGTTCTATTAATTTTTTCTAGGAAAATATATATTGGATAAAACAATGTGGCCATGGCTTTATATTTATGATATATATGGTATATATATATATATATATATATATATATATATATATATATATATATATATATATATCATCACTATCTCTATATTTTAAGAATGGGATTTTAGGAGTATTTGAATAATAATTTCATATTAGTGTGGTTAGGACTTGTTTTTTTATCAAAGTTATTTCCAATAATTCTTTTATAATATCAAAAAACAAAATAGTGAAGTTCAGAAATAAATGTAAGTAACGAAATTTTGTGAATTTTTTAAACCCAAAGAATTACATATCTTCTTCTAACTATATTTTAGCAACGTGATATTTTGAAAGGGAGAAAGTTTAGTTTAGAGTTCCTCTTTAAAATTATTATAATTGGCGAAGTTCAGAAAATTTAAAATTTTTTTACCATGGCTGCTTTTTTTGAGATTTTAAATTTTAATCTTAGTAGCGAAGTGCAAGCTTCCTCCGTAGGAGGGAGTGGCGAAGCTATTTCCGGATATATATGTATATATATATATTAGGAAAGGAGGCATAAGGGAAACCTACCTTACAAGGAGTGCAATTTTCTCTATTACTAAAGTTTTGCTACTCTGGAGCTTTCTCAGAGTAACAATAAATCAAGACAACAAAGATTGAGTGATTGATTGATTTATGATAAAAGAGTGAATGAGTTAGAGAATTGATAGAGGGGAAAATTATAATTAGATTTGCCCTGGTGTTGAAAAGTATCTCTTGTTTTCTTCTTTTATTTAATATTTTTTGTTACCTTCAACGACCATTTCATTAATTATATATATTTATATATATATATATATATATATATATATATATATATATATAGCATGAAAAGGGCAGCAAGTACTGAATATAACATATATTGCCAACGTTTCGGGCTAGAATATTAAAGATTTATATAAGAACAATTGCTTAACAATTATGTGAAAAATGATAATTAATGGCTTTAGGTTAAAAATGTACTAGGATGTAAAACAAAAAAAAATAATCAAAATGCAATATAAAGGAGGAAAATCTGTATATTAAGATAAAAAATAAATAAATTCAGACGAAATTAATAAGGTTACAATTAGAAGAAAAGGAAAACCTCAATAAATATACTAAAATCTTTTACCTGATTCGGAAAAGGCTGTGCTGAAGGAATGCAATTTAAAAGTTATATTACCAAGAAAGATGTGATTTAATATTAGTTGATTTTCTGATCTATGTAGTTAGTTGGTTGAAAAACAACAACAACAAAAAAATGTTGCTACTTGGTTGTTTAAGTGGTAATTAATTAATGATAACTAGTTAAAAAAATATTCCGAACGAAATTAATCAGTCAAGTAGAGTCCTTATTTAACTGAGGCTGATTATATTTAATTAAAAGCGCCCCATTATGAGAAGCTCAGATTTCGATTTTGATGCAGATAATATTTTAAATTGATTATAATCTATCGGTATTATACATGAATAGGAATGAAATCAGACCACTGAGTTTTCTTTTAAGGAGAGATCGATTCTTGTTTTGTAACTGACCCCACGGTGAGCATCAAGGCAAACCTTAAGAAGACGTTTTGTACATCCAATGTACGTTCTCAAAGAACATTTAGGGCAGGTAAATTTATATACTATTCTTAAGCGCAAAATTTTAGGAATGGGTTCCTTTACAGGGAATAAAGAACTAATTATTCTATTAAGAAATTCTTTTTTAAATCTAATGAAAATTTTCTAAATGTAATATGGGCACTTTCAGCCAAAGTGTTATGTGAGAGAAAGATCACATATAAGACCTTTAGTTTAGATAAAATGAGGGAATCATTTTACCTATGATATCAGTAAAGTAAATATATCATTCCGTTGAATGATCCATAGGCTCCCTTCTGATCATCGAGAGTCCAAATTCAGACTAAGACCAGTGCATTTGACCCATGTTGGGAGTAAACAAGTCTTATGTCAGTATATATGAGGCTCTCAGTGTTTATCTTGATCACCAATTTTGGTGAACTACAATTAATAACAGCCTCAAAGTGAAAATATATAATTCATATTATTTGAGTCAAATTAGCTTTTTTTAGTAAAAAAAGATAAACAGGAAAGTAAATAATACATTTACATAGACTTGAAAAGTGTGTTACTGAATTTAATTCAATCACTCAATCAATGAAATCGGTAAATGACACAGTAGAGATATATGACTTTCATCATCTATATTAAAAAGTTCACCCTGAAATGTTGTTTATATTTATTTTTTATTATCTTGTTATTCGAATCATAATAAATGGCTTTATCGAGCTCGAAATATTGGTGTTTTTTATCTACATCAGTGAAGCATATTATGCTATAAATAGAAAGCAACAAGTTTTCTATTCCAGTTGCACACCTATTTGTTTTAAGAGAGACATGAAACTCTTTCTTTCATTCTAGATTGGGTAAAATGCATTGAACATAAACGGCATATTTGTCCAGATTTAAAGTTTTTACCATTTTTAAAAGGTTGTAGACGGGCTATACCAAGTGCTAGTGTTTTCTATGTAAATGCGAGAGCCGAACAAGTTCTCACCATTACTTACATACAGTAGAAATGGCGAATGCGAGATTTGTTGGCACTGGTGTCACGCAATCTTATTAATGAGCCATTGATGAAGATAATTTTGCCACCATTTCTAATAAAACTGATAAATGGAACAGGTTTCAAGTCAATTAGTTAGGAAAAGCCAGCATTCGTGCACCTTAAGGAGAAATTTCTCAAATAAATTGATGCTAAGATCAAATCAGGCAAATTCGTCTGACCTCAATTTCGTAAGCTCGTATTTGACAATGATTTACAAGCAGGGAGGGATGAAGCAGCTTGATGGGTATTTTAAGGGCGGATATGGTAGTCTCGTGAGAAGGCACAGACAGGAACAACATGGTTCTTTAGCGGATTAACTTATCAGATGTTACCAACGTCTAGGTTGTGACATTTTATTCAAACTGATTTTATACATTCGCATTTTTCCTTTTCTCCTCAGAAAATGCGGAGGCTCTCAGTACTGAACATGGAGAAAGGTTCCATTGAGGCATAACAGAAATGGAGAGAAGGTCTAAAGCAAAATGGAATCTAGACGGGTTACTCGATTTGTGCTGGAATCTGATGAGAGACCAACCAGAGGTATCACGAAAAATACAAATAAAATACAAATAAGAAAACAGATTTATTCTAAATTAACAATTCAGAGTTAAGTGGGAGTCTTTGGTGTTTGTCACTGTTATCGATTAAATACCTAATAAATAGGAAAATTATTTCGATTTTTTTATCAATATATTTCACTATTTTTGGCATGAATTTTTACGAAACAATGACCAGAAATTGAGACGTACTTGACATATAAATGTCAAATTAATAATGGCCACCATTGAATTGACATTAAAAATAATAAAGTGAACTGAGGGTTTCCTTGAGCCCTAAATTTGTTATACAATTTCGCAAACAATTTTAAAATCATTAATACATACACCCAAATAAATTGCAAGTGTGTGCAAGGTATATTTAAATATCTAATCCAAATTTTATAGCTATAAAATATATGCATAATTATGCATAAATTATATTAAGCAAATTCAAATGTTAATTAAATTAACTAGAAGACGTGATGGAACTTTTTTATGACCATTTTTATGAAGGGGAAATATGACGGAGAATTGAAGGATGGACGTGAGAATGGAAAATATGGGGAATAGAACGGAAAACTTTAAGGAGAATAGAACACGGGGGAATTTGAATCGAACATACGGAAAAGAACACATAACTTAACATTTTCCTCACTTCAACAACTCTCTTAAAGTTCTTAGCCAGGAGGAGGGAGTGCACTACATCAATATACGAAACGAATTCAACGAGCATGCCAAGCTACTCTGGCAATACGGGCTTAACCTTAGTCGACTAGGATCAACAAGACTCGCAAGACTAATTGACCCTTCTCTTATGGATTATTTCGAGGGGACTGCGTCAGCGACTGGATACTACGCAGGTAAAAGTAGTTTTCTCAAAAGTAATAATAATATATATCTACTCAAAACTTCTAAAATATAATAGGAAATTTGTTTTATTTCAACAGGCACCTAGTTTTAGAAACAATATTGAAAAATAAAGGGCTTAGTTGCTTCGGAAGATATCGATATTATCTCGGGAGCGGGAACTTAGATCGAAAGTTGTAAGAGAGTCTAATTACTAGGCTTTGAAATATATAACAGAAAAGGGCCTTATAGAAAAGGAAGTGGTACTATTTTTATAAATAGATAAATGAATTAGTTGCTATAATGATAGATATCAATATAAATAATCGTCTAAGACAAGAGCTATCTAGTTTGTAATAAATAATAATAAAATACCTTTTAGTTGTCTATAGACCACCACGGCAAACGGAAGAGTATGATATTATTCTTTTTAAGTGCTCTTGAGTTCAATTAGGCAAGAAGTAAACGGTTATATGTGGTGAGTTTAACTTTCTAAAGGTTGATTTTATAAATGAAACGTTGAACAATCCAAGATATCGAATTTTGAATTTGTAAATTACAACTTTTTTTATAAAAAGATGATTAACAATTACTATAACATAATATTATAGTCTTAATTTTTACAAACGATAAGAATTTAGTAGAAAATATTAAATTTTGTGAAAACTTAGTAAAAATTATCACAATATAAATAGATTTAATATAACTATTCCCAAATATTCTGACAAGGGCTCTCAACTCATTCCCGACTTTAGATCTTGCGATTTTAATCTTTTTCATACTCGCTTAGAGTTCTATTTTGTAGTGAAATTTTAGGGTTCCCTCTTCACTATAAATAGCGAAATAGTACGCTTTAAACCTAGAGCTTAGAATAGATCAAATCAGTTGACCTGGATTAATAGTAACATAGTAAAATTTAAAATAAGGGAACGAAAAAAATTGTTTAAAAAGTTTCATAATCAGGAACCCTATTGAGCATAAAACGGCTCCTTTATTATCGTTGCCTTCTCTAACGCAATATAAAATCAGGCCACCAGAATTTTGAAAAGGATCTAGCATCATATCAAAACACGAGTGAAAGTGATTTTATAGATATGCAAACGATCTTAAGCCTAATATGGAGTGATTTCGGCTTCTACACAACGCTGAGAGTGTAATTAGTAACGATTAGTACCACGTCGTAAACACATTAAATGAAAAATTTTCAAATGTTTTAGAGTAAAAGATGTAAATAATTTACACGCCTTAAAATTAAATTAACTTCGAACAAAACGTTTGACCAAGATAAAGCTGCTGATGGATTTTATCTGATTTATAAATTCCATTTGACATCGTTCTACATACATAGAAGTGACTTTATAAACTAGAATCGCATGGTTTGAAGACTGGCTGGATAACCAGGGCAGAGAGTTGTTGTCAATAGGAATTTTTCATAATAGTATCCGGTCCCTAGGGCCGTTCTTTATGAATCTATTATCGGCCCCATGTTCTTTGTAATATATTCATATAATCGATCTAGATAAGAATATATTTTGGAAAATTTCCAAAATTTGTTGACGACACGAAATTAGAAACGAAAGAAAAATACAAGTGAATGTAAAAATTACAAAAATAGAGATAGAGTACTCGAGTGGTCGAAAAGTCGAAAAGAGGGAGGATGCAATACAAGGTGGAGATGTTAAGTTCATGAAAATTCCCGAATAGATCCCAATGTGGCTGGTCCAGCTTTAAATATATTCAACATGTAAATGGATTTAGGTGTCTTATCTCGAGTGATCTACCAAAAGGCAAATAGGGTCATAAGATACATATCTCTACATTAGGATTTTAGTTTATATCAAGAGATATCATCATTCTTTTATATAAAGCGCTTATAAGAATTCAATTTAACTATGTCAAACAATTCTGGTACCTATATATGCAAAACGCTATTGGAAAATTAGAACATGTCCAACGTCGAGCGACGAAATTTATTCCTGGGCTTAGAAATAAATCGTATGAAGAGAGACTGAGGAATCTAAATTACCTTCACGGGACGAGCGGCATAAGTTCAAGAATAGAATAAATATGTGAATATTACTTTAAATTCTAAATTAAAACAGGTGTCAAATTAATTTCGTTTTCATAATTTCTCTTCCATTTAACAATCCTTCACGTGTCACTTTCATTTCTTCCCTTTTCTTGATTAGCCTTGAGTGGATATTGGGTTCTTTTCTAGTTCGTAATTCTTTAATTAACAACTCTCTTAGCCATATCTGCCATGAAGAATGAGGTACTTCATCAATATTCGGAACGCGTACTAAGTGTAGAGCAAGTTATTCTGGAGAAACGGGATGCAACTGAACGTGTTAGGCTCGGCAAGACTGGGAAGACCTAAATAAGTTTTCTAAAAGGAATTTTCGATAGTATTTTATCAAAAACTAGAGACCCCATAGGAGATTGTTGTTTACAATAATGCAATAATCTTACACTGGAAATATAACACGAAATTTGGAGTTTATATACAAGCGAACGCAGTTAGAGAAACAACATTTTGATATTATCGCAATTACAAAGACATTGAGATAAAGTGCTAAAGGAGAATTTATCTTAGGCGGCTAGCTTTTGTTATTAAAGATATGTTTATCGCTATTGTTCTTAACCTATTATTTTGCTTAACGTTTCATTTCAACTGTTTTATTGCTTTGCTCCCGTGCTCAATTTTATATTTGGTTAATTTAAATTGCCATAATTCAATTTTATGCATAATATAAACTATATATATATTTGCGTTATTAATCCAGCTAATGGTTTCCCTGAACCTTAAGATGCCCGACGAGTTTTGAACATCATTTTAAATGTTTGATAAACGAAGTCTCAAATCAGTTGTTTGACTTATTTCTGACCTATATTGTGGCACAGTCAGCAATTTGAACCTTATAATAAATCCTTTCTCGACCAAATGTGAAGAAGGAAAAGCAATGAATAGTTAATTTATTTCTTTCCCAAGCTAATGATACTTTTTTGGCATGTTTGGCCTAAATGCTTCATACCCGCGCTGATAAAACTCTAGTTGAGCTTCGTGATAATTTTTTAAGTCGATTTATTTTTCACGTAAATTTGTATGGACAGAAGAGACATCAGAAAAAGAAATGGATTTATGACTAAATCGGGTGTTTTAAGTTCACCAAATAATTTACTTCTGGTTATGAAGGTTTCTTTCACTGTCAACAGAAGACACTGAGAGCAATCCAACACTGTAATTAATATTAAATCATTATTATTATTTTCTATTATTTTTAAACTTAGTTACTGTTGAAAGTTTCGTCGTGTCATGTTCTTTCTTTGTAAAAAGTTACTATGCTTTAATAAGATTCGAGTTACTCCCTGGGAATTTAGTGTTAACCTCATTTATTTTTTCGAAAATATCAGAAAAATATACACTGCCAGTAACGCTTTTAGCCAACTACGTATATTTTTGATCACATGAAATAAGAAATTTCATAAAGTATTGTAGAGCTCAATAAAGCGTCGCAAACCGGTTCCATTTTAGAGCCATCTAACATCGGTCTGTAGGAAAACGCGATCAACATGTTTTTCATTTTTTTCCTGGCAAAGTTTCAAGAAACTATGGGTACTTAATGAAATTATTTATTTTATTCACTGATTTAATAACTGTCGTGCAAATTATTATGTAGCCTACCTCTAAGATATGCAAAATGCTAACTATAAATGTGCTATAAATCTACAGTGACGAAGATGAAAGCTGGGTCTCCATTAGTTGCACATGCAATAATATTTTTAAAAGGAATATTTTTTGTATTAAAAGTTTTTAACAGACTTATAATTTGTAAGACCTTTTATTTTCCATTTGTTCAGCAAAGATAATTTTTTTTAAATATTCTTGATTAGTATTTATGGAACGCACGGAGGCCTTTAATAAAGCTTCGTTGTGAGGTAAAATTTGCTCCTTGAGTTTTAAAATGTTATTTATTTCAATATCCTTTAGTTATCATTTTGCGAAACTGGTTTGCATCATTCTTTGCTTTATCTATTTACTTTCTGCTTAAATGTTCAATCATTCTAGCAAGCTGCAGGCTGCATTCTTACAAGTAATAAAGTGTTTTCATATATTAAGCAACTTGGGAACAGCTCATTATTTATAGGTAGAATAACTCCCTATTTTAAGTATTCAGCAAAATATTGCCAAAATTATCTTTTTTCACTTATTATAATTGGCCACATAATTTGTGTCAATTTAGTGCGCAACACAATATGATAAAGATTACATGCAAGGCTAAGTGCAAGCTACAAAAAGTTAAAAATGGCTGCAGGTAATGTATTTGAAAGGTTGTCAGACGTACGATATAAGAAAGATTTATCAAGATTTATAGGATAGGGTCAATAAAATTATAATTCTTATTTATAATTTATAAATAGATTAATTTTTTCCTTTTATTATTTTATCAAGGCAAAAATATTTATTAATAGCAATACAACTAATATATTAGTATTAATTATATTTTGGGGAATATAATATTTCTAATGTATTGCTCCCGTGAGTCTCCCTCAAGGGTAACCTCTCTCAGCACCGTCTAATGCTTAGCGAAACTCTTATTATTCAGAGCGACCACGTTTGGCCACTATCGCTCTAATTAAGGCCCACATGTCTAGAGAAAAAGGTGAAAGCTTTATTTTATAAAATAAAAAAAACTAAATCGAGAACTTTTAGATAACGCGGTTCTGATAAATAGCTATAAAATTTACTCTCTCTTGGTATATTTGTGACGAAATGAAATATAAGACGACGATATTATTCCTTTTGAAACAATTTTGGCTTTACTTAGAGAAAAAGTAAGGGTTTCATGAGGTTGCTTAATTTTTTTAAATTTCGCTCGTTTAAGTAATGGGCGGACGAGGCTGCAAATCGACTTTACGAATATGTATGAATGGTAAGTCTTGCAGCAAAAGGTAGACGAGCTGAAACACGAAAATAATATATTAGAATTAATTTTGATAATCGATATTATATACATTCGTGGAACAATATAAAACCAGCATCATTGCTCAGGAACTAAATCCATACATATATCATTATCCCTTTTATCAAACAAAAATTAAAACATACAAAACGAACTAGAAAAATAACGAGCGACGTTGGCAAAACACGAGCCAAAGCGTTTTTATAGATAATTACCTCAGCGTAGGACAATTATGGAGTAAGTACATCGAGCTGCGTCAGTAAGTCGTTGGTGTTTCTAGGAACGATACGGGCCAAGTGGTGAAGATACTAAATTAACAGTTTTTTAATGGTTTATCGTCTAAAATACAAGAAACTAACCTAAGATATAAGAGGCAATAGATATACTCGAATACACTAGTTTATAAAATATTGAAAAAATTAAATTAAAATAAACTAAAAAAAATTTAAACCACCGTAAGTAGAAACAAGATAAGAATAGGAAAAATGTTAAAACCCTTTCGTTCAATTAGTAGCTAGGGACTATATTTATTAAATAGATTATATAGGCAAATATACACCAATTTAAAAAGGCATAAAGACTGAGACTGTAAACTATCGCCCCATCTCCCTTACTTCAAGTGTTAGTAAATTCTTTGGGTCAATTTTAGAGAGAGGCTCGAAGAGCATCTTGATGTAAATTTATGAATAAATGACACCGCTTTCTACGCAGAAGCTTATGCTTAACTAATAGGAATTATTTTTACGCGAAATGATCAAAACGTTTGACAAGATTAACATAAAGCTACAGTTTATCAGGACTTCAAAAATACCTTTAAAACAGTTCCATATAAAAATTTTAAGAATCTCTGGAAACCGTAAGTTACTGGTTATTGTAAATGGAAATAGTTTACTATGTGATTCATATCCTAGCCATGTTCTTTAGGAATGTGTTCTCATAGCTTTCTGTTTTTAATATGTATATATAAACAATCTTGACGCAAGTTATTGAGTAAAATTTCCTGATGACATGAAAATAGGTAGTAATGAAATATATCAAAGTGATTGAACACTTACTATCAAAACGACAGAGAAAATTATAAAATGATCGGAAAGGCGGATGATTTAATTCAACATTGGCAGGTTTAAAGTAATTCTCATATGCCTTTTATAGAGCTGTTGTAAGAACAATTTTGGATTATGCGGTGCAAATCTTGTCTCCATAAATGCAAAAGAACAATGTAATATTGGAACGCGCCCAACATCGAACAACGACATTAATTCCTCAACTTAAAAATAGATTTGTACATTGAAAGGTTAAGGCGCCTCAATTTCCTTTTACTGAAATATCGGCCTTTGCTTTGATAAATTTTTAAAGAAGTATTCAAAATAGTAAACGTATTTGCTATTGTCAATTATGCCTCATTATTTGAGCTAGATTACCGACATTAAACTAGAAATATTTTTTTTAAACGATTAAAGTTTAATAATGCGATAGAATGAAACTTATTTTGTTACAAAATAACTCATACTTAGAATAACCTGACTGGGAAATATTCTGAAGCATTTCAATAAACATATTCAGGAATTAAATGGATTAATTTTTCTTTAAGTTATGAAACTAATTCTTAATTTATACTCTCTCTTCCTTCTAAACCTAACCATCTGACTTCCATTTATTCCCACCTCCCTTTTTTGAGCTAGGGTCGATTAAATCTGTGAGTCTTTGCGGATTCTTAATTCTGTAATCAGTAACCTCTCTAGACCAAGACAAATGTTTGCAAGATCGATGTTCCCGCGACCGGTTAAGCTGGGGGAACAAGCAACTTCATTCACTATGCAGATGTAGGAATAGGTTCCAGGAGATTTTCTAAGTCCTTCCGTCCCTAAATGCCATACTTGTATTTCTTAATCTCATTAACAGCCTTGCCTTTGAAGGTCGAATTTCAAAAAGAAAGTGGATTTTGTCTTTATATAACAAAATGACCGAATAACGGAGGAATAAATAGCCACTATTCCAATTAAATTTCAATTATAGAATAGAGTCGTCAATAAAACTAATTAGTGAAAAATGGGTTAGAGCTAAGCAAGTTCCTAATATTAGATCTAGAATAAGCTTCCCTAGTTTCGATGTTGATATCTGACCGTGAAATACGGCTCTGCCATCGTTGGTTGCCGCTAGATCTTATAGATGAATTTTGCAAGTTTACCCTTTAATGGAATTATGCAGAAGTTCAGAAGAGTTGGGTAAACCCCCAAATGAGTGTTTTAATTGATCCATTCTTTAGACCGATCGTTTTTTAGGTGCGTGAGACTCTATATCTCACTATGTAGGTCGGGCGGTCATCGGTCGGTCAGTCCCCATTTTGTTTTTTGTTGTTTTGGTAATAGGATTGTGACTATTCGGCCCATTCTAACAAAATTTGCAATTCTTATGTTGTTTTACATTTTCTTTCGAATTATATAATTGCCAAGGTCCTCCCGAGGTTAGCCTGTGAATTATTTTGTTTTGGCAATAGCATCATAACTATTCGGCCGATTTTAACAAAATTTAAAACCCTTCGGGAATTAGTAAAAACTTTGAAGGTCGTAAGGTCATAAATCAGAATAAGTAAAAACACACGACTTTGGTCAGCTGACCTTGTTGTAATTAGGAAATGTTTATCTAATTTATTCTCTATTCCTTTGTGAAACGTTTTTAATTCTTTTTCGCGGAGGCCAGAGTGTATTAGGCTTCAATTTGTAAGTAAATAATAACACTAAAATAATAAAAATAATAATAAAATTAATACCACTAATAAATAAAAATAATTATGATAATAATACGAGTAGGCAAATTCCCGGAAACACTCGCAAAAGGCCCGTGTGCCATTTATATATACATGGGTAAGCAATAGATGATAATAATATAATTAATGATAAATTATTTTGATTAACATAAGAATAATTAGATATTTAAATAATAGTTTAGCAGTATATCGTTTGATAGTCTGAGTTTGAGTCACGTTTAGCGTTCAGAGTACTTTGAGGTTTAAATTCCTTTGTTCCTACCATCTTTTATCCTCTGCAATAAATTAAGACCTTAATGTAGGTGATGAAAAATTTGAACTCACTTTATAAGTGTTTAAATGAGAATGGAGACCTTGATATTATTTTTATCAAATTAACTTTTATGTGAGTTTAATTTTAGCAAATATTAATATTTTTTGTTGACCTAAAAGAATACGGTATAGCACTTATATCAATAATATAATAGAGACATAAAAGCAATTGCTTTTTTGGTCTAGGTGAAGAAAGTTATTTAGTCACTCATGTCAGGTTCTCAAATGACTGAATCGAAGCAACTGAACTTTTATTTGGAAATAGCTCAGAAGCCTCTAATCTGGTCCTGTAGAGCCCATACGTAAATTTTAGCACTAAATTTGCTTCGATTCAATCATTAGTCACCAATTTTAACTATGTTCGTGCTCAACGAGGGAAAATTTGGGCAGTAAAGGCACAAACTTAAGCTTGTTAGAGAATTGGAGGAAAAATAAACTTGAATGAGGGTGAAAACAATTTTCGCTGAATTCAAAGAGCATTTTAATATTTTTCCCGTGCGTAAAAATATTATTTATTTTTATTTATATAATAAGCAAAGTTAAAGTTATATTTTCGATATTTAGTTTAAGAAAATAGCTTTAAAGTTAGAAGTGTAAATAAGTGGAAAACATATACTCTCATAGGTATAACTATAAAAAATCATTCGGTTTTATCCCATTTTAAGAAAGATCACATGTTGTAAATACAGGATTTTCTCTTAGTACGCCATCCGCCAGCTACAGCATCTGTCTCCTGCCCAAGTCACGGAAAAAACTGGTCTGGTGTTTCCATGGGAATTCAATTAAAGTTATTTCACGGATGAAGGGATTGGAGATGGCATTTATCTCCGGTTAGGGTGAGAATAGTTTATATAATACAGAGGGAGGCAACAGCGGAAGTCATCTCTCATGGAAGAGTCGTAAAATATACCTTACAGGTTAGAATTCGCGATTTCGAGAGCAGAAAATAGTCTCTTAAAAGAAGCAGAGGCATTTTCAGTCACAGTGTAAGGGAAAGAGCAGACATGAACAGAAAAACAGAGGGTGAATCGAAAGGGGAGGTCTATAGTTATGTAACCCCGTAAAGGGCGTGGCGATTTGCCTCCTTGTCCGCCGAGCTAACAGGACTCAGCGCCCTGTCCGGGCCGAGCTTAGCCTATTCTCCTTCTTTTAGGTAGCCTGTATTTCTCGCCTACTTTCTCACTTCCCATACAACCTCTCCCACAACTTTCTCTGGTCATCCTCTATTTTCTCAGGGTGGATGCCAACCTTATTCTCAGCCAACTATACGTGCTCAGGGCTGTGAAGGGAGGGGACAATGATCCATCATCCCTGAGCTCCGGTTTGGGATGGTCGATTTTTAAATAAGCTGTTTTATCCCCACCCACATCTTCATCGCCTCAACTTCCTTTCGATGTTCAAACACTATACATTTTACGCCGTTTCCAAGGTGAAGCCGCCATGCTGAGAGACTGCCAGGCCACCAGGCGGGAGGGGTGACCTTGAATGACTGCACCTGGTTCTACCAGCCCCGTACGCACCCCTTGAAGGGCAGGCTACTGCAAGAGGTGATGATCGATTGCTTCCCGTAAAAAATAGGGTCACCATGCACAATGATGATACCCGCCCAAAAATCTCACCTCAATTTCCTCTTTTCCATCGTCGGAGCCGCGCTCGGGTAGGTCGACAGAAAAAATGGTAGCCTCCCCCCTGTGATCTCGCAGGGGGCCCTCCAAATCTCTCTAACCGGAGAGGAAGCTTACACCTCTCCTTCGTCTACGGGTGTATGGGACTCCCCCTCACCCCCTTGTGGGAGGTGCTTTCAGGCACCTCCCTCTTTCCAGCGGCAGTCCCGGCTTTACTTTCCAAGGTGACTGCCAAGAAAGCCAGCAGGCAGCCCATAGCCGACCACTCCCCATTGAAACAGCTCTGTAGCGCAAACCCCCTTAGAGGGGAGAGGGAAGCCAGGCCCCCTTGGTCACTTCCCTTAAAAGACCTGCTGGAAAGAATATTGAACCTTGAACGGGTCAACGCCTGTGCCTCTCCAGATTCGACTTGTGACAGCGTTGCCAGTGGGACCTGTGATGTCCTGGGGAAGTGGGGTGATTGCCAACTGGAGGTTTCCTTAAGATACACATGGTCCTTGAGGCAACTTAGCCTTAGACAGTAGGGCCTTCCATGGGAGCGAATCCGGACTCAGCGCCAAGCACCGAACCCGAGTCCGCCCCTATGCAAGGTCCTCTTCAAACGGCTAGGGTTTCCAAGGCAGTACAAGGAGGGGAGAAATCTCCTCTGACCGGTACCCCTGCGACTGCCAGGACCTTCTCCATCTGGAAGAAGGACCTTGATGAGGCCGGTCCATCTGGCCTGGGGGCTCCTGCTGGCGAAGGGAAGAAGCAGGTTCATTCCCCGCCCTCCTCTCCTAAAAAAAAACAGAATAAAGAATAAAAAGACTCGGACATCCTATCCCTTCGCGGGGGGTGCGGGGACGGATGGGTCTACTGCCACTTCGGTAAGCGAACAAGTCAAGACCGGCACATCTGGCTCCTCTGCCCTCCCGGGTGCTGAGCCCCTTACTAAGACCAAAAGTGGTAATGTGCAGAGCGGAGCTTCGATTACATCGGGGCCCCTCATTCAGATATTAACAGTAGTTTTCGAGCCCACTGGCTTCAAACGCTTTCTCGTTATTCGCACCACTGATGGCACCATGTCGGTTTAGGGCAACATGATTCATCAGAGGAGAGCTTTAGCTAGTGTGATTGGTAGAGAGCCGAAGGTGCCCTGTTTCTCCGACAGTAGCCTTTTGGCGAATGTGTCGAATCCCCCCGAGGCGGCCATGATTAATGCCCTTTGGGCACTTGATGGCACGCCTGTAAGTGTGACGCCGCACTCCTACATGAATTTCGTGAAAGGAGTAGTTAAGGCAAGGGAACTCGTTGACTCCTCCATAGAGGCATCACCTTGGAGCTGGCCGACCATGGGGCGGTCAAGGTCAAACGTGTGATGAGAAAACAGGGAGGGGCTTTGAGACCTACCCCTACACTCTTTGCACGTTAGACTAAGACAAGCTCCCCGAGTCAGTGCGTGTCGGTTGGTATCGCTACCGCGTGAAGGCATTGTCTCTCATTCCGCAAGGCTAAGGACTTGGTCCTGGTGCGCCCGGCTCTACCTGGGACGCATGATGTCTCAATGCTAAGAAAGACACCTTCTGGTCTGGCCTATCCAGGCCAACAAGCACGGTTGTTTCCGCGCCAATTCGAAGCCCTTCTGAGGGTTCTACTCAATCCGGGGGCTCCCCTGGTGAAGTTGACGGCACAAAGGGTTCACACTCAGCCCGGGCTAAAACCAGGGTTCCCTTCCATTTCCCCAGAGTGACCGTTGTCCGTAAGGCGAAACGGCTATTCGTCTCCACCGAGTCGTTAGACTTACAGGAGGCAACATCCCTGAAGTTGGTCGCCGGGCCATCTTCTGGCGGTCCTAAAGCTACCCCACGAAAGGGCGACAGCAACAATGGAGATTCGGCTTCTTCGCCCATGCCTAGTGGTGGGCTAGGTGGCTCGGAGACAATGGATCCTCGAAAAGAAGGTTCCGCGCCTCCGAAGCCGTAACGGCTACCTAAGCTTTAGAGGCGGAGGGAGGAAATGACTCGCATGGCGAGCCTAACCTCCCCTAATAAGTCCGCGAAGGCGACAACGCCTTTAGCGCATTTTCGAGCCAACAGTGACCTGGGCCTGCCTCCGGGAAGCGTATAGCCAAGACTTAGGTGGTGCATTTCTGATGCCATCCACGGCTCCACCCCGACCCAGATTTGTTTCTTAATGGGGTGCGCCTTTTACTTACAAACCTTGATCGGTTAATACCCCTCGGACCGTACGTCAAAAAACCTGCAAGCAACCCACTTTACCAAACTCTTATAGGATCGCCTTGCAATCAAAACAAGGCCTAATTACGCCGACCCCATAATAAGCGATCCTATAATGGTTCTTTAATTCTTACATTTTTCTTTTTGTCAAATATAAGGTAATTAATTTCTATTCTTATCAAAAGTCAACTGTTTATTTTACTACAAATACTCTATAATTCCGGAAGAGTAATTTTTTTTCTAAGTAATTCAATTAAGATTTGAAAACGTAATTGACCTTATCCTTTGTAACGACTCTAAAATGTACGCAGGTAAGAAACCTCAAGAATAAACTCTTAGCAGACGTTATTTGCAAACGCCCTAGAATGTGACTGAAATAAGTTTAGAAGAAAAGCCGCCAGTGAACAAATATTAACAAATACGCTCGCCGCTCTGTTAGCATTATTAGGTAAAAAGTTGTTTTTGTTGTTTATATCACCTGGAACAGATAGCATCTCTGCTCCTTTCGACCGTTTGGGAGAGAGGAGAGAAAGTTTTGATCCTACCGCATTTGCTGGAGGTCCCCCACCGTTATCACAATTTAGTGGAGCTGCGCGTTATGTGACGCTATCCTGAGGGTCCAGCTTAGAGGAGAGGAAGGCTGTTGTCTGTTTTGAGGAATTTCGTAGCATCTGCTTTAATAGCGGTGCATGCAACTGCTCTAAGAAGATTTATTGAAACTTCACGTACCACACATCCAAGTATAGTGGTTCCATTAAAGGATTAAATGAAGGTGTGGTGGTTGAGCCATATTTACTTGGAAATGACGTGACCACTCTACAACTTTTTTCTCTTGCCCTATTGGGTAGCTTGAATTTTAAAAAGACAGCGTTGCCTGCTGAGGTCTTTGTTATTTGATAAGAAGGAGGGAAAATGTAGTAATACATAAGCATTTCAAAGTATCAGTTTGAGCAAAGAGTATGTAAATTTTCAAATGTGGAAAAGTAGAAAATCAAGGAAGGTATTTCCGACAGAAAGAAAATGGAATAAATATAAATTTATAGAAAGTGAAATTGAATGGAAGGACCATAGACAAAATGGCTCCAAGTCCCAATAGGGGGTCAGCTTCCACGCCGTATCCCCTCTGTTTGAAGTCAGAAGGGCTCTTCCAGGCGCTGCGTCTGTCTTCACGGCCTAGCTGGTCGCAATACACGACTTGGTATGGGAGAGTACGCGTCGTGCCCGGTTCGGAGACCGGATTATGTTCTATAGCGATTCACAAAGCGCCTTGTGTGCTTCTTGGGGCATTGTAATCTCCGCATCCCCTGGTTAGCGATATCCATGACGCCACGGTTTTGGCGAGCCGGTCGGATATCGAGATTATTTTCTGCTGGGTTCCTGGACATGTAGGAATTGCGGGGAATGAGCGCTATGAGGAGGGCACCAAAGAGTCCTCGAGGACTCAGCGACCGGACCAGCGTTTGCTCTTCCTCACACCGACTACATGGCAGGAATACGGGCAGGTCTTTGGACTGTTCGGCAAAGAAGATGGGAGACGGTCGGAGGGAACTTAAAGTTGCGTGCCATTGTGCCGCAACTGTGCCCATTGACCTATCCACCAATGCCGCCACGGCTTCAGGTCGCTTTTTGTCGTCTCCGAATCGGGCACACTAGTGTGATGCATCGTTATTTGATGGAGCGCTCGCCTGCGCCCTATTGTGAAGACTGCGTCGTCCCCCAGACTGTTCGAAACATTGTTGTCGAATGTCCCAGTCTGGGTGACCTTCGCGCACGTTAACTGTCCCAGGACAGGGATGGGTGGGGTCGCTACTGCCTGTCCCTTGTACTCGGCACGAATGCGTGCACCTTGACCGGTGGACTGATAGACTTTTGGGGGGAGACCGGTCTTCTCCCTTTTATTTAACTTGATTTTTGTTTTGTTTTTATTTTTTTTTCTTTGTAGGTCGCACTCTCCTACGCCGGGGGGGAGGAGGACCTTTCCCTGACGCTGGAGCTTGATTCCTAATTGTCATCTTCACTTTTTATCGTTGTTTTGTTTTCAAATTTTTATTTAAAGTAGCCTAGAACTAAGTTGTTTGTTTGCGGCGACTTATGCTCAAGTGGGCAGTCGCCAGATAGCCCCTTTATACAAAAAAAAATGCATTTCAGGAAATTAGTGAATTCTCTATCTCAGTCGAGGAGTTTAGTTCGGTAGATGAGGCCGTTGAGTTCTTCTCCGGCACCCTCATCGCCGCGGGCCTGACTACTATTCCCACAAAGTCTGGCCCATTTGCACGCCGGCCTCTCCTCTAGTGGTCTGCTGAGTGTGAGACGAACCTCAAACAGAAGCGTCATGCCTACATGCGCTTAAAACGCTGCATGAACGATTTCACTGTCGGTGAATTTCGTCGGGCTAGGGCTAGATTCCTGTATATTTAGAAGCACGCCCGCTGCTCTTTTTCGCGGGTATACGTGTCTTCACTTAACGGGGAAGACCCATTTAGCAGAGGTATGGAAGCGATTCAAAAGGATTCGGAGCAAGTTTTCACAGGATCCCCCCTCCCATTGTCCAGGAAATTAGGACCGCAATCTCGGACCCCGCGTCCGTGGCGGAATCTTTCGCGACCGCTTCCTTCGCATTCTCTAGCCGGGATGCTGCTCCGCCAGCATTCATTGCACGTCGTGATGTCGTGGAATGCTGCCAACTAGACTTTGCCTCCAGAGTCGGAGATCCTTTCAACGACAGGTTTACTCTGATTGAATTGCGTTCCGCTTTTGCTTCATGCGTGGACACCGCCCATGGTCCGAACGATGTCCCGTACGACATGGTTCGACACCTGGGTGAGCGAGGCATGGCATTTCTCTTAGATTTGTTGAACAGGATCTGGATGGAGGGTCTCCCCCCAGATTCCTGCGAATCGCTACTATGCTCGTTTTTTGCAAACCGGGGAGAAATCACTCTACTCCGGCCGGTTTCCCTCAATCTTTCTAACCTCTTGCGTGTGCAAGTTAATGGAAAAATTGGCAAATGTAAGATTAGCCTTTTTCTGGACAGTGGAGGCCATCTGTCTTCTGCACAGTGCGGCTTCCGCAAGTTCCACTCCACGTCGGATGCTCGGCAACGACTATAAAATGCCATCTGAGAGGTCTTCCTTCGTAGACAGCACTACGCCACGGTGTTTTTCGATCTGAAGAAGGCCTATGATACCGCATGGCGATACGGTATCATGGAGACTTCCCACACGATGGAGGCGAGGGGACGCCTCTCAATGTTTATATTTGAATTTTTGCCAGCTCGTGGATTCCGCGTCCGGGTGGGGGGAGCCCTCTCCGGCATAATGGAGCAGAAACAGGATGTCCCGTAGATAAGTATCCTCAGTGTCATATTCTTTGTTCTGAGCATCATCGGCATTACCTCGGTGCTGCCCGAAGGTTGTTTTCGCTACACTCTACGTGGACGACCTTTTGATCTCTTTTGGCGCGGCCCAGATGCCAAACAAAACAAAATAAAAAAATAGTTATGTAAAACGGTCTGGGTAACCAGTGCTGGGTGGCTTTTTTTCTTATGGTATGTTGTGTTTATGGTTTAAATTTTGTGCGGGATTGTCTGTGATAAGTCCATCTTTACTCTTAATTGATCCTACTCTTTTCCTTATGAGCTTTCTGATGTTCATATAACTTTACATAAAAACGTTTCGGCTCAGGTTTCTCGAAATACTTCTATTTCGTTTTATTTTGAGGTTTGGTAAGATTAATTCGCTCCTGAATTATGTAGGATAATTTACATTGATTTACTATATTTTCGGGGTAAATATCAAACTAACTCGCAATATAGAGGAAGTACAACTCACTGCAACTCCTACTGCGTATCTTTACTTTCCTCTTATGGAAAAATTACCCCAGTCGTTGTTCTTCTCTTTTGCTTTGTAAACGATTGGTGGGTTAATTTTATTTTTGGCAGACTTAAACTCCGCAATCACTACCTCAGCTCGCCTATTGTCAGTGACCACGTCTAGCATTGTCGCTTTCAACGCTTCAATTTACGAACAACTCCACTGTCGCTATCTCAAGATCAGTATTTATTAAACAGGTTTTAGCCCCTCATATTAACATCCCCAATAAGGTCCATTTTAATTCTCAAGTAATTAAAAGCGATCGCAATTTTATCGCAATATATCTGTACAAGTTAAAGAATTAAATCTACGTAATTTATTGTATAAACCTGCGAACATTAGTGTAAAGGCTATTTAAATTGCCTTTAAAATAAAAGTCTTGTTTCTCAATTGCTCTAGCCGTTTCTTTGATTGCTATAAGTAATTGTCGCTCAGCGTTACTCCCAATTTATTGCCTCATAGGCCATTGCTATCCACCAGGCGTGGTGGCTTAACTGCCGCAGGCCATACAACTCACGAGCAACCTTATCTATCAGCCATTTAATACGAGAATCTCTAATCAGATTTAAGTATATTTTGTCTGTTAACAATATATAGGGTCTTAAAATTCCACCTTAAAAGTAATGAATTCAATCAGCATGACTTTCAACAGTCGCTTGAGCCACTCATTGGTGAAAATCGCCTTTGATTGCATTTTCAAACTAGCATTTATCTGGGGGATAATACACATTATGGCTGGATTCTTTGCTTTTACATTTGCTATTAGATCACGAAAGCGTATGGCGTTCTTAGAGAAGTTATATCAAACCTACGAATGTCGTTTCCGCCGACTAAAGTTACTATTGCAGAGATTGCACTCTGAGGACGAATGTTATCTATTTACTAAATTTCAATATCGATTTGACACCCGCACAGATAGATCTGATTTCCAATTTCAAGGTTCTCTCTCTGCAAATTCATTAGCCGCCTAGTTTTGATTAATGAGCCTTTGACGAAGATTATTTCCCATTCAGCCTAAATATGAATCAATTTTTTCAATGCATTCCCACACTTTATCTTCAAATGCCAATGCCTGTTTGGTTGAGCCCTGTTTAAAATGATATAAATCCCTGGCAATTGTTTAATTATGACTCTGATATTCGACTTTTCTCTCTTATACCACCTTATGAAGTTTTCATCGCGAATAGTTTGCACCGTTTTAGTGTGGGTGTCGGTATAGCTCCGAGGGTCCACATGCATTGTTGCGCATAAATTATTAAGGGGCCTGCCAAAATTTTGCCTTAAGTGAATTATCTCCTTTTTGGAAGCTGTAATGTTCCCGAAAATTTTTCTAATCTCCGTAGGCATATCATTCATTTCCTTTCCAATTTTGATTCATCCATTACCGGCACATTTTATTGATATTGTAGTTTTTTGAACGTAAATATCATATTGATTGTCGTAGAATGACCCTTGGCTTTGATCACTCTACACTTTGAACCCTTTTAGTAGCGGTGTGCTTTAAGGGGCGTGAGTTACTTCTATGATGAAGTAGGCTTTGTTCTAAGAGTGCTATTTTTGTGGTTTAGTCCTTAAGGAAGAGCTATTTTTAAACACCTAAGGATAAGAGGAAACACCATAATCTACCAAAAATAAACATGTATTTTAAATTAAATATTACAAACCAACAGTAAAAGCATTTCTATATTTGGCCTCAAAGATTTTTCAATGACAAAACATAAACAAGTAGGCTTCCAATAAACAAACCAATTGCCAATTAGTATTTTTATCACGACCCTATTTGTTTAGCATAAAACATTAAATTAATGTACTGTCATCTACAAACACATATGACCTAGGTTCAAGAATAATGGTTTCTACTCTCCTTTAAAACGTGGGACGTACTAAACTTCTACTATCGCAATAGAGATATAAATGTTATTGTTAACTTACAGGTAGGTATTAGGGATTGCCGGATGTCGCTGGAGGACTTATCTCTCGCTTTGAAGTGGTGTGGCCGCTGGTTGAAATTTTCGAGGAGGGATTGCTTGTCGCCTGTGCCGGGGGATGATTCTTCAACGTAATTAAAGAACGGGAGCTCGTTGGGGCAGGGTTCTTCTCCTCTCACTCTTACGGTGCTTGAGATGTGAGAATCACTCGAGTGTAAGCGGCTTTGCTTTTCTTCAGTCGGGCTTTTTTTGCAGACGGAAAAGGCTTCTTCGGTATGGCACCGATATAAAACTTGACTAATTAGGTTAATATGGCCCTGAAAGGGGGGATCGATTTTCTCAATCTGATCCTATCGTTTCTCACGGAACTAGTCTTGTATGGCTGAAGGATCGATCTTTACGAACTAATCTTTCCTTTGGCGAATCGACTTCTAATAATCTTCTTGTCTAGCCGATGGATCGATCTTCACGAACTAATCCTATTCTGGCGTAGCGACTTCAGATAATCCCCTTCTCTTTCTTTGCGGGGCTTATTTATAGGCGGATTGCCGCCCCATCTAAAGGGGGAAGTGACCAGGCCACATATGCAAAAGGGGGGGGGAACGAATGGTGAGTTAGCATCTGGGGAGAGCGAGAATTCCTGAGGTGGCACTGGGGTGCCCAAGTCAGCTCGCAAATTATAGGCTCGCAACCGCACCGCTACTTGGCGTGCCTTCTGACTCGCACCGCTTTTTTTTCCATAACCACGGGTTTATGGGTCTCGTAGGTAATTCGATCGTTAGAGCGTCGTTTAAGGACCTTAGGTGGTCGCCTTCAAACATATGTTAGCTCCAACTGCCCACAGCGGCGGGGAGATCACACATGGTAAGCATTTTCGCCGGCTACCTTTCCCACGCTTCTCCTCATGAAGGGAGGGGGGCTTGAATGTACCTATACTCCTCCAGGAGGCTTAATGTAGCCATTTCTCCACATTTACCTCCATTCTTAAGAAAATAACGGGAGGGGGGGGGGTTCCAATCCGACGCTTACAATAATATACATGGGTAACTTACGGAACATTATATTATACAATAAATTCCAGTTCACTCGGGAATGCCTCGATAACATTTCACCTGACCTTACATTAATTCCAATATTACTGTGCCAACTTAGGATTTTCTTACCTCCCACTAGGGGGTTACTCGCTCCTACTTACTTACAATTCTACTAATTTACACTTAACTTTTCTATAATACAATAGTTGGGCTGCTCCTTAATCGTCGACAGGGTTCCGACTTAACGAGTCGGCCATACAATTGTTGGACACTTTTATATAGTGAATGGAGTACTGGTACTCCATCAAGAGTAAACTCCATCTCAGGAGTCTTCCATTCTTACACTTATTTTTACCTAAGTATGACAACGGTTTATGGTCGCATTCCAACTTAAACTCGCGCCCTATTAGATAATATTTGAATTTACCTATGGACCATATTATGGCCAAAGCTTCGATTTCGATAGTAGCGTAGGCTTTTTCTCTACTCAACAGTTTCCTACTGACATAAGCTATGGGATCGGCTGTTTCGTCATCTTCGTATTGAAGCAATACTCCGCCTAACCCGTCCCGACTAGCGTCCGTGCGAAGGCCGAAGATCTTGTTGGGATTTGGTAAGCGAAGAATGGGCGCAGTTACGAGTTTTCCTTTTAGAACCTCCAACTAAGTTATTGCATGGGGGTTCCACGTGACAGGGTCTGACGCTGTCTTTTTTAACAAATCATTCAGTGGGGCCGCAATGGAAGCGAAGTGTGGTACAAAACGCCTATAGAACGAGGCCGCTCCCATAAACGATCGGAGTTGTTTCTTTGTTTTCGGCCAGGGCATCTTGACTATGGCGTCCACTTTTTCTTGCTGGGTAGTCAAGTGTTTTTGTCCTATTTTGAATCCCAGGTATTCAATGGATTCGTAGGCAAAATAACACTTGGTCGGCCCGGCGGTTAGACCTTGCTCCTTCAATTTCTCCAGCAATGAGCGTAAGGCGTGTAAGTGTGACTCCCATGTACGGGTAGCTACGTACACGTTGTCGAAGTAAAACGACACGTCACTTAGTCCAGCGATAATTCGCCTCATCATCCTATTATAATTGCTACCGGCTGTAAGTAGTCCGAAGGGTAGCCTGGTAAACTGTAACAGACCTCTCTCGGTCGCAAAAGCCGTCAGTTTTTTGGACTCCTTAGCGAGAGGTATTTGATAGTACGCTTTACACAAATCCAATTCGGTGATGAATTTAGCGTCTTCAAATAAATGGAGATTTTGATCTATTAGTGGGATGGGCTCGGCGTCGAAAACGGTCACTGAATTCAATTTTCGGAAGTCCACGCACATCCGAAATGATTGATCCGGTTTCTTAACCATTACTATGGGGGAGCAATAATCGGACTCCGATGGCTCTAAAATTCCCAATTTTAGTAATTTCCGGACTTCCTTATTGAAGGCTTCTCGTAGGTAGATCGGTAAAGGATATGGTTTGCTCCGAACCACTGAATTAGTTTTTAGTTTTATTTCATGGATAAAATCCATGGCACATCCGGGGTTTTTAGAAATGACTTCTGGGAATTCCATGAGCAAGTTCAACATTTCCACTTTTTGTTGAATTTCTAAGTGGGGATTTATCTTTAAATCCACCCGAGGGTCTTCCGGGGTAGGTGAGAGCGAGGGAAGTTCGTATTCCTCGTCTTGTTCCACACACACGGTGTGTATGACTTGCAGGGGCGTACCCGGGTAAACGGCATCCATCGGTTCTTCTTTGTCTAGAAGGGTAATATTCTTTATGCACGCGCGGCGGTGATATTTTTTTAGCATGTTTATGTGATAGGTTCTTCGCCCTGTTGGGGTATCTATCAAATAATCGACTGGACCCCGTGCCTCGATTACTTCAAACGGTCCCTTCCACTGGGCCCATAACTTATTATTTTCGGTCGGGAGTAATAATAAGATTTCATCTTCTGACTTTAATCTTCGAGCCTTTGCTTTCATATCGAAATAGTCCCGGTATTTGGCTAAATTTTTCTCAGCGTTCTCTCGAGCTAAGCCAGAGCAGTATTCTAGGCGCTCGCGCATATCCATCACGTAGGCGTAAGACGATTTGATTTCTTGCTCGAGCTTCGCGTTGGAAAATAATTCCTTAAGAATACTCATAGGACCTCGCACATTTCTCCCGTATAATAGCTCAAAGGGCGAGAATCCCAACGTCCGATGAGGTATTTCTCGGCAGGCGAAAAGGGCTGCAGGCAGGTATCTGTGCCACTGTGTAGGGTTGTTTTGACACAACTTCTTCAATATATTTTTGAGAGTCCCGTTTAATTTCTCGAAGATTCCGTTAGCGGCTGGATGAAATGGACTCGTAAAAATTGGCTTGACTAACAGAAGTTTGTTAAAATACTCCATCAATTCTGAGGTGAATTGGCGCCCTCTATCAGATAGAATTTCTTTAGGCAGGCCTACTCGTGCAAAAATTGAAATTAATGCTTCCGCGCAGGAAATAGTGTCAATCTTCCGTAGGGCCACGGCATCTGGGAACCGGTTGGCACAATCCACTAGGGTGAGGATGTAGGAGTGTCCTCCACTTGAAGGGGGGTGAATTGGTCCCACCAAATCAATTGCCACTCGAAAGAATGGTTCGGTTATAACGGGCACCTTTTGTAAGGGAGCGGAAGGTACCCGTCCTCTGGAGGGATCCTTCTGACACACGTCGCATGATCGGCAATAGGCCACAATTTCCCTGGCGGCCTGGGGCCAATAAAAGTGTCGGAATATCTGCTGCGCCGTTTTGTTGTGCCCAAAGTGTCCGGCTAATATTCCAGCATGCGCGGTATTCAAAATTCTTTGCGTGTATTCTTGAGGTACACACAGTGCTTTCTTGTTCTCCTTATCCTCCTCGCTGATAGTACGGTAGAGAAGTGAGTCTTCTACGATATACTGGATAGGCTTCTTTCCTCTCACTTGGAGAATTTCACCTTTAATAGCTTTCTCCCATAGAGGTTTAAGAGTGGGGCATTCCTTCTGAGCCCTGGCGAAGGAAGTCAATTTGAACCCATTGTCTTCGAGGGTAATCCTCGGGGTCAACTTAGCAGGTTGCTCTTTCCTCTGGGCTTATTGTGCCCGGGTGACTACTTGTTGGGCCACTTCTTGCTGGGGAATTAGGGTTTTTTTTCCGATTAGTACTGCGCAGAACTTAATCGGGGCTACTACCACGTCCGTCCAACCGGTGAAATATTTGCATTGTATATGACATCTCACGACGGGGAACGATTGTCACGTCCTAAAAAGTGGTGGACGATTGCGAATTTCTTATGGGCAGGGTTTACTGGGGGCAGCAACTTGTCGGATACCACTATGCACGTGCATCCGGTGTCTCTGACTAAAGTGGATACTCGGCACCCATTAACAGTGCCCTCTTCAAATTGTAGGCCGTTTGGCAAACTTTTGTTGAATAGAAAGTTTACCTGTTGCTGGGGCCCTTCGGATGTTGGCGCGGGGACGTAGGACGAATCAGCTTGTCCTGCTGGGATCGCGGCAGTCAGGTTTTGCACCTGTTGTCTCGAGGTCTCCCTCAGTCGGGAGTTCTGTGGGCACTGGAAACTCAGGTGACCTATTATCCCGCAGGTATAACAAGTGACGGGCTTCCTGGGATACGTGCCGGTATTAGGGTATGATCCTTGTGGAATACTAACTTCTTTTTGATTTTTTTCTCCTCCAAAATTTGGTTTATAAGTTCCTTTTGCGGCTGAGAACTTAAAGGGCTTCTTCTGTAAAGGCCTGGGTGGCGGCCCATTTTTCTTTGGGGAGGGAGCCTTCTCTTTCTTGTACTCCCTAGGATATAACCGATGATTTACCGCGTGGAGGTCAGCCTCGTCCAGGCACTCGTTGAAGGTAGAAGCTTTTCGGTCCTTAACGAATGCACGGATTTCCTGGGGTAGTGTACTTAGTAACTGATCTCTAAGCATGAAGTCGACGACCGCAGCGACTTCGTTCTCTACCCCTTCTGACTCCATCCAAAACTGTAGGCTTCGACGAAGCTCAAAGCCAAAATGTTTGTATGCTTGTCCAGGTCTTATACGAGACTGCCTGAACTTCATCCTATATTCTTCCGGGTTAAGGTTTGTAGCTGAGAGAAGTTCGGCTTTGAGAGTGGAATAGTCCACAGTCGCTTCTGAGGATAAATAAACGAATATCTCTCTCATCCTACGAGTGAGTAGCGGTAACAGTCTGGCGACCCCATCTTCTTCTAGGTCCCAATTATTGACTTCAAATATTTTCTCAAAATGGGAGAGATATGAGCATAAATCTTCTTCGTACTTGTAGTCCGGGAGTTTCATGCTGGCCGCTGGTGACACTCCTGTTCTAGATGACACTGACTGCACCTCTAACTGGTCTTTACTAAGAGCTCTTTCGTGGGCCCTTATCTTCTCTCTTTCATCAGCTTCCATTTTCGTCTTTTCTCTTTTTTCATCAGCTTCCATTTTCGTCTTTTCTGCTTCCATTTTCATCTTTTCTATTCTTTCTTCTCTTTCGTTTCTCTCTTTCTCCTGAATAAACGAACTCAGATCGGTTCCTTCCAGTCCGAGGCTTTGACCTTGCTGCCGATACAGGTCAAACAATGCCATCACGCTTATGTCAAACATCTACCTTGTTTTCAATCAAGCCTTACCTATTCCACCACCGAAACTTACCACTTGGCCTAACAATTACCTTTAGATGGTATCCCCCTCTAACTTTACCAATTTCCCACTCGTCAAATATTCTATTATTCCTGATGTTCCTTTTATGTGTAAGCTCTTCCTTAAATAGACACTGCTGGGTTCTTTCTAATATAAAACCTCTAGACCTGACGCCACTTTTATAATATGTCGTAGAATGACCCTTGGCTTTGATCACTCTACGCTTTGACACCCTTTTAGTAGCGGTGTGCTTTAAGGGGCGTGAGTTACTTCTATGATGGAGTAGGCTTTGTTCTAAGAGTGTTATTTTTGTGGTTTAGTCCTTAAGGAAGAGCTATTTTTAAACACATAAGGATAAGAGGAAACACCAGAATCTACCAAAAATAAACATGTATTTTAAATTAAATATTACAAACCAACAGTAAAGGCATTTCTATATTTGGCCTCAAAGATTTTTCAATGACAAAACATAAACAAGTAGGCTTCCAATAAACAAACTAATTGCCAATTAGTATTTTTATCACGACCCTATTTGTTTAGCATAAAACATTAAATTAACGTACTGTCATCTACAAACACATATGACCTAGGTTCAAGAATAATGGTTTCTACTCTCCTTTAAAACGTGGGACGTACTAAACTTCTACTATCGCAATAGAGATATAAATGTTATTGTTAACTTACAGGTAGGTATTAGGGATTGTCAGATGTCGCTGGAGGACTTATCTCTCGCTTTGAAGTTGTGTGGCCGCTGGTTGAAATTTTCGAGGAGGGATTGCTTGTCGCCTGTGCCGGGGGATGATTCTTCAACGTAATTAAAGAACGGGAGCTCGTTGGGGCAGGGTTCTTCTCCTCTCACTCTTACGGTGCTTGAGATGTGAGAATCACTCGAGTGTGAGCGGCTTTGCTTTTCTTCAGTCGGGCTTTTTTTGCAGACGGAAAAGGCTTCTTCGGTATGGCACCGATATAAAACTTGACTAATTAGGTTAATACGGCCCTGAAAGGGGGGATCGATTTTCTCAATCTGATCCTATCGTTTCTCACGGAACTAGTCTTGTATGGCTGAAGGATCGATCTTTACGAACTAATCTTTCTTCTGGCGAATCGACTTCTAATAATCTTCTTGTCTAGCCGATGGATCGATCTTCACGAACTAATCCTATTCTGGCGTAGCGACTTCAGATAATCCCCTTCTCTTTCTTTGCGGGGCTTATTTATAGGCGGATTGCCGCCCCATCTAAAGGGGGAAGTGACCAGGCCACAGATGCAAAGGATGGGGGGAGCGAATGGTGAGTTAGCATCTGGGGAGAGCGAGAATTCCTGAGGTGGCACTGGGGTGCCCAAGTCAGCTCGCAAATTATAGGCTCGCAACCGCACCGCTACTTGGCGTGCCTTCTGACTCGCACCGCTTTTTTTTCCATAACCACGGGTTTATGGGTCTCGTAGGTAATTCGATCGTTAGAGCGTCGTTTAAGGACCTTAGGTGGTCGCCTTCAAACATATGTTAGCTCCAACTGCCCACAGCGGCGGGGAGATAACACATGGTAAGCATTTTCGCCGGCTACCTTTCCCACGCTTCTCCTCATGAAGGGAGGGGGGCTTGAATGTACCTATACTCCTCCAGGAGGCTTAATGTAGCCATTTTTCCACATTGATAGAAGACTCGTAAGTAAAATACTTAATTAACTATAGGTATTACGCTTGGCGATGTTATAATACTTTCAAATACGGGACACTATAAAACGACTCCCCTGAGGCACCATAGAAATGAAATACTATTCGATATAGAACCTAATGTGACAATTGCAAACACGCTCTTTCGATTTTTTAGTTGTGAACTATTCTAAGACACGCTTGTTTTTTTTATTGTTTTAACTTGCAATGATTAAATATTTATTTATATTTAAGTTTAGCTCGTATTAATTAAAATCTCTAAGCACAATATATAAATTATCTCAAAGTTATCAGAAGACAGTCCCTGAGTACCGAAGATGATACTCTTTCAGCCCTGATTGGAGTTGGTAAATAATGAAACATTTTCAGAAAAAAATAATTCAAAAATGCTCCATATTATTTATTGTTCATTCTCTATTATTACAAAAATATAAAATTAAACATTCTTAATAAATATCAAATATACTATTGGATATTGTTGTTATTATTGTTGGTGTCAGGACAAGCCTCCTGGAGACAGGGGGGAAAATATGGCCTGTACCGCGTTTTCAGCACATATCCTCAAGAAGTATTTATTCCGTTATCAGCATGTGTGATTGAATTAAGTGTTGTTATTTATAAAAGCTCTAGATTTCCAAAAATTTATTTGACAAGTGAACAATAAAGCATTTATTAAAGAAAAGTTTTCTAACGAATATAAATTATTCTTATTTATACGAGCTGAATAGAATGTTAAAATTAAATATTGAAATTTGTCACTCACAGCAACTCAACCAGACACAAACTAGGCGCAGCAAATTTCTCAGTACTCATACTCCTGTCACTACACTCATTTTACAGTAGAAAGCGAAGCCTTATATTACTGTAAAAATATATACTAAAGCACTGGTTATTTGAAAGCATTTTTCTATCATGTAGTGTTTTTGGAAAAAGAAGTGGTGACCGAATAGGTCCTCAGTGTATTATGACTACTGTGAAGCATGATAATTTGGGGCCCGTTTTCTTGCGAATCAATAGGGAGCTCTAAGAAAAATCAAATAAATTAGACCAACGTGGCTATTATTTAATATTTTACGACATTGTTGTCAATCTGGAACCCGCTTTAACCGTCAAAATTTTATATCGAAGCAAGAGAATGCTCATAAGCACACATCCAGAAAGTGTTGTAAATATTTGAAGAAGAAAGAGCAGGAGGGATATCTGACATTCATAGATTAGCCATCTTTGTTTCCTGAATGCAAATTTTATCGACCTATGATGGAATTAACTAGGCAGACGAGTAAAAGAGAAGCATCTAGTAAATATTCGTACATAAAGGCTATAAGAGTGTTTTCTTGAATGCTGGAATAAAATTGCTTACGAAAATTTGGTTTATATGGTGAGTAGAATTCCAAGAATATGTTCATCAGTTATCAAAACAAAAGTTAATTGTTTTAATGTCATCCATTCAATGGTATTGTTCTAAGGATCTGTATCTTTTGTTACGTTCTTTATGTTTCAATTAAAGTTGATCAATACTTATTCCTCCCCCCCGTTTCATTTATTTACCTATTCATGAATTAATATGCGTTTTATTTATAGCCAGTTGTTTATGGCTATATGTCTCTTTCATCAAAACCAGCTTATTTTCTAATAGCAAGCAAACCCCTTTTATGGAAACTTTGGGAAAGCATTGGGAATAATTTTGGTGACTAGTTTGTTAATTAAAATTTATATTTAATGCAGGAGTTTTCCTTTTAAGAAAATAAAATAATTACTTGACAGCTTATTAAGTACCTTTGGCTAATAATCATTTGAAATTTTGATAATTACACTTATTTATCTTAAGGTCAGTAACGGTTATTTTTGGAGAATCAGATATTCAGTAGATTAACGAGACTGAGATAATTGAAATTACTCAGGTGTAGTTATGTTAGAATGCAATTAAGAAAAGTATTTTTCAGGTAATAGTTGCTCTAGACCCTTATGATATTATGTTTTTTTTTAAATACGCATAGTTAACTAAATTTAATTCTCAAATAGTCCCTTTCTTTTGAATCACTTACAATTCCTCTATTCACTATTAACTCAGGTGGATTACTTACCCATTCCTCTGGAGCAGCAACAGGCTATTTATTATCATTCCCTATGGGTTATATGAAGAAAAGAAGCGAGGAAAGCCTTGGGTGGAAGATTTCAAATTATCATCTGAGCGAACAATTTGACAAAAGATGGTAAGCAGTTGCGGGGATTTAGGAAGCGATCAATGAAGCCATGTTATTTCCACCGTTTCACCCAGAGATGAAAATTGGGTGTAATTTCTGAATGATTGGCTCATAGAGATCAGAAACCGACAATGTTGGTAGTTGATGAACTGAACAGATGAATAATCATAAATTTTACCAAATAAATGATCTCAGAGATGATAGGTTATCTGGTGAGATGGCTTGACAGATTGGTGGCAGGATTTGAGGCTGATTGCAATAATACAGTTTTGATTTTCGTAGGGGGATTGAGATTTAAAGCAAATTTCGGAGTGGTAAAGGCAGAGGAAAAGCGATATAAAACGCAAAATTGACACAGGTAAAAAGTATCTTGGACAAAACAGATACCGTTGTAATAACCAAATGGTTCCAAGAAATAAATGGTCAATTTAGCTAATTTTAAATCATGTTTGAAATTACTGTGACTTTCTATCTGTTTTTATCAAATACATAGGCAAATGGCGAAAAAAATGTCTAAGTGAATATTAATCAATAATGAGATTTTAGAGAAAAAAATATTTGTGCTACTGATGGTGTAGTGTACAATCCCTGCACACACACACAAAGAGAGAGAGAAGGACAAATACACATTTTGCCAGGTCGAAGTATCAAAGATGGAATGGTAGGAGCAATAAAATAAGATCGTTTGGAGAGAATTTGTCAACCAGCGAAATCTGATTAGAAGGTCTGGATTGAAACCCGACCACAATTTAAGGCTATCGCGCTCGAGTGTGAGAGCAGATGGGCAAACAGAGTAATTAAAGCTGTCTGAAATGAGGTACAGAATCGGCGACAAAAGATGTTTCACCTTAATGTAAAATTTGATAAGGTCATCTTGTAGCTTTAAGCAAACGGAGTCTCTGTCATACCCTCGTAGGGAAGAGACCCCCAAATTAAGATACGAAATGAAGAATTTCAGCTAATCACAGGCTAGACTCCAACCAATCACAGGCTCCGCTGGACTTATAGGTAGCTAAGCACCTCTTCAGCAACCCAAGGAAGGCGAAGCTACGCGTCGCCTCCAAAATTCTGCCTAGTATATATAAGGGAACACTTCATTAAAATAAGGATTATTGACGGATTATTAATTGATTCATTTAGTTATTCATTGATCAATTATTAGACTCTTAATTCACCGCTCTGCGAATCTCCATTATTTTTGCTCTTGCCATTATAACTCGATTTAGCATATTCCGTTGCGCAAACTAAATCTTTACCGTAAGTATAAACATTTCAAAGTGGTATAAAAATACAAGTGTTTAATTCCTTCACAAAGGAGCCTTTTACTTACAAACCTTGATCGGTTAATACTCCTCGGACCGTACGTCAAAAAACCTGCAAGCAACCCACTTTAGCAAACTCTTATAGGATCGCCTTGCAATCAAAACAAGGCCTAATTACGCCGACCCCATAATAAGCGATCCTATAATGGTTCTTTAATTCTTACATTTTTCTTTTTGTCAAATATAAGGTAATTAATTTCTATTCTTATCAAAAGTCAACTGTTTATTTTACTACAAATACTCTATAATTCCGGAAGAGTAATTTTTTTTCTAAGTAACTCAATTAAGATTTGAAAACGTAATTGACCTTATCCTCTGTAACGACTCTAAAATGTACGCAGCTAATAAACTTCAAGAATAAACTCTTAGCAGACGTTATTTGCAAACGCCCTAGAATGTGACTGAAATAAGTTTAGAAGAAAAGCCGCCAGTGAACAAATATTAACAAATACGCTCGCCGCTCTGTTAGCATTATTAGGTAAAAAGTTGTTTTTGTTGTTTATAGCCCCTAGGATCAGAAAGCATCTCTGCTCCTTTTGACCGTTTGGGAGAGAGGAGAGAAAGTTTTGATCCTACCGCATTTGCTGGAGGTCCCCCACCGTTATCACAATTTAGTGGAGCTGCGCGTTATGTGACGCTATCCTGAGGGTCCAGCTTAGAGGAGAGGGAGGCTGTTGTCTGTTTTGAGGAATTTCGTAGCATCTGCTTTAATAGCGGTGCATGCAACTGCCTTTAAGAAGATTTATTGAAACTTCACGTACCACACATCCAAGTATAGTGGTTCCATTAGAGGATTAAATGAAGGTGTGGTGGTTGAGCCATATCTACTTGAAAATGACGTGACCACACCACAACTTTTTTCTCTTGCCCTGTTGGGTGGCTTGAATTTTAAAAAGACAGCGTTGCCTGCTGAGGTCTTTGTTATTTGATAAGAAGGAGGGAAAATGTAGTAATACATAAGCATTTCAAAGTATCAATTTGAGCAAAGAGTATGTAAATTTTCAAATGTGGAAAAGTAGAAAATCAAGGAAGGTATTTCCGACAGAAAGAAAATGGAATAAATGTAAATTTATAGAAAGTGAAATTGAATGGAAGGACCATAGACAAAATTGCCTAGAAGAGATTATTTGATCGACTAATATGGAGAGGATGCCATTTACTCTGTATAAGTGACAACTCTCCTTGAGTGAGAAAAAGAATTTCTCCCTAGAAAATTGTGCTTATGGAGGAACACACAGAAAAACCGTAGAAAAATATTTTAGGGCGTTTAAAATTTAGATACGGGTTAGTTTGCTTTTCGTGAGATTATACTCTTTCTACCTTGTATAATACAGTCAAAAGAGGTTAGGTAACCAGATCCTGTGTTTGAGGTTTTTTTCCAAACAGCTATACATCAATCGATAATCATTTCGATATTCATGGCTGTATTTACAACGAAATGAGTACAAATTATTTGTTTATTCTCTCTCCCTCAGCCTCAAAGCAACCTACATACTTACCTTGCGAAAGGGAGTGCAATTTTAAGAGGGTTACGCGTCCTAGTGTTTCTATGCTCTGCTAGATGCCTCATCTTTACGCAGTTCATTTACCCACATTTGTACCTCATCTGACGTTCAGTGGGCTTGGGTATGGAAACGTTCATTAAACTTAGATTAAAAACAGCTAACTTTGAAACTTTACCTCTAAGTATTTGGCGGAAATGAGCTTCTAATTTGTCGCTATTTCTTTTAATAAAGAATACTAAAAAATACTAAGGAAAACTGCACTCACTAAAAAGTAATTCAAAATATAATTGGGTAGTATATTTAACCATTAAGAAAGATACACAAAAAACCTTTATCCCACACTCTTTCTAATCTTTATTATATAAGGCAACGAGGATAGATAATTTCCTTCATCTTAGTCATTCTTTATTCTTAAATGTGTTTAAGATAAGACTTTTCTAGGAATTGTTCATACGAATGATAGAGTACTGCTCAAATTAAATTTAAATTTCTTTGTTAATCCTGCACTATGTTGAATTGAATTTCTCAGCGAGTCGTCTGTTACCCTCATGGATCCTTGGGACTGTGTGTCTAGACTCGGATTCACCAACGAATGTGTGTGGAAATAGATCTAAATAGAACTGAGAGAACTTCTTTTTACGTTATTTTGACTAGGTCCATATATGAATGTATGTAAATTTTATAACTTGAATTTATGCGTTTATGTCCATACATCAAATAAAATGGCAAATCATTCCTCTGCTAATTCTTGTACTTTTGACTTTCTATCATGTACATATGTATCTGTAAGTTTATTTGAAATTTTCTTATGTGGAGCTTTGCAAGGGACTATGTGTGTATTATTTGATTTTCCTTTTTGCTTTCATTAGCGATTAGCGGAGTTCATAAATTGATTTGGCTAATGTTTATGGCTGTCTCCAATTTTGGGTAAGGAATTTCTCAGACTTCTCTTGCTGAGAACTAGGAGGATAATAGGTAACTGGCTTCTTTTTCTCTTTGTCTTCTTCTTCCAACACACAAGTATACGAGGGAGAAATAATTGCATCTATAAATTGAAATCATTTTAGTCACCGAGGCCTGATTTCAATTTCTCAGATGAATTAGGATAAACTCAATGTAGAATCTTTCACCGGGAAATTAGAGACATGGGTATTCCAGTAGATTTTATAAAAGACAATCTTAAAAGAAGGAAAATGGATCTTGTTAACCATCGTGCTATTAGTTTAAATTCAGTTATTAATAAACTGTTAATATTGTTAATTAAATATAGAATAATGAATAAACTCGAGGCAAATAATATAATTGAAGACACAAAACATGAATTTTTAAAGAAGACCTTGTGCTTAACTATTCTCTGTATTCGAGTTTATTCATAAAATATTGTCTATCTACGAGGAACAAAAGGCATATAATAGGATATACATACCGAGTTTTGCAAATGTTCAATTACACTCGGGGTTATTTTAGTTTTCGAGATATTAAGGAATGTGAAGAAATTACTCCGTCCAACAAATTTAAAGTTTTACTTTTTCAGCACGTGTCATGAAATTTTTTCCATTGGGTGCTGACGTGTCCAGATGGAAGGGTAAGAATAGAGCTCTCTACTCTCATACGAGCGGGTCACAACAAGGCTGATTTTGCCAATCTGCCCAACGGATGACAGTTAAGAGAATCGCGGTGAGGCTGAATTGGTCAACCACTAAGCTATGAGAAAGGCCATCGCATGTGCTCCGAAGCTTAATATGACAGCGGTTCTCGTAAAGAAGAAGAACATCACATTAACTACGATGTCTAGGACTCTCCAAAATGAGGGCGGCAAGAGCTTTAGTATGGGGCAAAGCCTTGCTCACTCACCTTATGCTACAATAACCTCCTGAGTGCTGTCGTCGCCTTATAACAAATTAAGACGTAATGACAATAAAATTCTCTTTTTTTCTGATGAAAAATCTTCACGGTCAATCCTTTCATTAAGAAACAGAACAACCTCGTGGTAAGCTTTGGCCAAGGCGTCTCAAAGGTTTGCTACGACTCCATCACCAAGAACTCAGCCTCCTTGATGATGCTCGGCGTCGTGGTTCTCGGCCGGTTACATGCTAATAGCGGTGAATTATAGGAACATCTTAGCCAGGAAAGTGCTGCCCTCACTGAGAAAGATTACGAGGAAAGCGGACTAAGTCTTTCAGCAAGACGGTGTTTCGGCCCACACGTGCAAGAACCCTGCAAGAGTGATTGAGCTCGAACATGAATTTCAGTTCGAAGGAATTTTGGCCGTCGCATCGACTACAATTTAAACAAATATTTATATTTTAAGACAATTAAATGCGTGTCTATTTGAACAAAAAATAGTAGTGTCTTTTGTTGAGAGCGTCATAAGAGGTGTAACCGGACTTTTGCAATATCAGGTACTAAAAATTTAAAAAGAGGTTGATACCCTTCTACAAAAGAGATTATTAACAAACGAAAATCTCAGAGATTAAGGATGAAAATTCTTAATTAAATAAAAAACTCGCTCTCAAATATTTATAAGGGGTTATCGTAAAGAAGGAATTCTCACCGCCTCCATTTACGAGCGGAAGGTCGGAAAAGAGTATTTCCAACATACAGCAAAATTAACATTTATATATTTCTATGTAAATTATTATAATTATTTTTCCCTATAGATTGGTTATATAACACTTTGAGAGGGAGGGGGCACAATGTAACTTAAATGTTATAAGTATATCACACTTCGCACCGTTCATTTTGCGCCGATTAGTCCATACTGTATTCTGTTCGTTCTTTAACTACTATTCCACTTCGATTTCTCCTACCTAAACAGGAAAGTACATTTCTGCTTTAAAGGTTTGTGGTGAATATAAATTCAGTGTAGATATTATAGATAGATATATAATCTAGCTTTGTGTCACCATTATTTGGTATTTCCTTAAATGAGGACGTTATATTAAGTGAGGGCTGTATAACGCTCGTACTCCGATCATTTTAATTGCTCTTTTGGTTATTATGGAAAGATTAGCGTATCATAATATAGAATCTTTTCCTTACATTTATGCCTTAGACCTAGAAATATGTTTCTCGTTAAGATTCGTGATGGCCATAGAGCCAGGACATCCAAGTTACTTAAAATGGTCTATACTTTAACTAAAGATGCTGCTTTGGATCTAGTGACCATCAAAACAGAACTTGACTCTCTAAAACTTCATTTTGATAAAATTATGTCTCTAAATGACCGGATACTAGAATTGATGTAAGAGGAGGATGGTATTAGAGAGGAGATTATAGATACCCCTGAAATAAACAAAGCTTAGGCGAACCATACTCTTGGCCGAAGAATCCATGGGAGAAGGTAAATTATTTCGAAATCTCTCATATCAGGTAAATTTACCTAAAATTAACCTACTATTTTTGACGAAGATATTCTTCAATGAACTAATTTCCACGATTTCTATTATATTGCCATTCATATACTTGATATTTCGAATGCCCAGAAATTTGCATATCTTATAGGCTAGCTAAAGGCTGCAGCGCTTAAAGTTTTAGACGGATTTATTCTCTCAGGTGAACAAACAATATCTCGAGACCTACGAGTTCCTAAATATGTCTTGTGGTGACAAACGAAAAAGAGTACAATCGCACATAAAAGCTATTCTTGACCTTTATGACCCATTTTATAATGCGCAATTGCTAAGTGAATATTGTGCTGCTTATGAATGCAATTTACGAAGTATAAGAGCAATTGATTTAGACGTGAGCTGCGCGAGTTTACCATTGTCAAACTTCCTCTCTACATAAGAAACCAATACACAGGTCGCTGAATGAATATTCAGAATATTTGGATTTTGACGAGTTACGCGAAGCTTAAGAGCGGGAAATAGAATTATTAAACCATGTAAATGCAAACAGTCATGCAAAAAAATGTGCTTTAACCAAAGTGTAAAGGCTCGTGCGTTAACTCTTCTAATAAAGCAAGTGTGTCTGTCTCAGGGTAATTATAATAAAACCAAATAATATTAACGGGAAATTCCCCAGGAAATATGGCTTTCTTTCCCCTGTGTGCACTATGACACGAACCGCAAAAGGTTTTCGATTGCGTAAACTATCTAATTGTTTAAGATCAAACCATAACAATAAAAATTTCTTTTAATAATATAAGTGCCTAACTTGTATTATAGGCATCATTCTAGTCTGAATTCCTCCTCCGAACACTTATAAGGTATTAAAGTAAAAAAAATGTTTGGATTTCCTTGTTTAATGCAGTCTTTTCTTTACCAATGACACAAATCGAAGTTGTACGTTTAAATGGGCGTACAAAGAGTAAAGTACTATTTTACTTGGGGTCCCAGAAAACTTTATAATTAAAACGTTGTCCGTAAATTTAAATTACGGAAAACAGGGTTTGGAGATAAAAGTGCATTAAAAAATGACGAAATTTATTTGAGGTTAACACTAACCCCAAACCCATTAATGTAAAATCACTTTGCAAAATTTGGTAAACATTTAGATTGGCGGTGCGCCCGAAAAAGTGGATTTTGGGGTTTTTATATTTTGTTTACCCGTTCATAAATATTGTTCATAAATATTCATGCGCGTTTAAATCCTAGTTCAAATATACCCGGCGCCATTTCTTGTACAAAAATGGACGAAAATAACGACTTCTGTAAACGTTAGAACATTATTCTATAAACAATTAGGATTCTATACTAGGGGACTGTGCCCCCCAGACCCCCAATTGATTGAAACTCATGATCATCGTAGGGGGTCCCCCTGCAATGTTTAAATCCACCACGAGCAGTCCCCTTAAATTTACTCCCAAAACGTGAAACATATTGGAAGACAGACGAAATAGTTTACACCCATCGTTCGCGCCGCCAATCTACATGTTTACCGAAAATTTGTCAAGTACTATCCATGTCCTTGGATTAAAGAAGGCGAAGGATAAACTCTTAAACTAAACCTAAAACTCACAGATTCATTTATGATGGGTACATTTAATATTTCTATTTTAATAGGGGCCGATTACTATTTCAGATTTTTTAAAAAGTTTATGTATTCCTTTATTTATAAGTCGGAGTCAAGGAAATACAGAGAAAAAGGAAATACAATTCTAGAATAGAACTAATGAAATTCTAGGTCAAGCAAGTTTATATCTCGGGAATTGTTGTGCTAATTCGATCTAGATTAATTCCCTTTTCACGAAAAATAATAATTTTACTGATAATCATGTATAGGACTTAGCATAGGTTTTCTTGTCTGCATCGCCCTATTACCGAACATCCTAATTACCTTCCTGTTCTTCATTTTCTAGTATAACTTCACTATTGTTATCAAGAATCCTCTCTTTAAGGCCACTGAAAAATTCCCTCTATGGTTCTCCCTGAAACTTTGATTAAATAAAAAAACACCAATGAATTTATCTACCAGACGTACTCGCCACAGGGTATCTGAGGTTGACCAACATGAAAGAGGAGTATAATTTACAAAATCTAGAAGGAAACACAGGACTATGAATTGATATCATCTTCCGGGAATAATATTACAAATTAATTGAAAAATAATCTCAAATAAATCACAATGATGATCCCTCACCATATCATATTTCTGCAACTATGATAGATCAGTCGTTCCCTTAAATGCTGATGTTACTCGACATAAGAATCGAAAGAAGGACAAAAAAAACTTGTGAAAGAACTCCACTCTTTCCCAATATTTTCATATCACATCAAGATCAAAGCTTACTCTCCGTCAAATCCCGATTCCACTCTTGAAAAATTCAGCAAAGAATAGAGAAAGATTTATTATTTATCTGAGAGAAGCGAAGATAATTACTCAGCCACGACACACAAGCGAAAGTTCCAACGAGGCAGAAACGCGGAATTGATTCTACAACCTATCAAGGTCTGCTAACTAAAAAGTCGCGTGCTCTCACTTATTCCGATTTATGACCTTACGACCTTCAAAACTTTTAATAATTCAAAGAATGACCGTCGAAAGACTTCATAAATTATATCATTCGAATGAGAATGTAAAACAACCTAAAGTTTTCAGATTTCGTTAGAATCGGCCGAATAGTTATGATGTTATTGCAAAAACAATGTAATTCGTGTGTTAACATCGGGAGGACTTTGGCAATTGTATCATTCCGAAGAAAATGTAAAACAACATAGGGGTTTCAAATTTCATTAGAAACGGCTGAAAAGTTACAATGTTATTACAAAGACAATAAAAAAGCAAAACGTGTACTGTGATAGAAAGGTTTGAGGCCGCTTAATTTCAACCACTATCACATGTTGTTTAAAACCACGATGCTACCCACGTGCATCTTCGCTTTGAAGCTGGGCGCATTATCGCAGCCACCTGAGTCAATGTTTAAACAAGGAGGTTTATCTTCCCCCGTTCGCCTCTTGCGCTGACCTCGCCAGATTAAGTTAGGCTTATGGGCAGATAAGGCATTGTTCTCAGGCTCTGCTGTGCATTCCCTCGAAGCTCACACTCCATTGTCCCCCACGCCAAGGAGATGTCCCGGCTATTTATATGGAAACTTAACCACTAAATTCAGATTGGAGATCCAGATTTTCGGCGCGAAACATCACTACAACCCACTCTCACCTTGTGCGCCAAGGGACCTTGACCTCGAGATTCACCATCACTTGTCCAGAAGGAGGACAATATCCCTTGAGTGCCGAGGTTCGAGCCTTTGTGACGCCAAGTCCACAAGGCTTCCTCTGTTGTTCAGAAAGAGAACATTAGAACAGCCATTGTTCTTTTGAGCCACTTGACAAGAAACGGTTCTCACCCCCCCTGTTGTTCAGAAAGAGAACAACGTTAGAACAGCCATTGTTCTTTTGAGGCCGTTGACAAGAAACGGTTCTCACCTTCCCCTGTTGTTCAGAAAGAGAACAACATTAGAACAGCCATTGTTCTTTTGAGTCCGTTGAAAAGAAACGGTTCTCACCTTCCCCTGTTGTTCATAAAGAAAACAACGTTAGAACAGCCATTGTTCGTTTAAGCCCGTTGACAATAGACGGTTCTCACCCCCCTCCCCCTGTTGTTCAGAAGAGAACAATATTATAACAGCCATTGTTCTCTAGCCCGTAGACAAGAGACGGTTCTCACCCCCCCCCCCTGTTGTTTAGAAGAGAACAACGTAGAACAGCCATTGTTCTTTAAGCAGTTCGTCAAGAAACGGTTCTCATTCCCAAGACGCCACGTCAGGATCATTTAATTTTCCCCCCTTCGGCTGGAACTCGCCAGCGGACCGAAAAATCCTTCACGTCGCCTTCCTCTGCACAACAAGTGTAATTACGTAAGCCAAACGTTACCTTTGAGTATTTAACCTTTTTTGTCAACTCTATCCTGTGCTTTAAATGGTTTAGCAAACCATCCCATCCCTTTAACTTTATATTTGTTTTACCTTTTTAAATCTCTTAATCCTCGGATTAGCTAGATTTCACACGCCCCTTTCCAATTCTCTGTTTATGTCAATATTTTCCGTTTTGTGTGTTGTTGTTAGTTTTTATTAATAAAACTCTATTTTATTAATGATAGCAATATTATTATCCTTGAGCTCAGTTCTACTTCTTAAGCATATCGAAGATACATAATATCGGCCAGCCTAGACATCCACGCACTCTAAAGATAATTGAATAAGTTCCCTCAACGAATAGTTATATATGGTATATCGTCGAGAGTCCATTCTACGACATGTACCAACCGCCTAACCGACATAGTAAGATGTAGAGTCGCCTGCGACTAGACTCGCACAGAACTAGAAAGTCAAATGCTTACAATCATTACAACAAAGCGATAGAGTTACATATTTCTCTAAATTAGAGCAAAACAATGTTCCCTATTAATAAGGCTATCAAGATAACCTACCTATCTGGTAAATTACCTAACGGATAAAGAAGTGAAAAGTTGGTAAATAAAATAAGGCTAGTGAAAGTACAATGTGATAGGCATTAGTGTATTTTAAGTGGCTAATTGAAAATCACTATGTAAGTAGTAAAACTGAGGCTAGTAAAAACCGAAAAGAGCAGTGATCGAAAAAAGAGAAGTGGCAATAAGGATAAAGGTTTTAAGTATTAGGCAATGAATGTGTCCGGTACCAGAAAGCGCTAAGGAACATGCAAAACACCTCACTATGTGAACTACTAGCTTGAAAAAGATGGGGACAACGGTGTGATTACTACAATATATATATATATGGCTGAATTAACAAGTATTAGTGCAAAGAGGTCTGGTTTCTAAATTAATCATTAGTTCCAAGTAATCTAAATCTGCCATACATCATCATGTATGTGCCATGGCACATACCAGGGGATTCAAAAAGTTCTTGGAAAAGGTACATAACGAAAAATCATATGAAAGGATTTTGATGTCAATCCACCTGGACGTTCTTGTACCAACGTGTTATAACGTGTTCTAATATGAACCCTTAAATGCATGTGACAACGCGGCCCCGCCATTTTGAAATCAGCACCCGTTCAAGCAACATAGCCTCTTCTAAAATTGATGCCAGGATAAACATTAAATTCATGGTAAAATTCCGGTGGGAGAACAGAAAAGTCATTGACTCTCTGGAATAAGTTTATGTTAATTATGCCCCAAAGAAATCAAAGATCTACGAATGGATAAGTCATTTCAGAAGTGGATGAAATGAGGTTGAAGATGATCCCCGCAGTGGCAGGCCATCCACGTCAGCTTGTGTGGACAATATTGATGCTGTTCGCGACCTGATTGAAAATGATAGACAAATGACCACTGACTCAGTAGCAGACACATTCAACATCTCCGTGGATTCTGCACACGCAATTCTGGTGGGCGGTTTGGAGATAAGCACGCTTTCTGCTCGATGGGTTCCTATTCTGTTGCACCCAAATCAGCAGCAAACAAGGGCAGATCCTTCAATGGAAATTTTGAACAAGTGGGATGCGGACCCTGAAGCTTTTATGCAGAGAATTGTGACCGTGGATGAAACATGGCTCTACCAATACGATCTTGAGGACAAAATACAATCCAAGCAGTGGCTTTTCAACGGGGAAAGTGGTTGGGTCAAGGCAAAATCTGGTCATTCAAGATGAAAGGTCGTGGCCAGTGTCTTCTTGGGTGGAGAGGGGATTTTGCTAGTTGATCACCCTGAATACAAGAAAACAATTACAGCTGCTTATTATGAAGGCGTTTGAGAAAATCGTCCAAGAAAATAGCAGAAAACGCCCTGGGAAGCTGAATCAGCGCGTTCTCTTCCACCACGACAATTCACCCACTCACAGCGCTCGACAGATAAGAGCTGTGCTACGCGAATTCCGATGAGAAATCACCGAACATCCACCTCACAGATCCGATTTAGCCCCATCCGACTTCTTTTTGTTTCCCAACCTGAAAACAATCCCTGAAAGGTGCCTATTTTCCATCAGTTGAAGATGTGAAAAGAACTGCTTTGAAATTATCTGAATCGCATGACCCTCAGTTTTATAAAGATGGAATTAAAGGCTGGTATCTACTTTTTCAGAAGTGTATTGACCTAAATAGAGCATATATTGGAAAATAAACATAATAACTTAGACCTTTTTTTCCAACTATCCTTTTTCTACGAATTATTTGAAGCGCCTACTCCAGATAGTGGATGATGTTTGTACTACCTGGCCTATTGCTGATAACGTGTAGCCCAGTGAGCAGTGAAGAAGTGCGAAACTATCCGACGTGACAACAAACTGCAGAGACGAGAGCGTGGGCAAGCGAATGCTGCCAACCCAAGACCATCTGCTAGACGTACACAACTGGGCCTCCTCAGCCACCTGAAGAACCACAGGCTCGATGGCCACCCAAAGGACAACATCCTCGCTTGCAAGTGACAACTAATTACTACTACTATATTGGTAGACGCATTCCTAGAACTACTGAGCTGAAATTTGGAAGAGACCACAATCTTTAGAATCAGATATTCGTAAACTCTGTTAGAATCAGCCAATGCCAAACATTGCCCTCATATGGGGCTGTTATTTTATGATTATCAAAGGTACAGGACTCATTATAATTCATAGTACATTTAGAGAAGGATTTTTTTTCTAAATAAAACATTTCTTCTAAGATTCATAAACTCTCTAAAAAAATTAAGGGAAGCATTTTTTCCTGAAAAAGCGTTATGGATTTAAATTAACTTAAATTTATCTGAAAACGTCTACAGCACCGTCCAAAAAGACCAGAAGGCCAGTATTTCCATTACATTTGTAAGAGAAAAGGAAAGGTTCCAAGAACTGGAGTAAGACAATACAAAGGTATAAACAACACATAGAAGTTGTGTGAGTAGATTCCATTCATATTGGTGGTATTCCGTCAAAAAAGGTTTAAAGCTATGCAATTTGAATTAAACAAACAAAAGTTTGTTTTATAAGAAGAGAAATACAAGAAAAAAAGAAAAAATAACAAAGAAAAGTCAAAGAGGGAGAAAGAAAAATGAAAGAGAAAGTGAGAGAGAAAGAGAAAAGGAAAGAGAGTAACAAGGAGTAACAAGTAAAGGAAGTACCCTAGGAGACCTTACGATCCATTCAAAGAGGGTACCTTTGGACTAGCAATCAAGCAGGCACATGGCTGCTCAATTGTTTTGCGTCCCTAAACGGCCACTTTTCAAGACTTTGTTTAGTCTTGACTTGAACTGGTCAACAGATTCACTGTTGACAACTTTCACTGGAAGTGCGTTCCACTTAACGCAGATACTGTAAGTAAAAAAATGTCCACACAAATTACAGGTGTAACGCTTCAGTTCAAGTTTGAAGCCGTGATTGCGCGTTCTGTTCTCACTCAGTGTGAAAATATCCCGGTAGTCAACATTGTCGAACCCTCGAAGTATTTTGAAAACTTCGATGAGCTGACCACACATTCTACGGGTTTCCAGCGACAACAGATCTAATTCTCTTAGTCTATCCTCATAACTTTTATGTCGGATAGAGGGAATCAGCTTGGTTGCCCTGGCTTGTACGCGTTTAAACCTTGCGATATCCTTTCGAAACGAAGGACTCCAAAATTGTACGGCATACTCCAGGTGCGGCCGAACGAAAGAGTTGTCCAGACAAAGTACTATCTCCTTGTTACGGTATCAAAACTGGCGCTTTATGTAGCCTAACATCCTTTGGGCTTTCTTCTCTGCCTCGAAACACTGTTTCGAGAACTTGAGGTCGCTAGTAATAGAAACACCCAAGTCCTTCTCAGTGTCACTCGAATCAAGAGCAGTGCCCTTAAGGATATACTGAGATTGGGGGTTTCGGTCGCCGAAATGCATTACTTTGCATTTGATCACATTAAAAGGCATTTGCTACGTGTCCGACCACTCCCCAATCTTCCAAAGATCTTCCTGCAGGCGGGCAGTGTTTCCATTCTTTGCAACGTTCATACCAAGCTTGGTATCGTCAGTAAATTTGGAAATCTTGGCAACCATGTCACCGTCCATATCGTTGACGTAGATGATGAATAGTAGTGGTCCCAAGACAGAACCTTGAGGCACCCCGCTAGTAACGGGCACCCACTCAGAAGCCTGTCCATTCACCACCACCCGTTGCTGACTGCCACTTAGCCAGTTCTCGATCCAGCCGGCTCCTTTTCCGTCTATGCCCAGCGCTCGCACTTTCCGGATAAGGAGGCGGTGTAGTACCTTATCAAAGCCTTTCTGAAAGTCGAAGTAGACTACATCCACCACCTTGTCCCGATGGTACTCACTGAACACGAAGTGGAAGAATTCCACAAGGTTCGTCAGGCATGACCGTTGGCTTCGAAAGCCATGCTGGGAACTCCTCATTAGCAGGTTTGAATCTAAATACGACGTCATTTTGTCCACCATCATGCTTTCCATGAGTTTACCGACTATCGAAGTCAGACTGATAGGTCGGTAGTTTGACGGTTGGCTACGGTCTCCTTTCTTGAAGATAGGAGTCACCTCCGCTTCACGTCAGTCTCGAGGAACGCATTTGGTCTGGATTGACATGTTGAAGATTGTGCTCAGGTGTCGTGACACTTGATCACGCACTTCTTTCAACACTTTAGGTAGAAACCCATCCGGGCCAGGTGACTTATTCGTCATTAGGTCACTGATCTTCTTTTTTATTTTCCCTTCGGTGAAGTCCATATCCTCCAGCTTTCCCCCGAGTGGGAATCCATTGGCTGGGAGATAAGAACACACTCTTCAGTAAACACTGAAGAGAAGTAATCGTTGAGGAGGTTAGCATTTTCTGCATTTAAATGCTTTAATGCCCCCTCCTCATTTCATTAAGGACCAATCGTTCGACGGATTGGTTTACGGCTGTTCACATATCCAAAAACTCCTTGGGATTCTCTTTACAGAGTCTTGCCACCCGGAGTTCCTCAGACCGCTTAGCCGCCCTTATGCTGGACTTTACTCTCCTGGCTAGCCTCCGGTATTCGTCAAAGTCGCCCGAGATCTTCGATTGATGGTACACAGTTCTCTTCCCCCTAAGCAGTTGGCCGATTTCTTGATTAAACCACTTTGGTTGAACAGAAGACCGACGGGGACATTTCAGAGGGATGAAACGTGATTGAAGACTCATGAACTTATTTTTGAAACTGTTCCATGAGTCTTCAACAACATCGCACACTTCTAGCCTTGCGTCCGTCAGTCCAGCACGACGACCTGCAAAGTCTGCTCTTTTCAAATCGAGTTTCCTCGATTTACTTGTTGCAGGCCCTGCCTACGGGACTTTGACTACAAATCTAATTAGTCAAGGGTCAATGCCACCGAGCTCTTCGCCAACAGAGAGGTCCTTAACGATGTCATCCTCAGAGGTGAAAACTAATTTGAGGATATTGTCTCCTCTGGTTGGCTCTCTCACCCATTGAGCCAGGAACTCGTTGTTCGCGAACTCCAGGAGTAGTGCGTTCTCGCCACAGGGTTCTCTGGTTTCCCAGTCAACTTGTGTGTTGAAATCACCCATGACCATACACACTCTGTCTTCAACAAGTTCTCCTAGTAGTTGGTACATATCTCTTTTCTTTTCAACGTGTTGGGCAGGAGGTCTATAAAGCACCAGGATCCTGTACTTGGCATGACCTATCTCCAGGTCAACACCTAGTAGTTCATGGTCGGATACGATGTTGCAATCCGTCGCGTTAAGAGTATCCTTGACATACAACATCACACCACCACCCTCTCTGTCTGGCCTATCTTTCAGGAAGAGCTGGTAACCAGGAATCGTGAATTCACCTTTAAAATCTCGGCTTGAGGTTTTTATCCACGACTCTGCTATGGCCACCATCTCCGGTTCTTATGATGCTACGAGGGCACGAAGTTCTATAAACTTGTTTCTGATAGACCTACATTAAACAGAAGAACTTTGAGGGAGTCCCCGATTGTAGAACTCCCTACGCTCTTCCGTTTCCCGCATTCTTTCTCTGTGGCGGGGTCACTCCCCTCTTTGTGACTTCAGAAAAGGTCGTTTCTTGAGTAACACGGGTGTACTGACGTACGTCCTCCTTTACTCGGGGTGTGACACTTCTTTGGGTCCGCTCCACAACATCCTGGATCATTTTCGCGAGTGCAGCTTTCCATTTAAAGGAAAGATGCACTCCGTCCCTTTTGTACAGGTCATTTCTCCCGTAAAAGGTGCGGGAGAGGTCTAAAAAAAAGACTCCTTCCACCGTACAAAGATCTCCCAGGCGTTGGTTTATGGAGACGTTCCTGGCGTGAGCATTGCGGGATGGACCTCGTCTTGGGAGTATCCCGACCACGACACGTCTGTGGGTTTTTAGCCCACAGTCGTCAACTCCTCCCATAACCGTGGTCAGGATCTTCCCGCTGGCGTCTACTTTGCCTTCTCGTAGGTAGAGATCGTTGCCACTTGCCATGAGGGCAACTAATGAGTTCTCAGAGATCTGAGATTTCTCAGCCTCCACCCTTATTTCTCTGTTTCCCTTTCCTGGAAGGCAGCTTACCTTCACACTGGTGCGAAGGCGGGCCGCTAGCAAGGGTTGTAGATCCCGCGCTCGGGAGTCACCGTCACGATGACCCCCGCGTACTTTGGTTCAGAGGACAGAGGCTTTCCTTTCAGTGTTGGCTCTTTCGATTCCTCTTTCTTTCCCACTTTTTGTTTTTTTTTCTTCTTTTTTTTCTTCTTTGTTTTTTCTTCCGTTTCTACTTTCTCTTCTGTTTTATCTACTGTTTTTCCTTTCTTACTCTTCCTTTTCTTCTTTTTGACGCCCTGAGTAACTCCAGCAGCTGCTGGCTCTGGGACGTCGGATGGTTGGCCTATATCGACGCAGTGCATGAGGGCCCAACAGAGGAGCCATCCGCGTCTTTGGGTTTTTTGTTGCTGTTGCTCTACCTTGGTGGCTTTAATCTGTGCAATGATGGCTTCGAGATGATGGATTTGAGTCACATGCTCAGACTCGAGGATTTTCACCTTTTCTTCCAGCCGTCGTGTTTTTTCCTCAGAAGATTTAAAAAGTTCTTTAAGCTTCTGAAGTTTTGCCCTTAGGACGCAGTCCGTGCAGATACTTCCAGGGTGGCATTTTGATAAACACCCCTCCGGAAAATCTACACACTACTTGTCCTTTTGGCATGTCAAGCAGGTATACTTTAACGCACCAGGTCCTTTCTTTCAAGTCATGCTGAACACTTTATATCTCTAAAATACTTTGTGACCACTCAATAAAAAAGAAATGAGGTGGTGAGTTCGCCCCGCGTGAGTCGCTCCCGCCTATCAATCGGAGAGGTTTCGGATCTTTCAGAAGGCACGCTCCTTGTGCTGCTGTTCGTCCGACCGAGTCGTCAAACCTCGGCGTGCCGTGGCTCCCAAACAAGCAGCACTGATGGTCCCCGAAGGGGCCATCGATTTCTCACCAGGTGAACAACGGAGCACACCCCGTACTAAACTCCTACTAGTTCCCTTCACGACTGCCAAGATCTCGGAGCAGCGTTCAATGGATATCCCGCCACATCAAGAGACTCGACCCAAGGCTTTTTATTGGCCTGGCAACCAACCTGGAAACAAAGGGCGGTCACCTGGTACCGATGCTACCAGAGGCACCCGTCAACGGTCACTGGGAATAGTCAATAATTACGCGCCAGGGAAGGGGTTAACGGGGCACTACCCCCATCCCATTCATCGTGCCTCAACGCCTAGAACACTTCTAGTCCTAGTCTCTCGAAACCAGTGAGCGTCGATTGGCGTTGTTTATAGAGGTTCCAAAGCCTCTCTTCTGACGCATGAGATAGCTGCCAGTTCCTTATATGTAGATAGAGGTAAGAAATGGAAAGAGTGACATGATAGGAGTAGGCTTTTCCTTGTTTTTTCTTTTTGTATAAGTGGGAGAGATAGGATAAAAGTAAAAAAAGCAGAAGGATAGAGTAGAAAAAGGAAGGAATGACGCACTTAGTCTGGAACCTCGTTTCCGACCAAATCGACAAGGGAAGCCCTACCAGGGTACCCAGAAGAGGTACCCCCGCCGACATAGCTCGAAAAGTCAAAGGTATACACAAGCTCGCTTCCCGCGACAAGGGGGCGTCACCTCTCCTTCTACTTTCTTTATCAGAGAGAGAGAGAGAGTGAGTAGGGAGGGATAAAGAGAAAAAAGAGAGCACATTGAAAGAGAATGAAGGAAAGAGAAATAAAGAGAATTTAAAAAGAGAGAGAAATAAAATCTTGAAATAGCGGAAAGAAAGAATTTAGAAATAGAAGAGAAAGAGAGGGATAAAAATAATTTAGAAATAGAAGAGAAAAAAGAGAGAAAAATAATTTAGAAATAGGGGAATACTTGAGAGAAAGAGAGAGAATGAAAGAGCGGAAAAAGAGAGAAAGAGCATTTAGAAATATGGGAGAAAGGAAGAGAGCAGGAAAGAGAGCGAAAGAGAGAGAGAAAAAGAGAGAGGAAGTAATAGAGAGAGAGAAAGAGAGACATAACGAGAATAAAGAATAAGAGAGAAAGAGAAAGAAAATTTAGAAATAGGGGAGTAATAGAGAGAGAAAGGGAAAGAAAATTTAGAAATAGGTGAGTAATAGAGAGAGAAAGAGAGACAGAAAGAGAAGAAAGAAATAAGAGAGAAAGAGAATTTGGAAATAGGAGAGTATTAGAGAGAGAAAGACAATTTAGAAATGAGGGAGAAAGACTGAAAGTGAATTAGGTGAAATTTATAACAAGATTGAAGGCATCTTTTTCTCCACTAATATTGCATCTTTTTTTAGAGTTGCGTTTTATTATTTCTTTCGGTAATTAACTGAGTATTCTCTACAAAAGTTTTATTTGACTCAGTTCTGGTCTCTTTTTGAGTGGTTAGTCCATAGGTTTAATCTCAATTTATACAAACCATTTATTGCCGTAGTAAGTTTTTTGACATGAGTAATTGTTCTGCTGAAATATAACGTAATTTCTTATTGTTTTGAGATCCAATTTCTGGATATATCACTTTAAAATTTGGGATAACTTGACGATCAACGAAGTTCCAGACGACAATCAACATTTGACAGCGAGTCTTTAATGGAAGCATTGAAAGTTGAACCTTCTGCAAGACACTCAAAAAGACAAGCGGTCATCGTAAGTGTTCACACAATGAAATATACAAGCAAGAATTAGCTCTACCGTAACACTTTTGGATGACCATTTATTACTAGCGATTCCTCATTACAGCGTCCGATTATACAGGCGTGTAGTCCTTAAAAGTATCGTTTGAATTCCACCAGATTTTTTATTCAAGGCCTAGGTAAATATAACTCTTAGATTTCATTATAATTGTCCCTTGATTAAAATTCAAGATTCATAGTTCCTGGAAGCATTTTAATAGCAAAAAAGAGTGTACATCATTTACCAATAGCGATGAAAACATTTACTAGAAGTTTGAATACTCTTCGGAAATGGTGTGGATTCAAACCTTAGCAGTCGCGTGATCTTCACTTCATAACCTAAGTTTCGTGAACTGTGGCTGAGTTAGGACGCGTGCAATTTTTATCATTTGGGAATTACGTAAAATTAAAACTAAATTTGTATACCCACTCTATCTTCTTCACCCTGATCCCTTTTTACTCAATGATATTAAATGGAACAAGTTTTATTTTTCAATAAATCAAGATCTACCCGACTCCCCCTAACTTGATCTCTTTATCCTTCATTCCCAATTGCATAAGAATTAGGTGGATTTCATTAAGGTCAATATCCAATCCAACACTCCTTAGACTTACTTTATATTCCCAGGAGGTTTTGTGACAGTAATTAAGCGTATCAAAGGCAGTATATAAAATTAATTCCAAACACGCTCCGAATTTGGAATCCAAAATGGAGGAAGGTGGGGACAATAAAGGCTCAAGAAACGAAAATTCAGAGTCTGATCGAAATTCTGGCAAACGAACGGCCTCTCTGAATTATTCCTTTGATATCTCTGAATTTGTCGGATTAAAAAGAAATTCGGCATTTGTATGCGTTTCATTGCATCACTGCCTCTTGGGCTCATGGGCAAGACAAAGGCGGCTTGCAGGTTACTATTTCTATAGAAGAATAACGAACGTAATTTAAAAAAAACGTATTCCACTCTAAGTAAGAATTGAAACTGAGGGTAATATAAAACAAGGTTTGCTGACCAAAAAGTCGTGTCTCTCACTTATTTGTATATATGACCTTAGAAGGTTCAAAATTTCAATAGTTCGCGAAGTAACCTTGGAAGGACATTGGCGATTCTATCATTTGAAAGAGAATGTAAAACAGCATAAGGATTTCAAATTTAGTTAGAATCTGCCCAATAGTTATGATGTTATTGCCAAAACAAGATAATTCCCAGGCTAAACTTGTGAGGACTTTGCGAATTTAATCATTCTAAAGAGAATGTAAAACAACATAAGTGTTTCAATTTTGTTAGAATCGGCCGAATAGTTACAACTTTATTACAAAAAACATAATAGAGCAAAACAGGGACCGACCGACATAGTAAGATGTAGAGTCACTCAAGACTAGACTCGCAGGCGGCTAAAAAACATGAGTTTGGGGAGGAATCGGTAGATAGAAGAATTTTATAGCTTGCCTTTTTTTTACAGCTCTATTTTTGGGGGGCAATAAGAAGCAATCAAACTAAACTAGCTAAAAATATCCAAGCGGGCATCGAAAACATAATTAAAATAGGTTCAATCGTGTAAAATTAGAGCAATTCCTATATGTGATGTCAAAACATTGAAACTTTACAAGTATAGATTTTAATTGGCAAAACATAGAAGGAACAAATATTAACAACCTTAAAAGAAAATATCAAATCCCGCATTGGAAACCCAATTAAAATGCCTTTAGTCGTGTAAAATTAGAAAAATTCACTTAGAAATAGTCTCTGATGTGACCTCATGACTTTCAAAATTCAAAGAAATTGACCGAATTTGACCGAGTTTGGTGAAACCTAGAAAAGATATGACTAGTCTAGCTAAAAATATCAAAGCCCGAATCGAAAATACAATTAAAATAGCTTCAATCAAGTAAAATTAGAGCAATTCCTTTAGGAATAGGCTAGGAAGTGACGACATAGCGGTCCAAACTCAAAGAACTAAACCTGAAGTTGGCAAAAATTGAAGAACTCAACCGAAACTAGCTCGCACTATCGAATCCGTATCGAAAACCCAATTAAACTAGATTTAATCGGGTGAAATTCGCGATATTCCTATAGAAATAGGTTAAAATGTGATACCATAACATTGAAACATGAGAGGAATAGACCGCAATTGGAAAAAAGTACAATAACTAAACCTAAACTAGCTACAAAGATCGAAGCCCACATCGAAAACACAATTAAAATAGCTTTAATCTCGGGCACCTAAAGCAATTCCTATATAAATAGGCTAAAGAAAATAATAACGGATTGTCGACCACTTTGGTTTGGGTTTTTTTTTATTTCTTTGAGTATGTAAGGTCCCCCAACCCCTGGTTAAAACGAGAGCAGGGATTTGTAGAGTAATGATCGAAATTATTTTTAAATAATTATGAGCGGCTATTGTTATTTTATAAGGTTAGTTCATATAATGTGCTTAGTCACAATGGTGCTTTATTTATGTATTTAAGTATTTAATCGTTTTCCCGAAGGGTTTAGGATATTAAAATAATGTCAGAGATTTGTAAACTAGTGTTCAGAATTACTTGCCAATCGCTATGAGGTGCGATTAATTTATTATAGGTTCTTTCCTTTTTTTGCTTACTCACATTTGCGGTATTTGTATTTAGTTGGGTACTTAATCTTTTCCACTAGGGTTTGGCTAGTAAAATAAATCCAGGGATTTTAAAACTAATGTATAAAATATTTTGACACCGATATGAGCGGATTTTTTCTTTTCTTTTTAGGGGTTATTCCTTAATTTATGCTTAGTCACGTTTGTTTACATAACAATGGGGGACTCTTTTTCCCTTTTGTGACGCATTTTTGGGATAATTTCCTCTCTTGGCCTGGGTTTTCGCTAATGAATTAGATGCATAGATGTTTCAACTGATTTATTTGAGTGGTATTCCGTACCTAGGGGCGGCTATTAATGAAAATAAAGAGATTTGCAAAAATCTGTAGCTAGAAGAATTTTATAGCTTGCTTTTACCTAGCCCCGTTTATTTTTCTTGTGGTTCCGTTTTTTTTAAAGCTGCGAGATGACGTCAGGACCTTAAAACACGGAAGAAATATACAGATTTTTGCGAAACGTATAATAAGAAGAACTAAAATGAATTTGACGAATAAACTAATAAGAAGAAATGAAAACATAAAATAGCTAAAAATATCGGTAAAACCTACGATCCATGCCCCGCGAGAGTTCCCATAATAATTCGTCCATCTCCCAATATGTTTCACATAACTGTCTCATTAACTGTCGTTTTAATACTTTAACCTGATAGCCAGCGGGAGGGGAAGTATGGGGGGCGAAGCGCCCCATATAGCAACTCATAATACGACTCGAAATCGGCTTCCAGTAACCAAACATTAAAACATTAGGTAAAACAAAAGTAGAAAAACGACACTTAATGAGACAGTTAGGTGAAACATAGTGGGAAATGGCTGAAATATTATGGGAACGCTCGTGGGGAAGCTCGCGGAAAATGGATTTTCAGGTTTACCAAAATATCAAAGCCAGCATCGAAAACACAATTAAAATAGACAATCTTGGGAGGATCTTGGCGATTCTATGATTCGAAATAGAATGTCAAACAACATAAGTCTTTCGAATTCCGTTAGAATCCACCGATTAGTTACAATGTTATTACAAAAACAAAAAAAAAAGAAAAACGGGGACCGACCGACCGAACAACCTAGTGAGAGGTATAGTCGTTCGCAACTAAAAATAATAAATCCTGCGTGAAATTATTTCACCGGGAAAGAAAAAACAAAACAAGCTCTCTTGCAAGCTCTCTTGGCTATACCCTGTGAAAGAAAAGGGGTGGGAGCGCTGCTGGTTAACAGGAGAGGAACTCCAGAAAAGAGGTTGTAGGGAAACTGTAGCAACCGTAGGCCTAAAAGAGAAGTAAACCTCTTATCCGGGAGTAGAGGGTTGGATGGACCCCTGAGAAGACACAGTTGGTCAACCTCCTTTTCAAAGATAGGGCTGTCCGAGAGCGGCCGCGATGAAGGCGGATCTCTTTGTGCACTCCCACTCCTACCTTCAACCTTAGCCAAAGTTAGGATGAAAAAAACACATTGAAAAGATACTATAAGCTTCCACTTCGTTGGAAGTTTAAAAGAAATGTCTCCATAGGATCAGAAAATTCTTGAATGTAATCAATTATACATACTTGGTCCACGGGTCCTGCGTTTAAGGACTTTGAAAAACTGCCCCACCATTCATGCGAAATTGTCCTCGAGATTTAACCATAAAGGATGGTCATCAAATTAATAATAATAATATTATTATTATTATTATTATTAATAATAATAATAACAATAATAATAACTATAAAAATAATATCAATAGTAACAACAATAATAATAATAAGAGAAGAAGAAGACGAAGGATAAGAAGAAGGAGAAGAAGAATTATAGTAATAATAATAATTATAGTGAAATTAATAAATATAATAAAAATATCAATGGTAAATAATAAAAATAAGAATAACAATAAAAGTAATAATAAAAATAAATTAAAAATAAAAATTATTGTACAAGGGGCGGTCAAGAAGTTATGCGAATCGGTAGGGCAAAACAGAGAAAGGGAAAACGCTGTTTGTGGGGGTGTTAGGACAAGTTATGACACGTCAGGAACTGCAGCCGAACGCTCCTGCCTCGTCTATTTAAGAAGCAGTAGCTGATCGAACATCGTCAGTCACAAATTTTTCAACAATGGAGAAGGTTGAGCACCGCGCAGTGATCAAATTTTTTACCAAGGAAGGCAAGAATGCAAGAGAGATCCATGAACGCATGGTTGCAGTGTACATCGACACCACCCCTTCCTATGCAACCATGGCTCGCTGGAATAGGGAGTTCCGCCATGGTCGTGAGTCCCTTGAAGAACACCCCCGTCCAGGACGCCCGACAGACGTGACCAACGAAGACAATGTGGCCCGTGTGGAGAGGATGATCCTCAAAAATCGAAGGGTGAAGGTCGAAGAAATCGAGCGAGAACTTGGAATATCACAGGGAAGTGTTATCAACATCATCCACGACAATTTGGCCATGACAATGGTCTCTGCCCGATAGGTCCCTAGAAACCTTACGAAACCTCACGCCCCATGATCGAGTTCAACGTCGTTAAAGTTTGGAGGAGCTGCTGCCCCTGGAAAACCAAGACCTGGCGGGATTCGAGTCACGCATAGTGACAGGGGATGAAACGTGGGTCCATCATTGCGATCCCGAGACCAAGCTCCAAAGGATGGCCTGGAAGCACAGGGGATCTCCTACCCCTATCAAGTTTCGGACCCAACCCTCAGCCGGGAAGATCATGGCCACCATCTTCTGGGATTCTGAGGGAGGGTTGATGGTGGACTAAGCGCCTCGTGGAAGGACCATCACAGGCCAATATAACGCCAAGGAACTGGCTGGGTTAAAGAAGTGCATCCTTCAGAAGCGGCGCGCCAAGTTGATACGCGGTGTCCTGCTCCTCCATGCCCTTCCCCTGTCCACAAGGCCAGAGTTTCACAAGCTGCACTGCCCGAGTGTGGATTCGAGGAGCTCAATCATCCCCCCTTACAGTCCAGATCTGGCCCCTAGCAACTACTTTTTATTCCACCAGCTTAAAGCTGCACTGCGTGGACGCCGGTTTATGGACGATGAAGATGTCCAGCTCACCGTCCAAGAGTGGATTGAACAGCAGTCGGGAGATTTCTGGTTGTCGGGATTTCAAAGCCTCAGGGACAAGTGGCGCAAGTGCATTAAAGTCGAGGGTAGTTATATTGAAAAATAATAAAACACTTTTCCTCATATCTCGTTTCCTTATATCCGAATTGCAAAACTTATTGACCGCCCCTCGTAAGTATATGACTACCAATAATTATATACATAATAATAAGCACTTATAATAAATAATAATGATAATAAAAAATAATGTAAAGTAGTGCTGAGACGGAGCGAAAGGAAAGCTCACCAACAACTTTCCCATGGCCCATCAGAGAGTTCAAGTCAACCCTGTAACAAGGCTTGCCTAATTTGCACTCAGGCCGGGACGATGTGCAACTCCTCTGTATACCAATTATTACATGCTACACGTTACGGGGGATCGAAAAAGGGGGTTTTGCAAAAAATATTTGAAATTCCTTTTCACACCCTGAGTTTTTGATGGACCCATCATTAAACACTATTGTGTTGAAATTACAGAGTTCTAAATTAATATTATCAAGGTTCCTCAGCGCAATTGAAATTTTGGAGAAAAAAAATGTCGGAAAATTCTATTTGTTCTCAAACTTCAAGTTGTTACATCAACATTTAGATCGTATAAGGGTTATATTATTTCCATAAAACTTTAAAAAACTATATTTCCATAAAACTTTACAATCAATACTTCTACTTTCATTTTATTGAATAAAAATAATCTATTAACTACTCGAATAGTTTTCCTTTCTTTTCTTCTGTTTGTTTCCATGCAACCTGTAAATCTTCATCATCATCCCTCTGAAATAGACGAAATTGAACAATTAACAGTCGAATATTAAAATTTTCACTATTATTCAATGTCCATTTATTCAATGGAGTTAGATTTTTGTAGTGCTATTACCTTTCATTACGAAGTCCTTCTTTGTAGTAAATGAGGGTAGTTTCTCCTGAATTCAATTCTACTCCTTATATAGCCGTCCCGTTTGTCTGCGGGTGACGCTTCTGTGACCAGTTTTATGCATCTCTTAACGGCTTGTGTGGACAAGGAAACTTCGGAATATCCAAGTTATGTTGTTGACTGATAAATTCTTCAGAGAGCGTCCTCGTCAGCGTAGGTTCGGTCACAACGGTCTGCTGCCAATTAATTAGGTGGATGTAGTCGTCAGCTTCAAAGTTTATGTCTGGGATCTTGGAAGTGTGTATTGATTTTCCTTCATAATCTGTCTGTGCTTTCATAATTCTTTTCCATGCGAGTTCCTGGATATGATTTCTTTCATCTTGGATTATACATTAAAGAATGTTTTCCCTATGTGCAAAATAAGAATTCCTTTGGATCACTGGGGCAACTATATATTTAATCTCTTTGTTTATCTCTTGCAGTGATTGCATTGTCTTAAAGAGGTTAAGTGCTGCATCTTTTGAAGAAGAGTTAGCTTTTATTTCAAACTAGCATGGTGCATACAGCTTCATGATGAACAAGACAGTGGATTTCAGCGTCTCAGAAGGGTCGGAACTCGAAACATATAATCGAAGTATCCGATTTGCGGTTGCAAGCCATCGGGCATGCGACATTTTTCCAGAACTCTTACGAGCCAATTCAGCATAATAATTACCTTGTTAGATAGATAGACAGATATCAAACAGATACTTTTGATCAGGGCTCAGATTTCCTCTGTCAGCAGAAGGTAATTTAGTCGGAATTGGCTCGAATTCAACAACACATAGAGTGTCGCATTTATCCAGTTGTTTCCCTATAGGTCCGACAAATCCACGAGTCCCCGTTGTTTTTGCATCAAAATTGTTGAGGAGATAGCGCAATGGGAGCTCATTGCATGGAGCTGGCAAATAACTAATCCAGTGGTCTATTAAGTTTGTCTTCTAACATTCTGATCACACATCCTTTTGTTCCTCTATTCACTGCCGTTCCATCGCATCACACAGCAACGAGTTCATCAGTTACGATGTTATTTTCCTCTAGATACGACAATATTACGTCTTATATAGCTTTTACCGAACCTGTCTTCATTGTCAGCTGTCCAAGTTATTCTGAACCAGGTTTTTCTATCATAGAGGTGTGCTCTTCCATCATCTTCTTCTTGTGATAAGTTCCCTCCATCCTCTGAACAACCAATGTGCTATCTTTTCTACCATCAAAATAAATAGAATATAGTAGCTTATCTAATCTAATTTCTTGCTGTAGTGTAGTACGTTCTTTGACACGCTCTCTTCTAACTTTTGATCTGTCAACTACTACGGAAGTTTCTTTTCTTCAATTGACGATGAGTCCTTAAGTATTGAACTTGTTATTAAAGCTGCAGCTCGATCAGACACACCAGTGCGGTCACATGCCAACGCAAATTCTGACAATTTATTCGTTTATATGGAGTTTTAGATGCCTTTTTTCTTACTTCTTTGCATTTCACGGAGGAAGGAAGCTAATAGTCGCTACCTTCGTCAGTATGTAGATTCTGTTTCTGTGCTGGATAAAGGAAGAATCACTTCGATATTATCTGTCGAAGTAGATGGTTGATTTAAGAGACAATACTCACGATTCCTCTGAACTGCAATCACAATATTCTTCTTTGATTGAATTTGTTCGATATTAGGTATTGCCATTTTCCTAGTTTTTCGTTGGTCTTCCAGAAACGTTTGCGGAAGCTTCTTTTCTTTGCCACGAGACACGAGAACATTTTTCAAAGCTATCGCATTTACAACACGAAATATCAAACAATTGTTCTGCATTCTTTGTAAAATCTTCACATTTCTGTTTGAATGACGGCACGTTTTTCCTGCTAATATTTCTCAAGTTTGGTGGTAGTGTGTTTTCAGTAAACTGAGGTACTGAATCTAGAGACAATTTTTGTAAAGATGACGTCAAGAAAAGAGATTTTACTCTTTGTTTCTGTTTCCATTGAAGATTTATTATTAGGGTGTTGTTGATTTATGTGATTCAAAAATAAAGGGGCATGGTATTTGTGTTTAAAAATGAGTAAGCAGTTGTCAACATATCCTATAAACACTATCGGTTTAAATCAGCGGGATAATTCTTTTCACAGTTTTTTTCATGGTAACAAAGAAAAGTGTTCACAAAGCTGGTACCTAATATTAAATTTTCAGTGGAAACAGAAACAAACAATAAAATCTCTTTTCTTGTCGTTATCGTTACAAAAATTGGCTCCAGATTCAGTACCTCAGTTTACCGAAAACCCACTACCACCCAACCTAGCACCCATTTCTTTAGTGACCTTTTCCAGCTGTTTGAGACACAATGGTGGAGGGTCACAACTTCTAGCTTTTCACTCCAAGACGCACCACAAATGCTTAATAATATTAAGATCTAGAGATTGCGGCGCCCACTCTATGTGTGTAGCTCACTTCTACGCTCTTCAGACCAATTCTTAACCACTTGAGCGGTCTGTCTTAGGTTGACATCTTGGAAAAAGCACTCACCATTAGGGAATAATGTCTGGAACATGAAATGGACTTGATCTTCCAAAATATTCAGATATGTTTTGCTTTTGATCCTACCATGCAGAGCAACGATCGGACCAAGTGAATTCCAAGATATATGTAGTTGCTCAAACCATCACTGACCCTCTTCCGTGCTTCACTGTAGGAAAAAGGCAGTCATGCTTAGAAGTTTCCCGGGCTGCCTCCACACCTAAAGTCGCCCTACATTGGGGAAAAGAGAAAAACTGGACTCGTCCGTCGGATAATATTACTTACTTGTACTGGTCCGTGGACCAGCCTTCGTGAGATCTACCCCAGTTCAGCCTTTTCTGAATGTTTTGATGAGAGAGCAGAGGTTTCTTTATGGCGGCTCTTCCATGATATCAGGCTGTATTGAGCTCGCAGCGAATAGGTTTGGTCAAAACTGGGTTAGTGAGGGGTGATTTAACTCTGCAGTCACTTTGGGGGCAGTTGTCTTTAGAGTTTTCATCACAATTCGTTTCAACATTCGTCGCTCTCATTCAGTAAGCTTCGAAGTCCTGCCGGAATTACTCCTCCTATCAGAGCTTTTGCCCTGCTTTTTGAATTCTGTCATGGTCCGTGATATGGTAGCTCTTGAAAAACCAAGGAGTTTAGCGGTTCTGGTGAAGGAAGCACCTGCAATTCGAGCTCCAACAATTTGCCCTTTTACGAAATCAGTGAGGTCAAGCATCTTAGCATCTATATCATGATCTGAAGAGGAAATAAAAATAATTATTTAAGTTGATAAATTAAACTATGTATATCCAATGAAAACAAAACATTCAAAATGAAATTTGGATGGATAATCGTTATATAATGGCTCATTGAAATACTGGCGTTAAATTGCTACTGTTGTAGTGAGAGATGTAGTTTGATGGATTTTGGCGGGGGTTACCAGTCCCAAACTGCAACAAATATTTTTTCTCTGCTATATGATTCGAGTTTGTTTGTAAGGGTAGCTACCTAATAAGTTTCGTATTTGGATGTTGCAAACAAATTGATGAAAAATAACTGGATTTTGAACTTGATTTAACACAATGACGAAGACGAAGTGATTTGATCGACTGTGTGGATAATGTGTATCTATATCTGACTTGTGTGAATAATATGTGCTTGATTTATATGTGTATAGAAGGTGGGCGTGACAAATGGGGCTTTGGAGGAGCAGCTTTTGTTTGAACTCAATGTTTGTTCGATAGAGAGAGAGAGACAAGAGAGATTGTGTATCAAAGAAATTTCATAGAGAGGTGGAAGGAAAAGAAATTTATGATAACAAAGTCTGGAAAATAGATAGCCGACTGGCGTTAATAAACAATTGGTTGAATGAAAGTTCTGTGGCCACGGAGTTTGATAACCTAAACGAAGATAACTGACCAAAGCGAGGTCAAATGGTCGCTGCTGTCAGAACACGTGAGTGTGTGCAACTTTTGTGTACATGGATCACGACAAACACTCAGCGTGATTGCATATAAAAATATATAGAAATTATGAAATAAGATGAAAATAGCAATAATTAAGAACATTGTAATCAAAATAATGATATAATTCACTCGGAATTAATCACTTGGGGCAAAATACAAGAATAAAGATTCATTAGCATACCGAATAGAATAAATAAAGCTATAAGGTAAGATGTACAATAATTCGTTGGTTAAAATAATACATGAGTATAAATGACGATAGTTCTTGAGAACAAAATGTTAATTCGATGCATCGAATATCACTAAAGTAAAATAATCATTAAAAATAGTTCTACAGAATCAATATGTCGAATCTGTACAGAGTGCGTAATAATTAAGATTGTATTTACATGAAAAAGTAAATACAAAACAACACACTTTGAAATTCAGTGGTCAAAAGGTCATTTAAGTCTGAATTGACATGTGTGTCAATTTAGTCTGAACATACATAGATGGAATAAATATGGGTTAATTAAGTGCACACATTTTGTCTTGATGATAAAATGAGAGTAAACATGAATAAAGTAAATGTGAAAGATTAATTAGTAAACATAGATAAATTAGATGAGAGACACATCGCATTGTGTAAATGCTAATCAGTGAACTTTTGGCGCGTTGGTATAGGCAACATTATGTAAATGCTGATGAATGAATTGATGGCGCGTTGCCATAGGTGGCATTATGTGAATACCAATGAATGAATTGATGGCGCATTGCCATAGGTGGCATTATGTCACTTTTAATGAATGAATTGATTGCGCGTTGCCTTTGGTAGCATTATGTGAATACGAATGAATGAATTGATGGCGTGGACATTGAGCATCTCGTTGAGTCAAGGTGGTCCTTCAGTGTGATGAATGTAGGTTCCTTTATGAAAGGTTGGATGTGGTCCCTAGTGGTACTTGCGTGTCGTTAAGGAATTTGAGTATGATCAGAAATTTTTTGCGTTTGATTCGTATGATGATGTGATACACTCCGGTGTGATGATTGTAGCGAGAGTAGTAGTTAATGGATTGTGGCGGAGGTCACCAGTTCCAAGTTGAAACAAATATTTCGACTCTGCTAAATGATTCGAGATCGTTCTTGAGTGTTTCAACCAAATAAGTTCGTATTTAGATTTTGTAAACAAATTAATGAAAATTAACTTTATTTTTAACTTGATTTAAATGTGAATTTTATCCACCTAGTTGGAAAGAACACAACAACAAAGACAAAGTGATTTGGTCGGCTGTGGGCATTATGGTTATCTGTATCTGACTTGTGTGAATAATATGTACTTGTGTTATATGTGTAGAAAAGGTGGGCGTGAACCAATGGGGTTTTTTTTAGGAACTTTGGTTTGAAGTAAGCGTTTGTTTGAGAGATAGAGAGAGACAGAGAGCCTAGATATTTCCAAGCAAACGAAGTTGATAGCAATGTGGATGGAAAAGGATTTACGATAACAACTTTGGAAAAAAGTTAGCACACTGGCGTCAATAAACAAATGACTGAATGACAGTTCTGTGGCGACGACGGAGTTTGTTGACGTAAAGGAATAACTGACCAAGTTAAGATCAAATGGTCGATGCTGTCAGAACAGGCGAGTGTGTTTGCAATTTTCGTGTACATGGATCACGATATATATATATATATATATATATATATATATGGAAAATTATAACAGATGGTGCGGTTAGTGGAAAGAAATGAATGGCACCACCCGACTCTTATAGCACCCTGGGGGACGCCCTACTCACCACCAGTGACTGAAACTTGATGTTCCCTGGTGGTGACTAGGGCGTACTTCAGTGTGCTAACCGCACCATATATATATATGTATATATATATATATATATATATATATATATATATATATATATATATATATATATATATATATATATATATATATATATATGCAGAAATGGTTAGTTAAACTCAACAGCAAAAGAGGTGGCATTGTTCAACTTCTTGAGAACTTTTTCGAATTTCCGACAAGTGATAATATCCTGAGGGGACCCTACATTTTTACCCTGGGGATGGCCGAAATTATATTAACAAGAGAAACTTGCGATCAACATTCATCTTGTTTCATATATCTCGTTACCCACGCAACGTACGCATCCTTCTATCGCCTCCACCAGCAGACGCCAAATCTAAACCTTTTGGTCTTAGCTTTGGGAAGTCCATCGAGATCGATGATGATGGATGCCCTCTTGAGGTCAACAACCCGCACTTAATTCAAACAGGTAGGAAAGTGTGCAGTTCTCGGACCCATATCTTGACCAAGGGGATGACCTTGGTCGCAGGAGAGGCTTAAGGCAACCAGGCTTCATCCTCCCATGCAGGGAGCTGCCGAGACACCGGTCTGTGGGTGATCGCCTATAAGCACTCCCGATCCTGGTTTGTGAACGAGGCATCCTTCATCTAGCCTTTACCTTAAAAGGCAGAAGCTACAAAGTAGTGGCGAGGTTCAGTGAATGGTAGGTGCCAGCGTGTTTCCATACACGGGGGAGCTGTACTTTAGTGTTAAATGTCTGCTTTGCTTGCCTTCTCGCCTTGCAGCTTCTGCCACTGGCTAGCCTATGTAATCAAAAGGGAAGCTGAGTTCGTAAGCCTTTCCCTCTTAGTGCATAGCCTTTTCATTACCAAAATACCCCTACTGTACCTCCTTGTGGGCACATACGGTAGGTCGGGGCTTCATATTTTGCAGGAATCTCTTGGTTCTCTTCTTGTTTCTATAGATTCACAAGAATAACGGGCTCGCAACTCCTCCTTACAGAAGCATGGTGAAATATTCCATCAGGGCATCTCATCAATGAAATCGATCTCCCAAAGATGATTTTTTAATCTTCAGCCTCATATAAAAAAAAACGCATTCGACATTTAGAACGTGCTAAAATGAAATTGGTAATGTTGAAGTACAACCTGCTTTTTAACAACACATGTCTAGAAGAGAAGCTACTCCCATCCTATACCGATTTTAAAACTCATGGCCCAGCAGCTTAACAGGAAGACTTTACACATATGTATTACAAGGAACTTGTTTAAGGACAAATTCTACTAATTCCTGAGAGAATACCCGAATTTAAAAATAATATCAGAAGACTCGAAGAAGATTCTTAGCACACAACATATAAGATGAACAAAAGCGTCAAATTTTCCAAGCACCTTCCCAGAAGTTAAAAACTACCGAATTCATCGAACGAAATTTAAAAACCAAAAAACTCAACAAACTTTATGGGGGGCAAATTTTCCTCATCCAAACTGGAAAAGAAGGATCCTTGAACTTTTCTCACCACATAGCTGACGAAGGACTACCAACTTCGACTTAAATTGCCACCTTCAACCAAAATATGACAAAACAAACCAAAAAGTAGAATTAGAACTGCTCTACCATGACCTACAAATACTTAAGAAACAGAAAGTTCTGAAAAAAAGCATGAAATATACCCCAACTCATCGCAGAAGGAACTAAAGAACGCATACAAACAAAAGCTCCCTATTAACATAAATGAAAGTCTCTCTCAAAAAGATTTGAGATAACAATGACACCATCAGCTTTTCTCGATGTAAAGAGTCTTTTCACCATTGTGCTAATAGAAGAAACAATCAAAATAATTCTAAAGTGCCGCTAAGAAAATCCCGAATTGCCTCCCCCACTAATGTAACCCAAAATATTAAAGCAACTTACCGTCAATTTGATGGAGTAGCGATGGTGCCCACATTGGGCCCTACATTTGTCAACTTCTACATGGGAAACCTAGAGGAAGCGCTCTTAACAAAAATGACGAACCGACCCAAACTTTACCATAGATTTGTTGATGGCATATACCTTACAGCTAAGGCCAAACATCAATTACAAAAAATCAAAAGACCCTTAGAATCTAATTCAGTTCTCAAATTCACGTACGATTGAGTGTAAACGGCTGTATTTCCTTTCTGGATGTAGACGTAAAACGTTAACATCGTCGGATAATATATCACCACCTTCTATCGAAAAGAGACAGACTGTGGTCGATGCCTTAACGCCAAAAGTGAGTGCACCGAGAAATATAAAATATCAGTAATGAGCTCATACATAAGAAGAGCTATCTAGAACTACTAAACGTAGAACGTACTTGATCAAGAATTTCGACGATCCAAACAAATCTCAATAAAAAACTATTACTCCAATAGAGAATTTGACTAATTACCCAAGACAATTCTGTATTCAAAGTTTGAGGTACAGGTGGAAAACGAAAAGGGAAAAATAATACCACTCCAGTACAAGAACAAAGTTACAGATGCCTACGAAACAGCGAACGAATACTAGAAAACATCATAAAAAGAAACACTATCCAAGAAAAAGAATAGGTTATCTCTACGAATATATTATAAAAAAGAAATGCCAGCAACCTACTAATGAAAACAACCTCTTTGAAAAAGAATTCATCTTAAAAGTTACAAATGTGATGTACAAATTTGAATGCTCCCATAAGCACTATATCTAATCCAAACAACGAATATATAGGTGTGACCACCACTACTCTTAACCGACGCCTAACAATGTACTTGCAAGAGGGAGGAATCAAAGCACACTACAATGAATAACACAATGATCGAATTACAAGAAAGACCCTTGTTGAAAACACTACCATCCTCAGAAAAAACTCAGAGCTCTGCTGCCTGAAGATTTTGGAGGCTCTTCTCATCAAAGAGATGGGCCTAAACCTGAACACACATCGAACCAGCTCGGAGCGAGTATAAAAACTTTTCTGCTAAAAGAAAAATGAACCGTACTCTAACTCTGACCTATAAAAGGCATCAAAGAACGGAGACAAAATTCATTAACTGCTCGCTCCCGACTTGCTCGGTCTATTATTTTGAGCTCACGATTTTGGAAGGAATTCCAATTGGTAGCTAGATACCTTTTGGCAAAGAAGAAAGAAGACCATCAATAAGAACACGTACCATATTCTACTCAGAAGACCACCTCATCGTCTACCACCTGTCCCCCACGGGGGACCTCAAGACTAGAGAATTTCTTCTAAGGCTAACATAATCCAGGGGATGTCGGCTTAAATCTTCCGCGCCTCCAATCCTGCCTCTTCAAGCACGGCTGGCTATACTGCCTATCAAAACCTAGTTCAAACTAATACAGTTATGTGAGAAGGCATAATGCGAGGCGTTGGGGAAAGGAAGTTTGTGGTCTAGCCCATGTTGAACCCACAGTCATGTGCATCCTGGACAAGACGCAGAGCTGCAACCTTTGGGAAGGAGGTCACTTTGTATGTAAGGGCCCAGCCAAGACCACAGAGGGACTTACAACTGTCTCTGTACATTCCGAAAGCAGTTCCAATCACCAAACCCCTAATTGGACGTCACTACGGGTGGTGTTCGTTGATTTGGACACCATGGACCATATTACCTGTCATAAGTTATCCTTCTGCAGGGCCTCCCCGGATTCAGCACCAATTCTTTCATCATCGTCACCCAAGCAGTTACACCGGCTAAGCTAGAAGTTGCAGGGGTTGGGTAGATCATCATTAATTTGCCCCTTTTTTTACCTGAAACAAATACATTTATACCTAGGCAAATTAACACGTATCAACGAAAAGGAAGAAGGAACTCGGCAGAAAGGCTCTAAACAGGCCGATATGAACGACTGAGAAGGAGCGAAGAGGGTACCTCCTCGTATCCTGCCGGCAAGGAGAAACCTACGCAAGAACAAACCCATCGGACATTATATGCGGATATTGGAGTGATTTTACTAAGATTAAAAGAACAATATAAAGGTTATATGGCATTGTGAAATAGGTATAAAGATCTTGGGCTCCTCCTATCCAAGAATGTATGCAGCTAAAATACTAGGAAAGATCGGCCTCATTTCCTGTACGCCACCCGACGTAACGATAAAAAAGTCGATATTCTGCAGACGCGAAGAACATACGGCCTTGGAAATAAACAGGAGATAGAAAAAGAACAGAGCTGGGCAAATGATTAAATTCAAGAAACAAAGCGGGAGAGAGTACAACCACGTCTTCAAAGTCATTTTCAAGTCAACAGAAATGGGTAAAAAGGCGGTAAAAATGGGTTTGCTTGAATTCTACACTAAGATTGCACTGTTCAAATACAAAGGCAAGGCGTGCTCAGAATGCGCTAGCAAATAGCACCGATGGGACGAGTGCAACAGCTCAGACAAGTAATCCTTGAATTGTAAGAATGAACACAGCACCCTAGCAATGTCGTGCTCAGTAAAAAAGCAATTGATACATACGAGATAAGATGGAGATAATTTTAGAGAAAAAACAACAAAAAAACACGACCTACGCCGTAAAAGCAGCAGGAGAAATGAATATATCAGTCTCGCAGACTGCAACAGTAAATATAGATGGGAACATGAGGTCCGACTTGGTTTTGTGCAATATGCACGCACAATTTGCCAACATAGCCAAGCCAAGCTCATACGCAACAGAACAGAACAGAACACTACGTTAGAAAAGAATGTCTTAAAAAAATGTGATTCCCAGAGAATCATCCCTCTAACAAAATATACAAAATAAATATGATTCAAAAGACAAACGAACAAAATCTACAGGAACAAGAAGAAGAAAGGTTCGAAATTGAGTGAGCAACGGATGAGGAAACAACCGTAAAAGAAACCAAGAAGGGCTCCAAGAACCTGGATAAAGGAAAACAGAACAAGAGAGCGCGAACGACCACACAGACATTGACCATCAAGATAAATGCGCCCGATCCCAAAGATCTATAAGCAAGAGAATATTGCCGATGATTTAGTAAAAGCCAAACTCAAGTGCTATTATGACGCGGACATTGGAGAGACGTATGATTTATATTGTCCTAGAATCATGCTTCAATCTCTCAACTGAGCAGTTCAAAAAGAAAAGATCCGGACGAACACGATTTCCAGGTCGTTCAGAGAATACCAAATCAGGTAGAGAGCATAAGTAAAACAGAAGAACCATAAGCAATAAATACCAGCATAGAATTGGAATATTCTCGCTTAACATAAACGGATGTAGAGATATGAAGTTGACCTACTCAAACATCATACCAAAGAAAGACCGAGATATTATAGTACTGACTGAACACGTAATTAACACGGAAGCAGCAAACATGAAAATCCCTAATTACAGAATTATCTACACGAATTATACCCAACCCAGATACGATGGAGTAATGATTATAAAAACCCGTATTCCCTACACCGGAATAAAGGACCTAGAAGAATCATATCTGCTAACAGCTAAAGGCAACAGAGTGGAGGACATACTCCGCGAAGTTGACAATGCATTCGATAAGGTATAGTTGCCCGGCCTAAAATCCAAGATTAAGGACTTTATTTTCTCAAGTAACCCGTGCAGAATATTTTTCAGCAACCTAGAGAAGAGAAAAGCCGTCTTACATATAAATGGTCAAACAGGAAGAGAATTTGAGTTGCAGGCGGGGGTCCCTCAGGTAAGGTGCCTGTCTTTGACACTATATACCATTTACACTATGGACTTGCAATACCCGGCAGATGAATGTGCGATGTACGTCCAGGTAGCGGAGGACATAACGCAAATCATCTCCAGCAATCGGAAAATCCCACGGACATTGCCCAAAGAACGGCTAAAGAAATTAACAACATAAATGATTATGAAAGAAAAAGTAAGCTCAAAATCTAAAAAAATAAATTTAAATTTATTCCAAATAAACCGGAGAAAGACGGCCGTTGTACGTGTGAAAGGAGAGATGTACCCGTACTACACGGAAGGTAAAGTCCTAGGACTGAAGATAACAACAAACGGATACACCTCCCACCTAAGTCAGAAAGTAATAGAAGCCAATGCAAAGCTATCTGCTCCGTAAAGGCTTATAAATCCTTCGATGGCAAATATAAAAAATTATATATGGCTCTATTTAGACCCAAGGTTCTCTATCCAAAAATACCTACGCACAATCTCAGCGATACGCAGATAAAAATACTCAAAAGGTATTGAACTAGGCCATAGGGTTCATCACTAACTCAGAAAGGGGTAAGCGATTAGCCTCGTAACAACTCAATCAGTAAGCCACACTAGAACCTATAAACGTCATACTTAACAACCGCGCAGTGAGCCTATGGGGAAATCTAAACGACAATATACCACGACATGAAATATGTAAAATCATCCTACCTTTACACTATGAGGCGAACTCAATATGGGCAACGTTTTGAAGGAGGAATACCGAAACGGACCAACCCGAATCTGACAACAGATGATGAGAAACCGATGAAGACACAAGAATGCAGATATAGTAACAAAAGCAAAATAAACACACGAATAAAGTTAAACTGTAATATATGACCCGCACCAAAATGCTCAGAAGCACAAACATAAAACGATAACGAACATAAATGTTCCAAAACATTAAAAAACAAAAGCCCGAAAGCTACAAATCAAATCGACAAACGTTAAACAACAGAAGCTAAAGTGAATTAAAAAATGAAAGCGTTTGCCAAGCAACCTGGCATAAATCATCATCACCATCACCGTACGATCTCCATCTCAATTTTCTAATCATAACTGTCTCATCAATATCTATCCCATACACAATATTTCTTAACTATCCTATATTTATTCTCATGATATTCCCCACTTATATTATCCCAATCCCATGAAATTCGTTCTTTGCTGCTCACCAAACAATTACCTAGCCGGTAAAGGAGGCAACTCAAGCAGGAATTTTAGATCAATGCCGCCTCAACAATAACCAAGACGTCCGTCTGAAGTAGCCTGAAGAAAGGAGAAAGCTCATGGCCAAAATTTGTAAAAAAATCTGAATATTTTAAATAAGACCAAATAAAATGGATTTTCCTCAGTTTATTTTTAATCTTCAGCCTCATATAGAAACCGGTATTCGATAATTGGAAGGTGGTAAAATAAAATTGGTAAAGTCGAAATACAACTTCGTTTTTAACAATATATATATATATATATATATATATATATGGTGCGGTTAAGGTAATGGCATAATTAGACAACTGCTCTGCTTCAGGTCCAGCAGGTGATCACCTGCTGGACCTGAAGCAGAGCAGTTGTCTAATTATGCCATTACCTTAACCGCACCAATTTGTCTTGGATATTTTTCCATATATATATATATATATATATATATATATATATATATATATATATATATATATATATATATATATATATATATATATAAATATAATCATATCTAGGTTGTAGGTGTTGGATGGGCGTGCTGCGTGCACATCTTGTGTTTGGTCGTCATGCTAATGATGTGTAGTTGAGGGTGGTGGGGATGAATTGTTTGTCCGAATTCACCAGAAGGCATGAAACAAATGAGAGATTTCTATTGTAATTCTTTCCTTTATTATTTGTTTCTTTTATTCCTTCTCTCGTTGCCCAGAACATTTCAAATAGTCTCCTTTTCAGACTGCGCTAGCTGTGCGCCTTCAACATATTTCCACTCCTCTAACTTCACTACAAGCTCTATTGAACCTTCCAAACTCTGCTGAGATGCTCTCTTTGGTCCTTTTTACAATTAAAGATAATAATAATAATTTAAAATAGGGAATTAATAATGAATGACAATGTTAATATTAAAGCTTTTATTGTTATAAACTTCCACTCTTCTCTACCTCTTCCGGTTAATACACCTAATTTCTGGACCGTCTCCGAAAAGGTGTGTGCCATTTCTCACTCCGACGCACTACTCTTGTTGCTAATGGGATGCCAAGGACCAACCTTCGGCAGTTATTTGAGCTCGGCAGACTGAAGAAATACGTATCGGAGTGGCAGTTAAGGGTGTACATAAAACATGGCAGATTTGAATTACCACACTTTAAAGTTATTTTAAAGGTACAATTCCCCGTAAGCGTCGCGGCGATTTGCCATCCTGGCCGCCCTGCTGACGGGACTCAGCACCCCGTCCGACTTCAGCTTAGCCTCTTTTCCTTCCTTCAAAAGACTTGTATTTCCTCGCTTTTCATACAACCTCTCCCACAACATTATCTGGTTAGCCTCTAATTTCACAGGGTAGATGCTGACCTTCTCAGACAACCGTCCCGAATCGGGGCTGAGGGGGAAGGGCGCAACGTTCCATAACCCCTAAGTTCCGGTTCAGAATGTTGTTTTTTTAACAACCTGCTTCATCCCCACCCATACCTTCCTCACATCCCTTTTCCTTCTCCCTTTACCATCTATCCTTGATTTTATTCCGTGTCCAAGGTGGAGCTGCCATGCTGAAGGGCTGCTAGGTCACCAGGCGGGAGGGGTGGCTTTAAATTGACACACCTGGCTCTGCCAGGCCCGTAAGCATCCCTTGGAGAGTGGGATACTGCAAGGGGTGATGTGCTATTGCATCCCGTAATAAAAAGAGGGTCACTATGCCCAATGATGAATAAAAAATACCCTTTAATTCCACCTGTACCATCGACGGAGCCGCCCTCGGGCAGCTCTACCGAAAAAAGGGAGGATCCCTTCACCTGTGCTTGCACAGGAGACCCTCCATATTTCTCTAACTGGAGAGGAAGCTTACTTTTCTCCTACGACTACGGGTGTAAGGGACTCCCCCTCACCCCCTTCTCTGGAGGTGCTTTCGGGCACCTCCCTATTTCCAGCAGCAGTCCATCCTTTTCTTTATAGGAGGACTGCCAAGAAAGCCAGCAGGCAGCCCATTGCCCACCGCCCATCATTGAAGCGGCGCGGTAGGGGAAACCCCCTTAGGGAGGAGAGGGAAGCCAGGCCCCTTCAGTCGCTTCCCTCAAAAGACCTGCTGGCAAGACTAGTGACTCTGCCAACGAGATTTGTGATGTCCTGGGATGGGATAGCGAACTGGAGGCCCCTTCTGAGATAGACATGGTCCTTAAGGCAACCTTAGAGGGTAGGGCTTTCAATGAGGGGGAATCGGGACTCGGCGCTAAGCACCGAACCGAATCCGCCCATATGCAAGATCCTCCTCAAACGGCTAGGTATTCCGAGGCATTACAAGGAAGGGAGGGATCTCCTCCTACCGGTCCCCCTATGACTGCCAGGACTTTCTCCATTTCAAAGAAGGACCTGTTTGAGGCCGGTCCATCTTGCCTGAGGTCTCCTTCCGGCGGAGGTGAGGAGCGGTGCATTCCCCGCCCTCCTCTCCGAAAAAGAAAAAGAACAAGAAAAGGACAAAGAAGACTCGGGACTCCTCTCCATCCGCGGGGGCTGCGGGGACGGATGGGTCTGCTGCTACGATAAACTACCAAGCCAAGATCGGCACCAGGCCCCTATACCTCCACGGGTGCGTAGCCCCTAATTATGCCTAAGACCAAAAGTGCACAGGGCGGTACCTTGATAACTTTAGGGGCCCTCATTCAGAGGTTACCTGGCATGTTCGAGCCCACTGGCTTCAAACGCTTCCTCGTCATTCGCTCCACTGATGGCACCATGTAGGTCACCGGTAACATGATCCATCAGAGGAGAGCATTAGCTAGGGGAATTGGTAGAGAGCCGAAGGTAACCCGGTTCTCGGACGGGAGCCTTCTGGTGATAGCGGTGAATCTCGCTGAGACGCCTAAGATAAGTGCTCTTTAGACACTTCATGGCACCCCGGTGAGTGTGACACCGCACTCTACCATGAACTTTGTGAAAGGAGTAGTTTAGGAAAGAGAACTCGTTGATTACTCCATTGAGGACATCACCTTAGAGCTGGCCGACCATGGGGCGGTCAAGGTCGAACGTGTGATGAGAAACAGGGAGGGGCCTCGAGACCCACCCCTACACTTTTGGTCACGTTCGACTGTGACAAGCTCCCTGAGTCGGTGCGTGTCAGTTGGTATCGCTACCGCGTGAAGGCATTCATGCCACTGCCGCGGCAGTGCTATTGCTGTTAACGCTTCGGCCAAACAAATCGGTCTCGTAGACGTACAGAGTAGGGGGCACCCGCAGTCTGTATAAATTGCTCCAAGGTCGCACAGGATAACTCTAAATCGTGTGTGGCCAAGTGTGTCAATTTGCGGAGAGCCGCAGCCCGCTTCTTCAAAGCAATGTGGAGCATATCTCCTTGAGAAAGAAATCCTGGCCTTTCAGGCCCATGATCGACTCTCATTCCGTGAGGCTAAGGACTTGGTCCTGGCGAGCCTGGCTCTGCCTAGGACGTCTAATGCCTCAATAGTTAGAAAGGCACCCTCTGCTCCTGGCACATCCAGGCAAATGAGCTCGGTTGTTTCCGCGCCCATACCGAGCCCTTCAGCGGGCTGTACTCATCCCCGGCCCTCCCCTGGTAAAGCTGGCGGCAAAAAGGGTTCATACCTAGCCCCGGCTAAAACAAAGCTCCCCCCCCCCCCCTCTTTCCCCGGCGTGACCGTCTCCGGGAAGGCGGAACGGCCACGCGCCTCCACCGAGTCGTTAGACTCGCAGGAGGCAACACCCTTGAAGTTGGTCGCTAGGCCATCTTCCAGGGTTCCTACAGCTGTCCCCCGAAATGAGCACAGCAGCAAAGGAGCTTCAGCTACTTCGCCAACGCCTAGTGGTGGGCTGAGTGGCTCGGAGATGGTGGTTCCTCGACAAGAGGGCCCCCAGCCTGCGAAGCAGCAACGCCTGCCTAAGGTTTCGAGGCGGAGGGAGGAAAAGAATCGCATGGCGAGCCCAACCTCCCCCAATAATTCCTCAAAGGCCACAGCGCCCAGAGTTCTTCCTCCGGGAAGCGTACGGCCATTCCCGTGAGGGTCTTCTGTTCGAAGAGGGCCCCTGCGGCTCCTCCCAGCTAGGCCTGGAGGGCATATTCATTCAATGGACTTGCCATAAACCCAGGCCAACTGGGAAGAGCTGCGGAGGCTCGTCTCGTCCCGTTCCCCGTTAGCTATTTTTCTGCAGGAGACCATGCTAGGCGTGAGCCCCCTGCCCGCCCTCCTAGGATATAAGGGTATTGCAACCCCACCACCGGGGGATGGCTGGGCTGGAGGATGCGCGGTTTACACTCGGCCTTATGTATCTGTTCTTCCTTTCACTTTAGATACCTCCTTTCAGGCAGTGGCTGTGGAGCTTCATGGAATGGAGGTATAATATCATTTCTGCGTACATTCCACCGTCAGCTGACTTCGACGCGGGGAACTTTTGCCGCGTCGTGGCACGGTTGCCGAGGCCCTTCCTCTTGATTGGAGATCTGAACGGCAGGCATTCTCTCTGGGAAGATTACTCCATAAATCCCAGGGGACAAGTCCTTGCCGATCTGATCGAAGAGCTTGAGATAGGTGTCCTAAATCTGGATGAGTTTATGCATCACTGACCGAGAACAGCTTCATTTTCTTGCCTTGATCTATCTTTGTGCTCTTCGGATGCACAGCCTAATTTTAGGTGGGCGGTGGTCGATGACCTCCAGGCTAGTGATCACTTTCCCCTTCAAATATCATTTTCAGGGCAACTGCTGCCTGAAGGCCCACCTCAGTGGTGCTTGGCGCGGGCGTGGTGGCCTGCATTTCAGGAAATGACTGAATTCTCTATATCTGTCGAGGAGTTTAGGTCGGTAGATGAGGCCGTTGAGTTCTTCTCCGGCAAACTCATCGCCGCGAGCTTGACTACTATTTCCAGAACGTCTGGCCGTTTTGCACGCCTATTACTCCCATGGTGGTCGTCCGAGTGTGAGACGGCCCTCAAACAGAAGCGTTATGCCTACATGCGCTATAAGCGCCGCCCGAAGGATTTCACTATCGATGAATTTCGTCGGGCTCGGGCTAGGTTCCCTGTATATTTCGAAGCACGCCCCCACTCTACTTGGCGGGCATAAGTGTCTCCACTTAACAGGAAGTCGACTCTAGCAGAGGTGTGGAAGCGAGTCAAAAGGATTCGGGGCAAGTTCTCGCAGGACCCTCCTCCCGTTCTCCAGGAGAATGAGACCGCAATCTCGGACCCCGCGTCCGTGGCGGAATCCTTCACGACCGCTTTCTCTGGATTCTCTAGCCGGGATGCTGCTCCGCTAGCATTCAATGCACGTCGTAATGTCGCGGAAGGCCGCCAACTGGACTTTACCTCCAGAGGTTTAGAACCCTTCAACGACTTGTTTACTGTGAGTGAGTTGCGCTCTGCTCTTGCTTCGTGCGCGGACACTGCCCATGGTCCGAAAGATGTTACGTACGCTATGCTTCGACACTTGGGTGAGCGAGGCATGGCCTTTCTGTTAGATTTGTTCAACAGGATCTGGGTGGAGGGTCTCTTCCCAGATTCCTGGTGAATTGCTACTGCGCTTGCCTTTCGCAAACCGGGGAGAGATCACTCTACTCCAGCCGGTTTACACCTAATCTCTCTAACCTCTTGCGGGAAGCTATTCTGCACAGTGCGGCTTCCGTAAGTTCCACTCCACGTCAGATGCTCTGCTTCGACTGGAAAATGCCGTCTGCGAGGCCTTCTTTCGTAGACAGCACTACGCCACGGTGTTTTTCAATCTGGAAAAGGCCTATGATACCGCATAGCGATACGGTAGCAGGGAGACTCTCCACACGATGGGGGTGAGGGGACCCCTCCCAGTCTTTATATCTAAATTTTTGCGAGTTCATCGATTCCGCGTACGGTTGGGGGGAGACCTCTCCGACCCAAAGGAGCAGGAAGAGGGTGTCCCGCACGTAAGTGTCCTCAGTGTCACACTCTTCGCCCTGAGCATGAACGGCATCACCTCGGTGCTGCCGGAAGATATAATCGCTACACTCTACGTGGACGACCTTTCGATCTCTCTTGGCGCGGCCCAGATGCCAACTCTGGAGTGTCGACTCTAACAGGCATTGAACCGCGTCTCTCGCTATGCCGAAGCCCACAGGTTTCGGTTTTCTTTGGCCAAGACCAAGGTGGTGCCACCCATGGCTCCACCCCGACCCAGATTTGTCTCTTATTGGGGTGCGCCCGGAAGTGGTTAAATCGCACCGTTTCCATGGTCTTGTATTTGACCGACGCCTCACCTGGAAGGCTCATATTCGCAGCCTTAGGGTCTCTTGTACCCGCGCCATGGATATTTTCCTTTCCGTAACGTTCAGCGCTTGGGGTGCAGTTAGGGCTACTGCCTTACTTTTTTATCGAACCTTTTTTAGTTCGAAACTCGATTACGGATGCGAGTTTTATGCATCCGCAGGCGAGCGTTTATTGCGGAAGGTGGACTCGATCCACCACACTGGCCTTCGCCTTGCGACTGGTGCCTTCCACACTTCCACTATGTAGTGAGAGCCTGTTGGGCGATTCTGGGGAGATGCCACTTGCTCTACGCCGCGTTCAGTGCATTACTCGCCTGTACTCACGAGCCTGGCGCCTACCTCAGTCGCCAACATCTCTCACTGTATCCGCATCTGATCTCGACGGTGCCTATGCCGCCGAGAGACGCCAGTCATACCCTATGCCCTTTTGGTTTAGGGTCAGAAAACTCCTTCGAGAGGTAGATATAGCTCTCGGCCTGGTGGCGGCTCTGGTTCTGCCCAGGACGCCACCCAGGAGGGTACCACATTTTGCTATTTGTCGTCACGCCTCTGCTCCCAAATCTTGTAGAGCACCGGGAGTTCTGCGTTTGACCTTTTAGGAGCACATCTAGTGTCACGCTAGATCCCTGCCAGTGTGTACGGATGGCTCCAAGTCCAAAGGTGGTTCAGCTTCCACGCCGTATCCCCTCTGTATGAAGTCAGCGCAGCGAGGCTCTTCCAGGCGATGTGTCTGTCTTCACGGCCGAGCTGGTGGCAATACATCACTCGGTACGGGAGATTACGCGAATTGCGCTGTTCGGAGCCTGGGTGGTAATCTATAGCGACTCACAAAGCACCCTGAGTGCTCTCGAAGAATCGGAATCTCCGCATCCCCTGGTTCGCGATATCCCTGACGCTATGGTTTTGGCGAGCTGGGCGGATGTCGATATTATCTTCTGCTGGGTTCCTGGACATGTAGGAATTGCGGGGAATGAGCGCGCCAATGAGGGTGCCAAAGAGTCCGCGAGGACTCTGCAACCGGACCAGCGTTTCGCTCTTCCTCACACCGCCTACATGGCAGGAATACGGGCAGCTCTTCGGACTGCTTAGCAAAGAAGATGGGAGACCGTCGAAGGGAACCTTAAAGTTGCGTGCCATTGCGCCACGGCTGTTCCCATGGACTTATCCCTCAATGTCGCGACGGCTTCAGGTCGCTTCCTGTCGTCTCCGAATCGGACACACTCGTTGACGCATCGCTATTTGATGGAGCGCTCGCCTGCACCCTATTATGACGAATGCGTTTTCTCCCAGACTGTATTTCACATTCTTGTCGAATGTCCCAGTATGGGTGATCTTCGGGCATGTTACCTGTCCTAGTACCGGGATGGGCGGGGTCGCTACTGCCTGTTCCTTGTACTCGGGACGAGTGCGTGCACATTGACTAGTGGACTTGTTGACTTTTGGAGGGAGGTCGGCCTTCTCCCTATTATTTAACCAGGTTTTTTTTGTTTTGTTTTGTTTTGTTTTTCTTATAGGTCGCTTGCTTACTGCTCGTTTCCTTTTCCTTTTTTTCAATTTCTGGTGTTGTTTGGCTTGTTTTTGTTTTTTTGTGTATTATTGTATTAGATTTTAAATTAGCCTAGTACTAGGCAGTTTTTAATACGGCGACTAATGCCCAAGTAGGCAGTCTCCAGATGAGCTCATTAAAAAAAAAAATAAATAAAGGTACAATTTTTTCGGTAAGGTTACGTGAAAAATGATGTTGGTGCCAATGACACTGAAGGACGTGGCAAAATTAAAGCCTTTCCTGGTTGAAAATGTGGTACAATAAGAATTGTGACATTGAGCAGTGGAAAGTGATATGTGTGCATATAACTAGTGATATGGTGTCCATCCTCTTGTCTATCTAATATTAAATATTATTCCCGACAAAGAGAGAAATGGATATATATGTAGATAGAAGCAGAGTATTAAATAAAGCGAAAGAGATAACATCTATTACGATAATCCTTCACTTTCTCTTGACATATGTATGCATACATATAGCGAGAAAGACGGAGGCGCAAATTACATCTTCACCCTTTGAACCCAGTATGCATCACAAACATCAAAGTAAACTTCGTGCATATAATCCCATGTACACATCCTACATCCAGTCTGGCGGAATAAACGAGTGCGCACATCCCCTCCTCCCGTAGGCCAGCTGGGTTTATTTTATACCATAAATCTGACTCGACACGAGCCGAGATGGGAAGTGCCTTTCCAGAAAGGACGCGACAACCCGGCTTGAACGAAAGGAGAGATGCATTCCGTCATTTGCAGATATGCAATTACAAAATCACTCCAGATACGCTGCCCTTCATTTATTTTTCATCTGTATAAAAAAAAATGACAAAATTAACTCCCCAAACTCCTTCGAAAGCGTGAAGTAATTAATTCTTAGTTCGGCGGTTTACAAGAAGAGAAGTATTCAAGTCGCCGGGATCGGAAAAGAGTACAGTGCAGCTTAATCTTTCTTCATTTTTCAGGATGACAGGGCGACTTACGGTAGCATCTGTTCTAAAATGCTTTTGAAAGTGTATTGTCATGTCCAAAGTATACTTAAAATAACAATTAGAAACACATCTTTGTATGACAAATTTAATAGTTGTATTGGATAGAGCATCTTGTTTGCCCTGAATGAGGAACTTCGAATTGCCATTCCTTTTGACGTAAGAAGGTGGTTACAACATTTCTATGTTCACAGAATGACATGGATATCTTTTATTTTAAGGTCTAGTGCTATTGTTTGAGCCCGTTTAGCTGACCAACAAGAAAACAAATATTAGGAAATATAACATTGTGCCTATATTTAAGAACCGAGAAAACTCAGAGAACACCAAAACAAAATATAAAATCCAAATCTGGTCTTACACAACGCCATTACAACGTTAACGCCATTACACGAAGTTCAACGAAATCTGTCTTCTTTCTGAAAAAGGAACGGTTTTAAGCTGTTTTTGAGAGAGGAACGAAGAATCAAAAGGCTGACCTATTTACAAAGTACGGAGACATTATTGTATAGAAAATTAAAGCCATTCTGCTGATAGAGAAGTCACTAAGCACACTCATCCTTAGCCATTTCTGTCTCTACACACCTATCTCTGTTCAAGTGACTCACGGAAATATTTTTGTAAATATTTAGGTATCATGCAAGTAATCCAGTGAATATCTCTAGTTGTGAGGAAGTCGGACGAAAGAACGCCTATCTCACAAAGAAGCTTAAATCTTATTTGTCTTCTTTATGATAGTATGGAGATTGTACAGGAGGCGCTGCGATAAGCCAATTGTCGTGAATGGAATCTCTCTCTCGATTTCCCACAATCCGCGATATAAATAACCTCGCCGTTTACTCCTCTACAGCAGTGTCCCAAATCTACTTGCGTAATCCTCACGTTGAACGAGAGTCGTTGCCGTAACGTATCGACTACCAACGCGCCGTCGAGTCAACTTGGTCACTGTCTCAAAGTGTTCCTGGAAGTAAATCCCGCCCCGCAGAGTCTGTGACTAGAAGAGTACGCTCTGTTGCTCAACGTAACTTGAGTAAGAAAAGGAACATCCAAATAGTTACTGGAAGTTACTATTTGATAGTGCCACATCCAGTTCGAAGTGAACTAACCGGAACTGCAGCCAGCAGCCCCGAACCCGTCGTCTTATTCCTCTTCTCCCCGAGAACTCGTGTAAACGCCACCCGGACCACCCTGTCTGGACCTAAGTAGTCGTCTCTCCAATCCATCACAATTAATGTTAATCTGTAAACCCAGTGTCCCTCTATTCTTAAATTACCTATTTAATTAACCGTGATTGATACTACCATTGAGTCATTATAAATCTAGACGCTTAACGTCAGTGTTTAATATTTAATCCTTAATCTTGCCTGTTAACTATTGTTAATTATTATATAGTTTATTTTGAGTACGTGTGTTTATTTGTGGCTCCTCCCTTTTGACGTACCCTTGGCAAGACTTTAATTAAGCATCCCTTCGGCTAATTTATTCAACCTGTATTTTTCACTCTTAGAATTCAACAATCATAAACCTCCCCCCAGTAACAAGTGGGACTTTTATAGTAAGAATTCTGGCTACGGCACAACACGCCTCTAACCAGCTTTCGCACGTTCAGTAGGAATTAAAGCGTACCTATATATATATATATATATATATATATATATATATATATATATATATCGATGAGGATTGATTCTAGAAAGCCTAAATTTAATGTTCAACAGAAATCCCAAGGCGAGGAAAATGGCTGGTATCATCCTTTTTATTTACCGGCGACGTTTCGACCACAATACGGTCATCTTCTTAGGCCTAAAATATAAATAAACGAAACAAAATATTTTGCACTATTAAGAGAGCACACTGCTAAATTTACATCTAGAACTTTAATAGCTATTATTAGCTTTGAATTGCAACTTTAGAGTTAAAGGGAATATTTCGAGATGGGGCTCAAATTTACAATAGAAAGACTAGGGAAGGATTTTCAATATTTAAATTAGTTAGCGAGTATATAATTGCTAAAATCTATTAAAGTAAGGGAGATTTAAATTATGAATCTAATGATTATATAAAACTGTTTTAAAATGAATTTTAAACGAATAATTGAAGGAAAAAATTGGCAAAACCTATTATACAAAATCACAAACCTTGCCAAACGAGCGTGTTACGTTCTCCAGCCGACCCCAAAGCACCAAAACTGCGCCCCGCCACCCACATCCAAACGATTTCAGGTAACAAGGAGGGGAACCGACGAGAGATCATTATTTAAATTCGGGGAGAGCTGTTTTATATAAAGTGTTTCTAAGATTCGAAGGGTAATAGGGCATTTGTGCGAATTCAGAATTTCAAAGTTATTTAAGGAGATATCACTTTTGCACTTTATTACGTGATCTCTTATCGCTGAATTTTCTTTGGTTTCAAGGATCTTACCGGTTCTATTACTTATACCCATATGGGAAGAGAATCTTGCCTTCAGAGTTCTCACGGAGCTTCCGATATATTTGCCTTGGGAACACCCAGGACATTTAAATAAGTATATAATCGAACTCCGAAGACTCTTTGGAACCGGATCCTTTATCGTAAAGAAGGATTTTATATTGATTTTGTTGACAAAGGCAATTTGAAATTTTATTTGACAGAAGTATTTCCTTAGCAATATGTGTAATTTTCGGCTAAGGACTTTATTGTGAATACCCAGCTCTGGCATTATTAAATAATGTTTGTCTTTTGCCACTGTTATCTCAGGGTGGCTTGGTTGATACAATCAACTTAAAAATGTGCGGATTGACTCTTCTACAATAAAAGAAGGAAAACCATTGTGCATAAAGAAAGATGTAAGGTACTGAAATTCTTTGTCTATAAAAATGTAGGATGAACAGAGATTGTATGCGCGGTGAAGAAGGGTCTTAATGGATGAGATTTTGTATTTCAAATCTAAACAACTAAAAAAGTTTAATCCTAACCTCGTATTAGTCGGTTTCCTATATACTGATGTTTCTAGATTATTTTGTTTTTTTCTTATTAAAATATCTAAAAAGGGGAGGGTGTTATCACTCTCAGTTTCCATTGTATATTTAATACCAGGGTGGATGGTGTTTAAAAAATTAAGAAATTCTAAAGCTTGATCTCGTTGTTTAAATATAGCTATGGAGTCATCTACAAAACGTCTATAGAAAGTTGGCCTACATGAATCAGGAACTTCAGAAAAAACCCTCTCCTCCAAATGGCCAGATTTACCAACAAATCGATGGAGTTGGTATGGGGTCCCCAATCGGCCCTTTGGCAGCCGAATTTTTCATGACTCATTTGGAGGAGAGGGTTTTTTCTGAAGTTCCTGATTCATGTAGGCCAACTTTCTATAGACTATAGCACGTCGAAGGCCGAATTGCTTTCCGCCTTCAACTTGAACCCTCAGTTCTACCGCGCTAAGTTTAGATCGGCTAAAATCCAGCCCGGTCAAACTTACCGACATTTTGGATATATCCTGAATCGAAACCTCCAGTTCTGGTTAGAATCCTCCAAAGTCGAATCGGAGTATGAGGCCCTGATTGACTTTATGTTAAAAGACCAGCTATTGTCTACCCTCCCCCAGGAGATCCGAGCATTCGTGCAAGACCGCCGAGCGTCTACCTTTCAAGAATGCCTTTAGGAAGCTGATCTCCATGCGACAAATCATCGCCTATACCCACAGGATACCCGGAAGAATAGTCCCCCGTCCCCAAAGAATAAATTTAGTCAATGGAAGTCCTAACAAAGGAAACCCCCTCCATTCATAAAGACCACAGCCCCCTTCAGGCCAAAGAATAAGCCTTTGGTAGCCCACGAAGACAGAAAACTCCCAGTCTTCAATACCCCCTACAATAACCAGCACCAGAATAAGCAGGTTATATGCTACTCCTGCGGTTCCTCCGGCCATTATAAGTCCCAATGTGTATAGAATTCCAGCCTACGTCCCACCCAGAGCCAACAAGTCCACCAAGTAACTGCTACCCTTCCCCCGAAACAGCCGGCCGCGCTTACGTCATCCCCCTCGTCTCTATCCCACAGGAATTTCAAGTGAACTTCCTGTTCAACAAGAGTAACCCCGGAGGACTAAATTTCTAAACGAGCTCGATCAATGGCTGTAAAGTGTCCACCCTCGTCAGAGACACTGGGTGCACATGCATTGTGGTGTCAGTCAAATTGCTCCCCCCTGTCGACCCCCAAAATAAGAAGTACGCAATTGTACACGACTTCTTGGGTCGAGAAAATAGATTCCAGGTAATCTGCTGCCATGTAGGGTGTAAATATTTCACTGGTTGGGCCGATGTAGTGGCAGCCCCCATCAAATTTTGCTTGGTACTCATTGGCCAGAGTGCACTACTCTCCCCGAGTGAAGTGACTCAAGCTGTCGTCACTCGAGCGCAAGCTAGCCGCGAGGCCTCTCCCCCAACACGCCTTTTCGCCCAAGAGGCTCCTTTAGAGGTCCAAACGAGGAATGCACAATTCCTCAGAGCTCAGCAGAGCTGCCCTTTACTTCAATCCCTTTGGGAAAAGGCCCGAAAGAACGAAGAGGTGATCGTTCGAGGGAACCGTCCCATAAGGTACATCATTAACGACTCCCTTCTATTTCACACCTCACGAGATGAGTCGGACCCACCTTCCAAGGTCATGTGTATTCCGCGCACACATGTAGACCAAATCCTGTGAGTTGCACATGAAAGTCCCATGGCTGGTCATTTCGGTCATAACAAGACTTCTCAGCGAGTATTTAAATACTTTTTTTGGCCCAGTGCAGCCAAAGATATTGCAGAATTATGCAAAACGTGCGACTTGTGCCAGAAAACCACTGCAAAAGGTCGAATAGCCCCAGCTCCTCTGCAAAGAACCCCAGTTATTTTTGAGCCCTTCTCGAGAGTCGCCATCGACCTCATCGGACCAATCTACCCCGCTTCCGCCAAAGATCATACGCATGTACTGACCCTGATAGACTGCGCTATCCGATTCCCACGATTCCCAGACGCTGTCGCTCTAAAAAGGATCGATAGTATCTTTTGCTCTGAAGCCCTTATTTCCATTTTTTCTCGAGTAGGATTGCCCAAAGAAATCTTGTCAGATAGAGGCCGCCAGTTTACCTCTAAGCTCATGGAACACGTGAACACCCTACTCCAAATCAAACCTATTTTTACCACCCACTTCCATCCGAGCGCGAAAGGCATGTGCGAAAAGTTCAATGCGACCTTGAAAAGCGTCCTCAAGAAGCTTTGCATGGAACAACCCCAAGAATGGCACCGATATTTGCCAGTTGTGTTATTCGCATGCCACGAAATTCCCCATAGGACCATCGGATTTTTGCCATTTGAGCTCCTGTACGGGAGAAACGTGCAGGGGCCCTTCAGTATTTTGAAGGAGTTATGGACAAATTACCGTTTGTGTCCAGAATTAAGGAACACTTATTCCTTCGTCCTTGAACTAAGGGAAATATTAAAAAGGTGTTTTGACATAGCAGTCAAAAATTCCGAAATTAATATGGAAAAGTATCGGACATACTTTGATCTAAAGGCCAAACACAGAAAACTGAAGCCCGGAGATCAAGTTTTACTCTTACTTCCCTCGGATTCCCATAAACTTCTCTCCCAATGGAAAGGCCCCTACCCCGTTCAGGAAACCCACGGATCGGTCGATTACGTTATACAGACACCCGCAGGTGATAAGTTATATTACATAATCATGCTAAAAAAAGTATCATAGACGGGCCTGTATAAACAATATAGTCGCCTTCGACGAAGAAAGGGTAATTGACGCCGTCCACCCAAAAAAACCCCTAAATATTGTTAATTCGATTTGCGTAGAGTCAAGCGAATATTGTCCCTTCTCCGTCCTCCCGTCCAAGCTGCCCCCCATAAAAGAACCTTTTCCCCGAGTTGGATGTAAACTCCGACCTCACCCCTGCCCAAAGGAACCAAATGATGGTGCTTTTGGAAGGATTTAGTGACGTCATTTTCGAGTCCCCAGGATGCTCAACTCAGTTCGAACATGATATCGCCATCACTACGCTCGAATTTGTGCGATGTAAGCCCTATCCCGTGCCAGTGCACCTAGGAGACGCTTTCATTGAGGAAGTCGACAATCTTTTGCAATTAGGGATTATCGAGCCATCTACGTCCGACTACTGTTCCCCAATAGTCATGGTTCGCAAGCCAGACCAGTCCTTATAGGATGTGCGTCGATTTTCGGAAGTTAAACACCGTCACCGTGTTCGACGCCGAGCCTCTCCTCCTAATCGACCAAAATTTACATCTGTTCGAAGGAGCGGCCTACATCACGGAGATAGACCTATGTAAGGATTATTATCAGATCCCCCTAAATGCATCAGCGAGGAAACTAACAGTCTTTCCTACAGACAAAGGTTTAATGGAATTCACTCGTCTTCCTTTCGGCCTAGTCACTGCCTGCAGTAGCTACAACCGCATAATGCGCCGTGTAATAGACGGTTTAAAAAACGTTTATTTTTATTTTGATAACGTGTATGTGGCTACACGTTCATGGAACGACCATATATTGTCCCTCCGCCCGCTTTTAGAACGCTTAAAGCACCATGGCTTAACTATTAAACCATCAAAATGCCATTTTTCTCATAAATCCATAGAATACCTTGGATTTAAAATAGGCGAAAGTCATCTGGCCCCACAGAAAGAGAGGGTAAAGGCTATTGTAAATATGCCCCTACCGCGCACCAAGAAGCAATTACGGTCATTCATCGGTGCTGCTTCATTTTACCGTCGCTTCGTACCCCAATTCGCTTCTGTAGCAGCTCCCCTAAACAATCTGCTAAAAAAAGAAACTCCCGGACCCCCTCCAGTGGAACCCCGACGCCGAAGAGCGCTTTGAAGAACTCAAAAAGAAGCTAGTCTCCGCCCCTATCTTAAAATTGCCAAACCCACACAAGAAATTTGGCGTAAGGACAGATGCCTCCTAACTGGGTATTTGCTGCGTATTACTCCAAATACAACGAGGACCAAGAACCCGCTCCTATAAGCTATGCGAGTCGCCGAATGACGGCTCGCGAAAGGGCATACGCTACAGTAGAATTAGAAGCTCTAGCAATTGGTTTTGCGATTACAAAATTTATAATGTATCTGGTAGGTCGTCCATTCCTCATATAGACTGATCGTAGACCGTTAGCCTACTTAAAAACTTATAAAAAACGAAATAGCATGCTAATGCGATGGTCATTATTGCTAACGGAGTACCGTTATGAAATCAGATATCTAAAAGGGTCTGACAATGTACTCGCAGATAGCCTTTCGAGAAATCCAATTTCAGATAGCGATTAATAGTCAATTTTTTATTTTTTTGTGTGTATCTATTGTATAAATAATTATTTCTTGCCTGTATTCCGTATGTGTTTTTTTTTGGTTACGTATATGTAAATTAGAGAAACTGACGTAGCAGTAGTATTTTCTAGCCATAAGTTATAAGGTAAATTCCTAACGGTTTTGATAAAATTACCGACTCAATTGTTCGAGTCGAGGAAGATAATGACAAATTCCCCCGGTGAATTTAATTTTCACATTATTCCTTCTTTCATGGCAGAATAATGTTCCTCGAAATAATTAGGCGTGTGAGGGTATGGAACGTACATACTCACATGCCGCCAGACAATCGTGGGAACGAAAGAAATTTGTCGTTTGAGTTGACCTTCGTCTCCTCTCTCTCTCCCCCCACCATTGCCCTAAATGGCGACAGGAATTCAGACAAAAGAATGCCTATCTCACAAAGAAGCTTAAATCTTATTTTTCTTCTTTATTATAGCATGGAGATTGTCCAGAAGGAGCTGCGATAAGCGAATTGTCGTGAATGGAATCTCTCTCTTGATTTCCCACAATCCGTTTACCCCTCTACAGCAGTGTCCCGAATCTACTCGCGTAATCCTCACGTTGAACGAGAGTCGTTGCCGTAACATATCGACTACCAACGCGCCGTCAAGTAACTTGGTCACTGTCTCAAAGTTTTCCTGGAAGTAAATCCAGACCCGCAGAGTCTGTGACTAGAAGAGTACTCTCTGTTGCTTAACGTAACCTGAATAAGAAAATGAACATCCAAAGAAATACTGGAAGTTACTATTTGTTAGTCGCATCGAGTTAGGAGTGAACTAACCGGAACTGCAGCCAGCAGCCCCGAACCCGTCGAGAACTCGTGTTAACGCCACCCGGAACACCCCGTCTGGACCTGAGTAGTCGTTTCTCCAATCCATCACAATTAATGTTAATCTGTAAACCCAGTGTCCCTCTATTCTTAAATTACCTATTTAATTAACCGTGATTGATACTCCCATTGAGTCATTATAAATCTAGACGCTTAACGTCAGTGTTTAATATTTAATCCTTAATTTTGCCTGTTAACTATTGCTAATTATTATATTTGTGTAAATTAAAGTTTATTTTGAGTACGTGTGTTTATTTGTGGCTCCTCCCTTTTGACGTACCCTTGGCAAGACTTTATTTAAGCATCCCTTCGGCTAATTTATTCAACCTGTATTTTGCACTCTTAGAATTCCACAATTAAAAACCTCCCCCCAGTAACAAGTGGGACTTTTATAGTGAGAATCCTGGCTACGGCACAACACGCCTCTAACCAGCTTTTGCAAGTTCAGTAGGAATTAAAACCCACCTATATATATATATATATATATATATATATATATATATATATATATATATATATATATATATATATATAATCGTAGGATTAAGTCATATGGTCAATACCACCGCCTTAAACAAAAGTGGTGTGTCCATACCAAGGACTAGAATAATTATTGGACCAGACTATGAGCAATTCTACGACACTAGTAGGTGCTTGGTGCCCTTCCTCATGATATATAGTCCACATTCTAATTATCAGGCACAGGCGATTCCCACAAGAATGAAAAGCATGTAAGACTTTCCCACTGCAGAGAAAGCAAACATTATTTCAAAATATTCCAAGGATAATTTTTTCGTAGCCTGAATTCAAATCAGCGAGAATGATTACAGCTTTTAAAGTTTTTGATCTAGGTACAGAAAAATGGTCTTGATTGCCATAGACAATAAGACTGTTTTTGTCTTGACCAACAATCTAGGCGAGATCACGTAGCTTCAAAAGATTATGGCTGGATATAGGAAAATAGTTTTTATAGCCGAGAATAATAAGTTTGTTTATTGCGTACACTCCTTCACTGACCATAACGTTTAACTTCTTTAAGTTTTATAACAAAAATACATGAGTTAAAATGCTGCAAAACATGCTAAGAGTTAAGAATATATAGTTACCTCTCTACTACAACAATTTTATACATGTGTTGTTATTTAAAGTAATGATGTAATACAGAATGCATGCAACCGCAAGTGATATCTGCCAACCAAGCATGACTATTTGTACACACAGACTGTGTGTACAATAGAACCAGGTTGTACAAGAGAGTTTATTTTTTCAAGCAGTGTGGCAGAATCTCTGCTTTCTACTACCAATAAGAATACGTATACCGAACTTAAGCCTCACAAATTGAGTTAGTGTTTTCGATATCACCCCAAATTCTTCATGCATTAAGGATTTATCTCTTGAAAAGATTAGAATATATATTTTTACTTTATAGATTAGAAAAGTTCACACTTAAGATGTATGATGAAGTTCCATCTAGTTTGTTTATCTCTCATCTCTCAGGGACCCTTAGAATGTGACCCTGTCTCTTTTCGTTTGTTTGTCTCTCATATCCCTCTGAAGCGTAGGATGTAGGCCCTCTCCCTACTCATTTGTTTGTCTTACATCTCCCTGGACCCCTCGGCATGTGACCCATATTCATGCTCGTTTGTTTTAATTCATCACTCTGGGACCTCTGTCCTCCATCTCGTGTGTTTGTCTCTTATTTTGAGACTTAGGACCCAGATATTTCTTCTCCTTTGCTTATCTGTCATTGCCCTTTAGCCCAGATGATGTGAGCCATGTCCCTTCTCATTCGTTTGTCTTTCATCTCCCTAAGCACGATAAGCTGCGGGCCCTATTCTATCTCCTTTGGTTTTCTCTCATTATCTTGGAAACCATAAAATGTGGGCTCTGTTTTTTCTCGTTCGTGTGTCTCACGTCATGGGGCCCCATTGGAAGTTGGCCCTGTTCCTTTCCGTTTGTTTCTCTCGCATTTCACCGTAACTCATATGACTTAAGTCATGTCTTTACTCGTTTGTGTGTCGTTCATATCTCTAGGACCGAAAGGATGTGCGTTGTGTCCGTTACTGTTCGTTATTCACTCATCTCCTTGTGACCCATATGCTGTAAACCCTGGCTTATTTCGTTTGTTTTTTTTGCTCATTAGCTTGGAATTGATAGCATGTGTTCCCTGTCCTTATTTATTTGTTTGACATTCATCTCGTTGTGACTTAAAGGATGTAGGCCCTGTCCATTGTCGTAAATTTGCCTCCACTTAGGACCCAGATATTTCTTCGAGTGGTGCGACGACATTTTGGCAATATACGCATATCTGCATCATGTAAGAAAACCACACATTTGGGAAAAGAATTTGTGTTTGATAATCGATAATTTAGATGTTTGCCTTCATGTCAAAGCAGGACAATCAACTACGTATATCATACACGAAGTCTGCAAAAGAATGTATTAGAATCTTATCCATCAATGTTGTTTTGTGAGACATTATTTTCGGAAAATATATACCCATGGAGATTATTAAACTTCGTGGATCGAATTGATTTTTTTATACAATTGTTCAATGACAATTTTCTATTGGAATTTTATATCAAACCTTTACTCATTTTAAGTAAAACATATCCATTACTACATATCTGAACAAATTGGAGTTAGAGTTAGAACGGTAACGATCGAATCCATTCTTACCAAGATCCTTTAGAGAAATGTTAGGATCAAGAGCTAACTCTTCCTTCCTCTAGTAAATAGAAAGGTGAAAAAAAAGCCTAAGAGAAAACGACGTTATTATTCACAAGTACAGGAGTAGTTTCGAATCAGCTGACGGATAAGGCGTAACGATCCGAACCTAGTCCTATACCAGTGAATAAAAGAGTTGTTCTCTCTCAAAGCTTTTGTTGGTCATTAATTTCACTGAAAATAAATTTCAGTGTCAAGTAAAAACCATAGATCACATGTACATTTTATTATTATGTTGATTATGCTGAATTCGAATTTGATAACAAAGATTTCCCATCACGTATCATTTTCTTGTAAATTGCCGATTTAATAATTATGCAATTAATAGCGATTTCCACGATACCATAAATGTATTTCGCTCCCAAAGTCCGATTAAATGTGTTCATTGTAATTATAAGCATGTAAATTACCCTAATTCACCTACTAGAATAATCCATCTGTGAACAGGTAGATGTATATCTTTCTAACCCTCATTTATCTCACTCCTTCCGCCTATTTTCCACTCTCTCTTCAGAAGCAACTAAACTCTTCTACAAGGTAAAATCTAAAAATATTTCTTTCGGAAAAATACCTTAATTTATTTTTTAGATAACCAAAAGATCCTAGAGTCATTGAGAATCAAGAACAAAGTTTGGCACAAACTATTGATAACGAACATGTGGATAATAAATAAAAATAGCACAGCAATTAATTCAAATTACAATGAGTACATTATATAATCAATCTACAAAATAATATATCAACACCTATCCTTTCCTCAGACAGTGATGCCGACGTCCATTTTAACCCGAACACGAAAATGTCTTTGTTTCTATCTTTTAATTTTTGGGGGATGACGTTTCTGAGTCACAACTAAATTATCCGAAAGTTACAAATAAATGTAAAAAAGTTATTATTTATTACAATTACAACAATAATAATTATTATTATGTAATTTCTTTTTTCCTATGAGTATTATTTATTTACTGGTTAGGCAGTGATCAATCGGTCAACTCAATGGTAGCAGGAAAACATTTAAACAAGGTCTGCTAACCAAAGTTGCGTGCTCTCACTTTGGCTGATCTATGACCTTACGACCTTCAAAACTTTCAATAATTCCCGGACTAACCCCGGGAGGACATTGGCAATTATATCATTCGAAAATAATGTAAAAGAAGATATGGGTTTCAAATTTCGTTAGAATCACTTAATAGTGATGAGGTTATTGCCAAATAATTCCACTGCTGTCTTTGGGAGGACTATGGCAATTATATCATTCAAATGAGAATGTAAAACAACATAAGGGTTTAAAATTTCGTTAGAATCTGGTGAATAGTTACAATGTTATTACTAAAACAAAAGAAAAAGCAAAACGAGGACCGAACGACCGACATAGTGAGATATAGAATGGCACGCGACGAAAGATATTTACCTCTTTGTTGGTAGTTTCTTTGTCACATCCTTTTGATATCTGGCTGCACCATTGCTTCTAATCCCATCGTTGGGCTGTAGTTCGAAACATATTTCCACTCAAACATTTTCTAAGTTGAATAAAGTCATAAACATTTAAAATCAGTTCTCTTTTACCTCTCTTGTCTCCATCATCCTGAAAATGTTTCTATATTTCTGTGATTAGATTCTAGTGCTTTTCTCATCTTCCTTCTCCAATTGGTGAGATCTTAAAAATGAATAACGTTTCTGTTCCATAGTCGCAGTGCGCGACTCAGACGACAATTTGACGATGTTTTATGTAGATTAAAAATTGCAATAATTACATTTCACATTAATCATAAAATTTATTGGAAAATATATAGATAGATAAAACTATGTAAAAATTGAGAGATGAGGAGTACCAAATAAGTTGAGATAAGAAAAAATACAGTTTACCAGGTGAAGTAGTTATTCGAGTTTTTGATGCATTATTTAATTGATTAGTTTGTATATTTTAGTATAAATCTAACATATTTTACAATTTTGTTCAGAATTCTTTTTCTCGTGAATCTATCAGTTACTATGTCGGTCCGTTGGTAGGAAGGTAGCCATTTTACTTTTCAATGAATTTTTTGGTAATAACATCATAACTATTCGGCCCATTCTAATGAAATTTGAAACCATTATGTTGTTTTATATTTTCCTTTGAATAATATAATTGATAAGGTCTACCTAATGTTATTCCTGAAATTATTAAAAGAAAACTATCTATTGGTCGGATTGCCCAACTTGACCAAAGTTTTGAAGGTCATAAGGTCATGAGTCAGAATAATTAAGAGCACGCAACTTAGGTCTGTTGGCCTTGTTTTAAACCTTGGGTCACTCGGCTATGACGAAGAACACAATTGTCCAAATGTACCAAATTTAACATTCCTAAAGTTCCACAAAAAAAATTTGCAGAAGAACTCGACGAACTTGAAACAGAAGAAAGAGTTTCTTTTGTTACAGTGAAAAATATTCATTGTATTTATTAATTTAGGTCCATTTCGATAAAAGATTTTGAAATTACCTACTGTGTTAGTAGAAGATGGGCGATTCATTTAATGGTATATTTAACAAAAGTAGAACTCTATAGAAGCGAACAAGTTAATATGCGAGTAAGCAAAAGTAAAATTTGAGATAGCATAAAATAAACTTCATTTGTTACGAGAAACGAATTATATGAAGGCAAGGAAAAGATGAGGAATAATTAACCGCAATTCTCTGAGTTTACGGTTGATTCCATTGTCTCCAAACAACCAATTTTAGTGATTGAATCTTGTCAACGTTTGCAAGAAATTTTATGCTTAATCCTGGTGTTAAAAGTACGAAGATAACCCAAAATGGAGTGGAAAGTTGGGTGTACTTCATGAATGCAGAAAAGACCATCGGTAAAAGATAGTTAAGGCAAGAATTATGTGATATAAGGCCGTGAGGGAAAAGAGTGGGAAGGAATTAGTTACCTTTTATGAGGCTTACCGACGCCTCGGGATAAGGGCTGTACTGGAAAGTAACAGTTCTCAAAATCTCTATCCCATTTTTCCTGGGCGGTGATCGAAACTTGCGGTTTGGGGAAACCTCCTGTCATTTACTCCTATAATACATCTATCAAAGGAAAGCGTGAGGGTTTAACGGCCGGTCATTTCCCAGGCCGCCTGGAAAAAACGGAGACAGGAAGAGACTACAACAAATAATTAAACATGGATACGTACCAACGAAAAATTAAAATATTTAGACTAAATGTAAACGGCTGGCAAGGAAAAAGATTATCATATTCAAACATAATAAGAGAAGAAGACCCAAATATAATTATTCTAACCGAGCATGGAATAAACACAGAGCTCGACAATATAAGAACTCTAAACTATAAATTTATTACCACGAACTACACCCAAACAAGATATGATGGTGTAGCAATTGGCGTCAAAACCAGAATCCATTTTACAGAGGTAAACGACTTAGAAGAATCGTATCTGGCTATCAAAATAAAAATGACCACAAGAGATCTGGTCAGAGCTGGGGCATATCAACTTCCAAGACGCTCGTATTTGCCAACTCCAAATTTCCTCAAACTCTTTCGTCAACAGGCCTCAACCATATTAACAGGAGACCTCAATGCAAGATGCAGGTTACTCAAGCTAACAAAACGGAAAACAAAAACCCTTCAATTATTGATACAAAGGAATCTGTTCAGCAGAGATGGGCCAGACTTCCCAACTTACTTAATAGCCCAATCCTCGACAACTCCTGACATCGTACTTAAGAACCAAAATTTCATACTAAATCACCACACAGAACCAGGTCTCGCAACCCCATCCGACCATTTAAGTATGATAAAGACCATTTCAACTTCATCCATCCAAATAAAAATAACGAAAGAAAAGTTATCAGCAGAAAAAACTGGAATGGTTACAAAGAATACTTAAAGTATATTAGAAACTGGATCCCTAAACAACCAAAGAACAGAAGAAATAGAAACCCAATTAAAACTAATCACCGAAAATATCGTTGAAGCGGACAGAATTAACACCACAATAATTGGAATACAGAATCCTACCTGCTTCCAGATGAAACCACGAAATACAGGAAAAGATAGAAGAATTTTAAAACTTAACAAAAGAAATTACACAAATGGATAATAATATGGAGAGATAGAGAAGGCAAATTATAATCAGAATGTAGATAGATACTCTTATCAAAGAAAAGTCAAATCAAGTTGGGAATAACATAATAAGCAAAATGGATGTCGAAACAGATCCGAGGAAATTCTGGAGAGATTACAGAAAACTACGAGGATCACAACCAAAAGAAAATATAAAACTTAAAATACAGGACCGAAAAGGGCAGAATAACGAAGAACTCCAAGAGCACTTCCAAAATCACTGGAAACAAATATTCTCAATATCACCAGGGGAGAACCAAAAATATGACATGGAGCACGAAGAGGAAATCCTACAAACCTTAGAGGCACAACAGGAGCGCACGGCACCATACAGATAAAAATCATATAAACAAGAAGCACCAATTTAAAGCAGCCTAACAAAGGCACACCTAATAAATGCTCCTGAAAATGTGCATGAAACGATAATGAAGATTTTCAATGCCTGCCTTAATATTGATGTGGAGAAATGGCTACATTAAGCATCCTGGAGGAGTATAGGTACATTCAAGCCCCCCCCCCCCTTCATGAGGAGAAGCGTGGGAAAGGTAGCCGGCGAAAATGCTTACCATGTGTGATCTCCCCGCCGCTGTGGGCAGTTGGAGCTAACATATGTTTGAAGGCGACCACCTAAGGTCCTTAAACGACGCTCTAACGATCGAATTACCTACGAGACCCATAAACCCGTGGTTATGGAAAAAAAAGCGGTGCGAGTCAGAAGGCACGCCAAGTAGCGGTGCGGTTGCGAGCCTATAATTTGCGAGCTGACTTGGGCACCCCAGTGCCACCTCAGGAATTCTTGCTCTCCCCAGATGCTAACTCACCATTCGTCCCCCCCCTGCTTTTGCATCTGTGGCCTGGTCACTTCCCCCTTTAGATGGGGCGGCAATCCGCCTATAAATAAGCCCCGCAAAGAAAGAGAAGATGATTATCTGAAGTGGATACGCCAGAGTAGGATTAGGTCGTGAAGATCGATCCATCGACCAGACAAGAAGATTATTAGAAGTCGATTCACCAGAAGAAAGATTAGTTCGTAAAGATCGATCCTTCAGCCATACAAGACTATTTCCGTGAGGAACGATAGGATCAGATTGAGAAAATCGATCCCCCCTTTCATGGCCGTATTAACCTAAATAGTCAAGTTTTATATCGGTGCCATACCGAAGAAGCCTGTTCCGTCTGCAAAGAAGTCCGACTGAAGAAAAATGAAGCCGCTCACACTCGAGTGATTCTCACATCTCAAGCCCCGTAAGAGTGAGAGGAGAAGAACCCTGCCCCAACGAGCTCCCGTTCGTTAATTACGTGGCAGAATCAGCCCCCGTCACAGGCGACAAGCAATCCATCCTCGAAAATTTCAACCAGCGGCCACACCACTTCAAAGCGAGAGATAAGTCCTCCAGCGACATCCGGCAATCCCTAATACCTACCTGTAAGTTAACAATAACATTTATATCTCTATTGCGATAGTAGAAGTTTTGTACGTCCCACGTTTTAAAGGAGAGTAGAAACCATTATTCTTGAACATAGGTCATATGTGTTTGTAGATGACAGTACATTAATTTAATGTTTTATGCTAAACAAATAGGGTCGTGATAAAAATACTAATTGGCAATTGGTTTGTTTATTGGAAGCCTACTTGTTTATGTTTTGTCATTGAAAAATCTTTGAGGCCAAATATAGAAATGCTTTTACTGTTGGTTTGTAATATTTAATTTAAAATACATGTTTATTTTTGGTAGATTCTGGTGTTTCCTCTTATCCTTAGGTGTTTAAAAATAGCTCTTCCTTAAGGACTAAACCACAAAAATAGCACTCTTAGAACAAAGCCTACTTCATCATAGAAGTAACTCACGCCCCTTAAAGCATACTGCTACTAAAAGGGTGTCAAAGAGTAGAGGGATCAAAACCAAAGGTCATTCTACGACATATTACAAAAGTGGTGTCAGGTCTAGAGGTTTTATATCAGAAAGAACCCAGCAGTGTCTATTTAAGGAAGAGCTAGCACATAAAAGGAACACCAGGAATAATAGAATATTTGACGAGTGGGAAATTGGTAAAGTTAGAGGTGAATACCATCTAAAGGAAATTGTTAGGCCAAGTGGTAAGTTTCGGTGGTGGAATAGGTCAGGCTTGATTAAAAACAAGGTAGATGACTGACATAAGCGTGATGGCATTGTTTGACCTTTATCGGAAGCAAGGTCAAAGCCTCGGACTGGAAGGAACCGATCTGAGTTCGTTTATTCAGGAGAAAGAGAGAAACGAAAGAGAAGAAAGAAGAGAGGAACGTAAAATGAAAATGGAAGCTGATGAAAGAAGAGAAAAGGCGAAAATGGAAGCTGATGAAAGAGAGAAGATAAGGGCCCACGAAAGAGCTCTTAGCAAAGACGAGTTAGAGGTGCAGTCAGTGTCATCTAGAACAGGAGTGTCACCAGCGGCCAGCATGAAACTCCCAGAGTACAAGGACGAAGAAGATTTATGCTCATATCTCTCTCATTTTGAGAAAATATTTGAAGTCAACAATTGGGACCTAGAAGAAGATGGGGTCCCTAGACTGTTCCTGCTACTCAATCGTAGGATGAGAGAGATATTCGTATCTTTACCCTCAGAAGCGACTGTGGACTATTCCACTCTCAAAGCCGAACTTCTCTCAGCAACAAACCTTAACCCGGAAGAATATAGGATGAAGTTCAGGCATTCTCGTATAAGACCTGGACAAACATGCAAACATTTTGGCTTTGAGCTTCGTCGAAGCCTACAGTTTTGGATGGAGTCAGAAGGGGTAGAGAACGAAGTCGCTGCGGTCGTCGACTTCATGCTTAGAGATCAGTTACTAAGTACACTACCCCAGGAAATCCGTGCATTCGTTAAGGACCGAAAAGCTTCTACCTTCAACGAGTGTCTGGACGAGGCTGACCTCCACGCGGTAAATCATCGGTTATATACTAGGCAGTACAAGAAAGAGAAGGCTCCCTCCCTAAAGAAAAATGGGCCTCCACCCAGGCATTTTCAGAAGAAGCCCTTTAAGTTCTCAGTAGCAAAAGGAACTTATAAGCCAAATTTTGGAGGAGAAAAAAATCAAAAATATATTGAAGAAGTTGTGTCAAAACAACCCTACACAGTGGCACAGATACCTACCTGCAGCCCTTTTCGCCTGCCGAGAAATACCTCATCGGACGTTGGGATTCTCGCCCTTTGAGCTATTATACGGGAGAAATGTGCGAGGTCCTATGAGTATTCTTAAGGAATTATTTTCCAACGCGAAGCTCGAGCAAGAAATCAAATCGTCTTACGCCTACGTGATGGATATGCGCGAGCGCCTAGAATACTGTTCTGGCTTAGCTCGAGAGAACGCCGAGAATAATTTAGGCAAATATCGGGACTACTTCGATATGAAAGCAAAGGCTCGAAAATTAAAGGCAGGAGATGAAGTCTTATTATTGCTCCCGACCGAAAATAATAAGTTATGGGCTCAGTGGAAGGGACCGTTCGAAGTAATCGAGGCACGGGGTCCAGTCGATTACTTGATAGATACCCCAACAGGGCGAAGAACCTATCACATAAACATGCTAAAAAAATATCACCGCCGCGCGTGCATAAAGAATATTACCCTTCTAGACGAAGAAGAACCGATGGATGCCGTTTACCCGGGTACGCCCCTGCAAGTCATACACACCGTGTGTGTGGAACAAGAGGAGGAATACGAACTTCCCTCGCTCTCACCTACCCCGGAAGACCCTCGGGTGGATCTAAAGATAAATCCCCACTTAGAAATTCAACAAAAAGCGGAAATGTTGAACTTGCTCATGGAATTCCCAGAAGTCATTTCTGAAAACCCCGGATGTGCCAAGGATTTTATCCATGAAATAAAACTAAAAACTAATTCAGTGGTTCGGAGCAAACCATATCCGTTACCGATCCACCTACGAGAAGCCTTCAATAAGGAAGTCCGGAATTTACTAAAATTGGGAATTTTAGAGCCATCGGAGTCCGATTATTGCTCCCCCATAGTAATGGTTAAGAAACCGGATCAATCATTTCGGATGTGCGTGGATTTCCGAAAATTGAATTCAGTTACCGTTTTCGACGCCGAGCGCATCCCACTAATAGATCAAAATCTCCATTTATTTGAAGACGCTAAATTCATCACCGAATTGGATTTGTGTAAAGCGTACTATCAAATACCTCTCGCTAAGGAGTCCAAAAAACTGACGGCTTTTGCGACCGAGAGAGGTCTGTTACAGTTTACCAGGCTACCCTTCGGACTACTTACAGCCGGTAGCAATTATAATAGGATGATGAGGCGAATTATCGCTGGACTAAGTGACGTGTCGTTTTACTTCGACAACGTGTACGTAGCTACCCGTACATGGGAGTCACACTTACACGCCTTACGCTCATTGCTGGAGAAATTGAAGGAGCAAGGTCTAACCGCCGGACCGACCAAGTGTTATTTTGCCTACGAATCCATTGACTACCTGGGATTCAAAATAGGACAAAAACACTTGACTACCCAGCAAGAAAAAGTGGACGCCATAGTCAAGATGCCCCGGCCGAAAACAAAGAAACAACTCCGATCGTTTATGGGAGCGGCCTCGTTCTATAGGCGTTTTGTACCACACTTCGCTTCCATTGCGGCCCCACTTAATGATTTGTTAAAAAAGACAGCTTCAGACCCTGTCACGTGGAACCCCCATGCAATAACTCAGTTGGAGGTTCTAAAAGGAAAATTCGTAACTGCGCCCATTCTTCGCTTACCAAATCCCAACAAGATCTTCGGCCTTCGCACGGACGCTAGTCGGGACGGGTTAGGCGGAGTATTGCTTCAATACGAAGATGACGAAACAGCCTATTCCATAGCTTATGTCAGTAGGAAACTGTTGAGTAGAGAAAAAGCCTACGCTACTATCGAAATCGAAGCTTTGGCCATAATATGGTCCATAGGTAAATTCAAATATTATCTAATAGGGCGCGAGTTTAAGTTGGAATGCGACCATAAACCGTTGTCATACTTAGGTAAAAATAAGTGTAAGAATGGAAGACTCCTGAGATGGAGTTTACTCTTGATGTAGTACCAGTACTCCATTCACTATATAAAAGGTTCCAACAATTGTATGGCCGACTCGTTAAGTCGGAACCCTGTCGACGATTAAGGAGCAGCCCAACTATTGTATTATAGCAAAGTTAAGTGTAAATCAGTAGAAATGTAAGTAAGTAGGGGCGAGTAACCCCCTAGTGGTAGGTAAGAAAATCTTAAGTTGGCACAGTAATATAGGAATTAATGTAAGGTCAGGTGAAATGTTATCGAGGCATTCCCGAGTGAACTAGAATTTATTGTATAATATAATGTTCCGTAAGTTACCCATGTATATTATTGTAAGCGTCGGATTGGAACCCCCCCCCCCCTTCCGTTATTTTCTTAAGGATAGAGGTAAATGTGGAGAAATGGCTACATTAAGCATCCTGGAGAAGTATAAGTACATTCAAGCCCCCCCCCTTCATGAGGAGAAGCGTGGGAAAGGTAGCCGGCGAAAATGCTTACCATGTGTGATCTCCCCGCCGCTGTGGGCAGTTGGAGCTAACATATGTTTGAAGGCGACCACCTAAGGTCCTTAAACGACGCTCTAACGATCGAATTACCTACGAGACCCATAAACCCGTGGTTATGGAAAAAAAGCGGTGCGAGTCAGAAGGCACGCCAAGTAGCGGTGCGGTTGCGAGCCTATAATTTGCGAGATGACTTGGGCACCCCAGTGCCACCTCAGGAATTCTCGCTCTCCCCAGATGCTAACTCACCATTCGTCCCCCCCCCCTTTTTGCATCTGTGGCCTGGTCACTTCCCCCTTTAGATGGGGCGGCAATCCGCCTATAAATAAGCCCCGCAAAGAAAGAGAAGATGATTATCTGAAGTGGATACGCCAGAGTAGGATTAGGTCGTGAAGATCGATCCATCGACCAGACAAGAAGATTATTAGAAGTCGATTCGCCAGAAGAAAGATTAGTTCGTAAAGATTGATCCTTCAGCCATACAAGACTATTTCCGTGAGGAACGATAGGATCAGATTGAGAAAATCGATCCCCCCTTTCATGGCCGTATTAACCTAAATAGGCAAGTTTTATATCGGTGCCATACCGAAGAAGCCTGTTCCGTCTGCAAAGAAGTCTGACTGAAGAAAAATAAAGCCGCTCACACTCGAGTGATTCTCACATCTCAAGCCCCGTAAGAGTGAGAGGAGAAGAACCCTGCCCCAACGAGCTCCCGTTCGTTAATTACGTGGCAGAATCAGCCCCCGTCACAGGCGACAAGCAATCCATCCTCGAAAATTTCAACCAGCGGCCACACCACTTCAAAGCGAGAGATAAGTCCTCCAGCGACATCCGGCAATCCCTAATACCTACCTGTAAGTTAACAATAACATTTATATCTCTATTGCGATAGTAGAAGTTTAGTACGTCCCACGTTTTAAAGGAGAGTAGAAACCATTATTCTTGAACCTAGGTCATATGTGTTTGTAGATGACAGTACGTTAATTTAATGTTTTATGCTAATCAAATAGGGTCGTGATAAAAATACTAATTGGCAATTGGTATGTTTACTGCAAGCCTACTTGTTTATGTTTTGTCATTTAAAATTCTTTGAGGCCAAATATAGAAATGTGTTTACTGTTGGTTTGTAATATTTAATTTAAAATACATGTTTATTTTGGTAGATTCTGGTGTTTCCTCTTATCCTTAGGTGTTTAAAAATAGCTCTTCCTTAAGGACTAAACCACTAAAATAGCACTCTTAGAACAAAGCCTACTTCATCATAGAAGTAACTCACGCCCCTTAAAGCATACCGCTACTAAAAGGGTGTCAAAAAGTAGAGGGATCAAAACCAACGGTCATTCTACGACAATTGAATACTTTCCCAAAACCTTTAAAATGGCAAAGATGATCTTCCTACCGAAGTCGGGCAATCCAAAACACCAAGTCCGAAGCTACTGCCCGAGCTCGCTCCTGGAATTTCTAGGTAAAGTCTTAGAAAAACTCCTAAACGACAGGTTAATTAAACACCTTACTTGAAATAACCTGTACAACCCACAACAATACGGGTTCAGGAGCAAGCGAGGAACGGATACCGCGCTAGCGATTCTAACAGAGGAAATCAGCACAAAAAAAGCGCGAGGCAAAAGAGTAGACATAGTACTCCACGATGTTGCTGAAGCCTTCGAAAAGGTGTGGTTGCCTGGCCTAAAAGCCCAGATCTGTTGCCTTAACCTGTAAATAATTTTTTCAAAACTGTATTTAACTACCTGGATGAAAGAAAAGCCGTACTACAAATAATCGGCCAAACAGGCAACCATATCGACCTGCAAACGGGTGTCACCCCAGAGAGGATGCCTCTCTCCAACTCTGCACACTGTTTACAAAGATAAATTCAAATTAATACCCGCAAACAGACGGAAAATAGCTGCAGTGCGAGTCGATGGAGAAGCATATCCATACTCCACGAAAGAACGCGTCCTCGGTCTAAAAATAACAACAGGGGGTACAACTGCCACATAACGTAGAAAATCCACGAAACGAAAATTACCATGTCGGCGCTGCACAGATTCAAAAACTTATGCAATAAAAACAAAAGAAAATTATATAAGGCCTTAGTTCGTCCCAAGCTCCTTCACCCAATAGTACCGATGAATACGTTAAGTAATTCACAATTAAAAAAGGTCCAACTTATTCAAAATCAAGCCACAAGATTCATCACAAGCTCAAAAAGACAGGATCGCATACCATCAGAGGAAGTCCATCGAAAAACTGCAATAGAACTCGTAAATATAACCCCACAAAAACGAACAACAAAACTGTGAAAAAATATAAAAAACATAATTTCCTCAAATAAAATTAACCGAATAATATTACCGGAAAACGAAATCCGACAAAAGCACTACAAACAGCGTTTTAACGGCAGCTTGAAAAGAAACCTTATACAATATCAACCCAATCTATAGATAAAATACAAGATTACCGATGAAGACTACCGACCATACAATCAATATGAGAAACCGAATAAAACTACCGATACAAACAAAATGAGAAACCAGATGAGTAAAAGAATTATCGATATTAACAAGGAGGACCAATTAAAATTTAATAAATAAATATATATATATATATATATATATATATATATATATATATATATATATATTAATAATAATAATAATAAAAACTACTGTAAAAAAGCGAAAAAAGCACAAAAAACAACAAAAACTAATAAATACCCCCCAAAATAAAGATGCTCGATAGAGTAAAAAGAAAACAAAGGCTCGAATGCTAAATTTGTATACCTATTTCACTTAAAATCACATCAAAAAGCCAAGCGTAGCCAGGCAGCCTGGTACAAATCATTATCATCCTCACCTTATAACCCTCATCGCCATGACTAGAAATATCAACCGCAGCAAAGTCCACTCAAATTTGGTCCCTTCTAAAAACTAACAATACCATAGGTGCAATATATTAGCTTAGAATAGGAAACAGGGTATCTTGCAAAGCTAGGGCAAAAGATTTGGCAGATGCAAATTTACTCCATTGTACTCTCAAAAGTCTAAATAATATTATGAAAATATCCCATGAGGGCAACTCCTACCAACAATTCACAAGTTTTCAAGTAGAATAAAGAGCCACGGATACTAACTAGTGAGTAAGAGGCACGTTCACCATGATCACATATTGGGTCAATGGTCTGAAGTCTCCCTAAATCTCTATCCAATCGAGAACATATGGGTGCTTCTAATAAAGACGAGTCGAAAAGCGGAAGCCCGCAAATTATGACAACCCACATTGATATTAAGCGAAAAATGGAGAAGCATCGATCAGGATTTGCCCCTAAAATTGACATAAAGCCAAAATGAACTCAAGATATCCATCAGGTTTAACTTTTTTGCCGGAGGGATTAGAAAACTGATTAAATTCAGGATATCATTTTGATTGTTCTGTAGGACGCCCCAGGAACTTACAAAGAGGTAGTAGTTAAACAATCTAAATTAATGAATAACTTGTTGGAGACAAAGTTTACCCATGCTAAAGGTTTTGCCTCGCGCTGTACTCATTAAGTCTTAACTAATAGTTAGAGAAGTTAGCGAATATAACCGCTTTTTCACAATAATCATTATAAAATGAGCTATGAATTAGTTTAGTCTAGGCACATTTATATTTTGGATACCTCCTTGCTTTCTAAGATCTTATTTAGGTATATATATTAGTATACTTGGAATCTATTAATTTTGTAGTTCTCGTTTGTTAACATTCATTCGAATTAAACATGAAAATCATAATGAACGCAACTTAAACGGGTACAAGCATATCGAAAAATAGCCCCTATAAAAACAAATTAGACTATCTTGCGCCAAAGGAGCTCGCACATAAGAAAAACTATTGATTCCTGGCAAACTTTATATGTATAGGGAGAACCTAAAACAAGATGAAATTTATAATGCAACAGGAAATTAAAAGGAAAAAAGATACTTCAAAGGCTTTAATACCGACTAGAAGATGTTTCCGCAAGTTTGAGTACCTATTTAAAAACTGCATTCTTATTAATGTCGTTTATCGCTATACCGGCTTACACTACACCGAAATGGTGGATATAATTTTGTCTAACCTATTTTCACAAGTCCTGGCATTCGATTCCACGCGCTGAATATCTCATACAAGAATTAATTGCAATTTGCCTTACTAGAGGTTCTTTTTGCCTCCAGCTCCAATCCATTTCCACGAGCAGGATTTTCAATAATAGAAAAAAAGCTTCCAATAATCCAGGTTGTTAACGCCATTTCATGTTTTAAAAAAAGTATTATTTTTACTTTTAGCCCTCTTGCTAAGAATTTCACAATCTTTGTGCCTAACTCCTGGTATTAATTTATTTGCCCTAGTCTCCAGTTCCCTCACTTGCTTACCTCCAAAGCGAAAGAGAGGCATCCCGTGGATTGCGCCTTTAATCAATACCTAAAAAAAAAAATATCTCAAAAAATGATAAGTTTGCCTTGATTTTCCAAGAGCGGCTACAATGAAAATTAATTAAAAATGCCTCCACCAGGCGATCTTTTCAGCACAAATGAGGTGCGAATATAATGTCAAATCTTTCCTTAATTTATATGGGAAGCGATTTAATTAAGTGGTTAAAATGGAAAAAGGGCTTTCTCTTATAAACACTCTTTTAATTTGGGGAATGTCTTTTAATTTCATGACTTAATTAGAAAAAAAGGACTGAGTCTTTAGGTGCGATATGTTGGGCACATATGCTTTGAGCGAAGACAACTGCCTAAGAATCCTTATTATATTTAAGCAGAGGAGGTCCATGGGGAAATAAGGAAACGAACCGAAAACGAAGCAGGAGAAAATGAATAAAAGAAAAGTAAAGGAAACTAAGAACAAAATAAGAGCACGAAAAGAAAAAGTAAGCTAAAAGAAAAATTAAGATTGGGCTGTCGTAAAGATTTTTAACAAATCATTTGAGGACTGGCCTCAAGCAGAGAGTTTTTGGATTGCTAAACATGTTGTTAATGACCTAAAAGTTGTTAATGACATTGCTGAAAGAACAGTTACGTTCATGGAGGAAGACAACAAATTGCTAACTAATGACGAGGAACAAAATCTATTTGAAACAAGTAGTGTCGAACCGCAGAAAAAAGTTCACTGACAAATCAAAGAAGACCATAATTGCTGCTGCTTCAAATGAAAACCACTTCCAATAAAAGTGAAAAAGAAAGTGGTATGGTAGGGCTACTGGGCAACTTTCAATATAAAAATAAGAAACGCTGTGCTTTCTGTACCTCCTGTTCTGAGTGCCATGGAAATCAGCAATATTCAAGTGCTGGGTGCCACCTTTAAATATTCATTTTTTGATCTAAGAAGATTTTCAAAATAGTTTTTCAACTAAAATAAATCAAATAGGATGGTATCTTATAAAATTGGAAATATTTTTGGGCAGGAAGCCACTGAGGAAAAATAACCCAAGCATTCTTTCTAATTCCTTTTCTTTACAAGTAACAACTTTTTGAGCTTCTAAGTACTTAAAAACATTGGTGGATTGGAATAAACTGGTGAAATTAGGCTAGAGGCTCAATTCATTTTATGAATTAATGAAACTCTCCTTCCAATAATTATTACCAAACTTAGTTGGGATTGAAAGTTTTTGATGAAGATATAGTAAAGGACATTATTTTACACACCTTGAATCAATGCGATCAAATATTTCAGCTGATGCTTTACTAGCAATGTCTATTGGATATTGTTTGGTAGGTTGCGTTTACTATATAACAGAAAAGGAACAGCTGAGGTAACTGAATTAAAAGTTGACTTTAATGGATACAGTTGGCTTATATGACCTATTATAGGAAAATGCTACTTTTTAAACAAAAAATGACATCGTCTTAGGAGTAATTCCCATATGAGAAGATAGACGGACATCCAACGATCGAAGTGTTTTCCATTCTATATATGACGCCTAGAAAATCTTTGTAGGTATCGGATCTTAATGGCGCAGACTCATACTGACACTATTAAAGGCCTTCTAGTGGCCATCTTCTAGATCTAGAGCAACACAAACTCCTCCTTCAAGCAATTAATTTGGCCCTCCGTATTAAGTCTGAGGCCACCGGGAAAGATAAACGGAATGTGAACTTCATTACTGACCACCCAAACCCATAATGTGGACTGGGAATATGGTCTTTATGGTCATCAGTACATATTTGCGGGACAAAGCAAACCAGCGGTTGTTTTGTTAATTCACCACTTGGTCCTAACTAATATTCCTCTCGTTTGAGAACAAAGGTATGCCAGCCCTGAGGGGATGCTTCAGGTTGTTCACAAGGTTCGCAGCCCGTTCCCTCCGCTTTGAATTGATCTTCTGCGACTGAAACTGGCCCTCTCTAATCTTGTATTATATGAGTAGTAGCAGATATCTTCATGCAATCAGTGCCCTGATAACAGAATGATACTCTCTTGTGCCTGGCTATGGAGCACATTTACTTGTTGAGATCGATTTCAATGATCGATTAGAACTCCGTGACAAGGTATCGAAACATTTAGAGTGAGGTTTTCGAGCTAGCTTACCTTCGTAATCACAGCCTCACTCATCCAATTCTTTCAGATCCGCTTTATTGTACTCAGTAAGACACCCAAGTACTAATAGATCTTCATTTTGGAGCCCCCGGCGTGAATTTAAACCACCATAGCTTTCCCGCTCCAATTTTTTGGAGAAGTGATATTAGCCGGGATATTGCTTCTTTCATAGACGATGCACAACTGAGTCTTCCTTTATAGATAAAAAGAGATAACTGACAGTGGACAAAAAAGCATGCGTAGAATTCAGAGTTGATAAGGGCGCCAAATTACCCACTGCACTTATTCATCAGTACATAAGGCAGGGTAACTATTACACTGGTTTACAAGGTTTTTCTTGCTTAGGAATTGGACATCATTCCTGTAAGAAATCAGTCTCTTGAATCGAAAAATTACCTTCATTTTGATTTATCAGGTCTAGTGTCTAAGTTATTGAACATCTACATATATTAGGTTTGAGTCAAAGTTCCTATGTTAATAATCTGTGTGTGAGTCAATGTCCATATGTATATAAGTATATGTGGGAGTTAATAGACATATGTATATGTAATAAGTGTGTATATGTTATAAATTAGTCACTATGTATGTGTGTAGGTCCACTAAACTAGATTCTTACTTTATCCAAATTCTAATTATTTTTCTTTTTTTCCGATTTTTTAGATGTCGCGGTGAACTAAGCAATAGAAATTGACCAAGATGTCCTCTGCAAAAAGGTGTTGCGTTAGTTCTCCAAATGTGTTATGGAAACACAAAAGTGAAAACTATAAAGACCTATTTAGCAACTTGATATCAACTTTTTGTGATATTGGCGCGAATATGAGCATTTCCTTTTTAGTCATCTTGATCGTTTTAATGAAAATCTCGGAGATGTTAGCGACAAACAAGGTGAACGATTCCATCAGGATATCAAAGAGATGGAAACTCTTGACCAACAACCTTGGGACGCTGTGATGATAGCAGACTATTGCTGATTTTGGAAATGAGATACTTCTGTTACTCAACATCAACAGTGCGCAAAAAAGCGTAAATTTATCCCTGAATTTTCTGCCAAAAATCTTTGCCAACGTACATTTTCAATTTTTAATTTTTGCTTGTGTTTTGTTTGTTTATGTTTTATGTTCTCTTAATTGTTTCATATTAATTGCCTCTTGTAGAACTAAAATATTTAGAATAAAGAAACAGTCTTGTTTAATTGCACTAAAACCCACTTATATCAACTCATGTACACCTTTAGAAATGGAGAGACAGAAAATTATACCTGATGGAGTAAAACTAAAGTTATTTTAGAATTTATCAGGCAAAATCAATTAAGAATTCGTTGAAATTTTTCAGGCCCCAGAAAAAAAATTTTTGTTGTCCAGTGTTTGTAGTAAAGTAAGGTTTTAGTTTCCTTCAGAGGAGATGGTAACCACAGTGTAACAAAGTTTGAATGGTTGACAGCTTCTAACTGAGATACAAGAGCTGAAAAAGCCAATCTATTATTCATGAATGGAGGATTAAGGAATTTGTAGTAGCATTGGAATTCTCAGTCTTAATAATAAGGTCTAAAAATGGCAAGTTAAATTTTTTTTCTATTTCCAATATATATGAATGTGATGTTTGGATGCAATGTATTGAAAGAAAGATACAGCTTGCTTGACCTTTACATTGGAAAACTCTAAATGAAAACTACACAAAACGCTCATAGAACAGAGGACGTCACTCAGGTCGAGACTATAGGCACACTAGAGGTTTATAAAAACCTTTAAAAATAATACCATGGTTAAGCAGAAAGAAATTCTGAGTATAATCGCCCATTAATAAGTAAATTATATATATGGAATAAACCTTAAATATAAATAGAAACAGGAAAGGTAGCTCTAGTTTAAGTGCAGCTGTACGTCTATCACCTGTATAAAGAGGTAATTAAAGCTAACGAAAATATGTAGACAGATTGTGTGTATAATGAGCTCCTGCCCACCTTAGACCCTATCCAAGAGTGATGGAATTGCGTAAACCTAGTATCTTGGGATGTGGGCAGGAGGAACGAATTAAACATGATCTTCTTCCCCAAAAATAGCTAAGGGAGGACGGGAGGAGACAAACCTCCTCAGCTTAACCTAAAGTTCACGGCAAATTGACTGAAATATATTGACCTTCGGATCTAAATTGAGGGAGTCGACGAGTTTCCCTACAAGCAAAAAGTTTTTATGGGGGATGCGGATTTCTGAATTAGAGGGGAGTGGTTGGCTATTAGCCATAGAAAGTGCCAAAAACGCTCAGGGCTTAGGGGACTTATTCGAGAAGCTACGACATGGAATATAAGTCCTCTTATCTTTCCTTGAGTCCTTTCGCTGACTATGCGCTTTAAAGCTGGTATTCCGTCATCTTTTAAATCGAAGCAGCCATTTGCTGTGCATTTACTCTTGTATGATAGGCTTAATGTTACCTTAACTGTGCTTTATCTCCACTTTTTCGGCTAAAAAATGGACGTCATGTAGATTCGTTCAACGAAACAGTTGTTCGTTCAAGTAGCACTAGTTCCAGCAATCCTTCAAGAGAAACAGTAGAAGATTTATCCCATAAACCAAAACTCTCAACATCAAAAGGTCCCCCAAAGAAAAAGGCTAAAATATTGAGCTAAAATATACCTTCCTTCTTGGATATTGCCAAGATGAGTAACCGTTCACCTTTTCTTATTATCATTTATACCATTTTGAGTATAGGAAAGAGCCCCGAAGAGAAAAATGTCAGTTAGTATACTATCCGTCGAGCTTGACAAATATCAAGAAAGACATTCAGTGAGAACTTGAAAAACATTTTCAAACTGAGAATTCCTTAATAGTTCATTGGGATAGAAAACTTCTTGAAGACTTATCAGGAGAAGAAGTGGTGGATCGCCTGACAATTTTAATATCAGGTAGTGGTACAGAACAGCTACTTGGACTGGAATCAATTCCTTTAGGCACTGGCAAACATATGGCTGAATCATTTCATCAAATGATGTTTGACTGGAAAATCAGACATAAAGGGAAAGGTGTATGTTTTGACCAAACTGTTTCAAATACAGATCGTATCAAGACCTTTCATTATTTTCCCCAAAACTTGCATGAAACAGCTACATCATGCATGGCCTTGAAACAGTTAGCGCAGATCTAGTTCTGATCTGATTTTGCACATCGACATCATTTTTTGACATGGCTTAGATGGCGGCAGTGGCAATACCTCCATACAAATGACACGAATACCTTTATTGGTGGCTATACAGGACAAATAGCAGTGACAAAAAGCACGGAAGGTTTATCTGACCATTTTTTATTGTTGATTGTTGAATCAGTGAATGAAGTGATTTAATGATGAGATTTATGATGGATTAGATCAAACAAGAGACAAATATAAGAATCAGAAGATTATAATTTTTAGGGGTGATATAAATGCAAACGAGTGTGAAGGTGATTAAGAAGAGGCGGTAAGAATTTTTAGAGTCGGAGAGAGGAATAAGAGAGGAGAAAGATGGGTAAATTGGTGTACAGAAAAATAGAAAATGCTGATGAATACATGGTCCAGGCAGCATCCATGAAGACTGTGAACATGGAAGTCCCCTGAAGACAGAACAATTAGTTGAAAAGATTACGGGATAATTAATAGAAGATAGAGAAATGCTATTACAAAAGTGAAAACATATTTAAGTAGCAGATTATGATAGCGATCACGTTAAAGTTGTAGCAGACATCTAGGTGAGATCAAATAAGGGGAGGAGAGAAGAAGATAAACCAAGAAGAGATGTACATGTGCTGGGGAGAGAAGAAGTTAAACAAAGAAGAGATGTACATGACCTGAGGAGAGAAGTTAAACCAATAATAGATATACTCGTACTTGTGCTGAGGAGAAATGAAGAATTAAAACAGAGGTATAGAGTGACCGTGGAAAATAAATACGATATGTTGAGGGGTAAATGTGACAAAATTGATCCTGGCCAATAGTGGAAGAGATTAAGTGATACAACAAAAGAAGGCAATCTAAATGTACTTCCAGAAAACAGGAGAAGAAAAAACAACTGGATCAATGAGAAAATATTTGACTTGATGAATTAAAGAAAAACTACTAAAGGCAGATATGACAATGCATACAGAGAACTAAATATACAAATCGAGAGAAAGTATATACAAGCAAAGGAGAAGTGCCTAGATGAGCAATGTTAATAAATAAAAGATTATGAAAAGAGAGATTCAGAATGAAATAGGATAAGATTCGGGAAATAACAAAGAAAAGAGGTATTAATGGAAAAGCTATTGAAGAAAAAGATGGCGAGGTACTTATGGAAACAGAAGCAATTAAGGAAAGATGGGAGGAATATATAAGAGAACTATTTGAAGATGATAGACAAGAAGAGAGAGAGGAAGAAGAAAACCCAGGCTCTCTAGATGGAGAACAAAAAGAAATGGAGGAAGAGGTGAAATATGCTATGAGTAGGCTGAAGAAAGTGAAAGCTGGTGGAGAAGATGAGATCATGGTGGAGATGTTAGAGGCATTAAGAGAATTTGCAATAAAGAATATTACAGTTTTGGTTAATCAAATTTATAATGCGGGTGCAATACCTGAACAGATGTGCAATTCAATGTTTATTCCATTACCAAAGAAAACGGAACACTGGAATGCAGTAAGGACCGCACGATTAGTATGATGAACCAAGTAGCAAAGATAATCAACAGAATAAAGAATAAAGTTGGAGAATAGGTATACTGGGAACATTATGGTTTCATGGAAGGCAAGAGAACAACTAATGCGATATTTGTGATGTGATCATTTTGGAAAGAATGATCGAAAAAACAAAGAAATGTTTTCCTTTGTTTTATTGACTGTAAACTGGCTTTCGTTAAAGTAAGGCATGAGGAATTGATAAGGAAGCTGAAAGGGTTGAACATCGATAGGAGAGAAATGAGAGTAATAAGAAATTTACATATATTGAAATCAGAAACCTTCAGTTAGAGTGTAGGAAGATAAAACAGAGTATCAGACCATAAGGAGAGGAGTACCTTAGGGATGTGTTATGTCCCCTGATCTGTTCAAACTATAGGGATTGAATAAGTCAACCTAGGAAGTTACAATATCAACCATATTAGGTACGCAGATGACATTGTGTTGGTGGGGGATTCCGAAGAAATGTTGCGACATTTGTTGGATGTGACGATGAGGACGAGCGAGGAGAAAGGGTTGAAGGGAAATATGGACAAAGCCAAAGTGTTGGTGGCATCTAGGAGGAATACACCCAGAGCAAGAATAGAGGCAAGAGGAATGAAAATAGAGCAGGTAGAAAAATTTTCGTATCTAGGGAGTTTGAGAAGAGAAGAGTGCAGATGCGAAAAGGAAATTAGAACGAGAATTGGCATTGCAAAGAGTGAATTTAGAAGAATGAAGGCATATCTGATTAATACAAAGTTATCTACGAGAATCAGAAAGCGGGCAGCAAAAACCTTTGTGGGGCCAACATTGTGGACAGTGAACAGGAAGATGCAAAAAACGAGGTAAGCCTACGAAATGTGGTTATTGGGAATAATTCTGAAGATAGCATGGACAGCAAGACGAACTAATAACGACGTGCTAAGAAAATTGGGAGTGGAGAGGAAAATGATGAAAACAGTAAGAAGAAATAGCAAGAAGACGACACAGAGAAAAACCTCTGTACGGTGTGACGAGAGTGGCATTAGGACATAAGCCTGAAGATTTTTTTCTGCTAAAATGGTACAGAGTCAGATGCCACTCCATGGTTGCCAAAGTCGAGGTAGATGTGGGACGTTGGTAAGGTAAGGTGGTTTTTGTAGGTTGTCTCTAGTTTTACAACCTGATTTCTCGGGACAAGTTTCCTGTTGTAATGTGTCATGGTTTCCTTTAAAATGAGCCTCTTGGTTGATATCGGCGTATCTTATAAGTTGGTTTCAGGCGCAAGATGTGCAGCCATTCTGCTGGTTGCATCGAGAGATTTACGGGCTCTCCCTTCATCCATGTTTACAGATCTATCTGCAACAATATATCTTCCGTACCTTTTTAGTACTGTACACGCGACTATATAAGTTACAATGTCGGTCCTTAGGTTGGATGGTAACCATCTTACTTTCCAATTAGTTTTTTGGCAATAACATCCTAGCTATTCGTTTGATTCTAACGAAATTTGAAACCCTTATGTTGTTTTACATTCTGTTTCGAAGGGTATAATTGTCAAGGTCTTCTTAAGATTAGCAGGGTAATTATTATGTGATACCATTGTAATGATTTGGCCGATTCTAACGAAATTTGAAACCCTTATGTTGTTTTACATTCTGTTTCGAATGGTATAATTGAAAAGGTCTTTCCAAGGTTAGCTCGAGAATTATTTGGCAATAGCTTTATAACTATTCGCTCGATTCTAACGAAATTTAAAATCCTTATGTTGTTTTAGATTCTGCTTCGAATGGTATAATTGCCAAGGTCTTTCAAAAATTAGCAAAGGAATTATGATGCGATACCATTGTAACTATTCGGCCGATTCTAACGAAATTTGAAACCCTTATGTTGTCTTACATTCTGCTTTGAATGGTGTAATTGTCAAGGCCTTTTCAAGGATAGAACGGTGTGATAGAACGAGTTGAATCTGTGTTAAATTCAACTCCTATCCCATATTAGTTAAAACCTCGAGGAGGCCCACGTGCATCTTCGATTCGAGGCTTGGAGTCTTATCAACAGCTACCGGACGCCAATGTTTAAACAAGGAGGTTATCGTCCCCCCCGTTCGCCCCCATACGCCGACCTCGCCAGATCGAGTTAGGCTTATGGACAGATAAGGCATTTTTCTCCGGCCCAGCTGTGCGTTCCCTCGAAGCTTCCACCCCATTCTCCCCCACGCCAAGGAGATGTCCTGGCTATTTATATGGACTCTTTACCACTAAGATCAGATTGGAGATCCAGATTTTGTTCGCGAAACATCACCACGACCCTCTCTCCCTTTGTGCGCCAAGGGACCTCGACCTCGAGATTCAACATCACTTGTCCAGAAGGAGGACAATATTCCTTGAGTGCCAAAGGTTCGAGCCTTTAGTGACGCCAAGTCCCCAAGGCATCCCCCCCCTGTTGTTCAAGGAGAACAACATTAGAACAGCCATTGTTCGTTTTGAGCCCTTCGCCAAGAAACGGTTCTCACCCCCCCTGTTGTTCAAGGAGAACAACATTAGAACAGCCATTGTTCTTGAGCCCATAGACAAGAGACGGTTCTCATCCCCCCCCCTTTGTTCAGTAGAGAACAACCTAGAACAGCCATTGTTCATTTTGAGCCCTTCGCCAAGAAACGGTTCTCATCCCCCCCTGTTGTTCAAGGAGAACAACATTAGAACAGCCATTGTTCGTTTTGAGCCCTTCGCCAAGAAACGGTTCTCACCCCCCCTGTTGTTCAAAGGAGAACAACATTAGAACAGCCATTGTTCTTGAGCCCGTAGACAAGAGGCGGTTCTCATCCCCCCCCTTTGTTCAGAAGAGAACAACCTAGAACAGCCATTGTTCGTTTTGAGCCCTTCGCCAAGAAACGGTTCTCATCCCCCCCTGTTGTTCAAGGAGAACAACATTAGAACAGCCATTGTTCGTTTTGAGCCCTTCGCCAAGAAACGGTTCTCACCCCCCCTGTTGTTCAAAGGAGAACAACATTAGAACAGCCATTGTTCTTGAGCCCGTAGACAAGAGACGGTTCTCATCCCCCCCTTTGTTCAGAAGAGAACAACCTAGAACAGCCATTGTTCGTCAAGCCGTTCGTCGAGTAACGGTTCTCCTTTCCAAGACGCCACGTCAGGATCCTTTTATCCCCCCCCTTCGGCTGGAACTCGCCAGCGGACCGAATATTCCTTCAAGTACCTTCCACTGCACCCTAATGAAGTTACGTAAGCCAAGCGTCACCTTTTGAGTACTGATCCCTTATTTGTCAATTCTATCCTGTGCTTTAAATGGTTTATCGAACCATCCCATCTCTTTAACTCCATATTTGTTTTACCTTTTTTGATCCCTTAAATCCTTGGATTAGCCCGAGTCTCCACGACCCTTTCCATTCTGTTTGTCAATATTTTCCGTTTTTGTGTTTTGTTTATAGTTATTATTAATAAAACTCTATTTTATTAATGATAGCAATATTATTATCCTTGAGCTCAGTTCCACTTCTTAAGCATTTTGAAGATATATAATATCGGCCGCCAGACAGTAAAACGCACTCTAAAGATAATTAAGGAAGTTCCCTCAACGAATAGTGTTATATATAGTATCGTCGGGAGTCATTCTACGACAAACGGGAATTATTGAATGTTTTGAGGGGTTTTAGAGCATAAGTCAGAATATATATCAGAACACGCGATCTTGTTTCTTTATACATCTTCACCGCTGTCATTACCGATCTCTCGCTACAAACTTTCTATAATTAAGTAGTAATAAAGACTGATAATCAGATTATATGTAAAAAACTTCTCTGTATAGTTTCGTTAGTGTAAGTATGAATTTCGGCTTCTTTGTGTCAACGTGCAATTTTTATGTCGCTTTTGCGTTCTTTAATATCCATCTGTGCAACGGCTTTTTCGGCCATCTCATACACATCTATTTATTATATATATATATATATATATATATATATATATATATATATATATATATATATATATATATATATATATATATATATCTAAGCTAGTAACCTCCAAGGAATTTTTATACCTCATCTTCTTACCCGCTCACAATTTAAAGGCTCATCTGGGTTTGAAGGGGTGACGCTTTGGGCGAAGTAGAGTCACTGTGCCTGGTAGCTCAGCGGTAGAGCATCTGACCTGGATTCAGCAGACCCGGGTTCGAGTCCCGGCCAGGAATTTCAAACTTTTTTCCCCTGGCGTTATCTCTGTCTTCTCGGTAAAGGATTGCCTTCATTGTGCTGCTCTCTATGATTCTGGTCTTCTTCTAATTTCCCTTTCTCTTCCCTCTAAAAAACTCCTGTTTCTTGTCTCATTGCTCATTCCATCAAATTTCTCTTTCCTGTACTATATTGTAATATAGTCTGCAATGCAAGGTTTCTGCACCTTTATTTCTGTCTTCAAAATTGTTTTGAAAGGCAGAAAATAAATATGGCGAAAGCTCTGTGGTGGTTGTTATCACCCGCAGAACTTGCATTTGTTCCTTCTTCTTTGTATGTGACTTGGGGATGAGCCTTTAAATTGTGAGCGGGTAAGAAGATGAGGTATAAAAATTCCTTGGAGGTTACTAGCTTAGAGAGGTACTGGGTTTGATGGGGTGACGCTTTGGGCGAAGTAGATTCACTGTGCCTGGTAGCTCAGCGGTAGAGCTTCTGACCGGCAATCAGCAGACCCGGGTTCGAGTCCCGGCCAGGAATTTCAAACTTTTTTCCCCTGGCGTTATCTCTGTCTTCTCGGTAAAGGATTGCCTTCATTGTGCTGCTCTCTATGATTCTGGTCTTCTTCTAATTTCCCTTTCTCTTACCTCTAAAAAACTCCTGTTTCTTGTCTCATTGCTCATTCCGTCAAATTTCTCTTTCCTGTACTATATTGTAATATAGTCTGCAATGCAAGGTTTCTGCACCTTTATTTCTGTCTTCAAAATTGTTTTGAAAGGCAGAAAATAAATATGGCGAAAGCTCTGTGGTGGTTGTTATCACCCGCAGAACTTGCATTTGCTCCTTCCTCTTTGTATGTGACTTGGGGATGAGCCTTTAAATTGTGAGCGGGTAAGAAGATGAGGTATAAAAATTCCTTGGAGGTTACTAGCTTAGAGAGATACTGGGTTTGATGGGGTGACGCTTTGGGCGAAGTAGAGTCATTGTGCCTGGTAGCTCAGCGGTAGAGCATCTGACCGGCAATCAGCAGACCCGGGTTCGAGTCCCGGCCAGGAATTTCAAACTTTTTTCCCCTGGCGTTATCTCTGTCTTCTCGGTAAAGGATTGCCTTCATTGTGCCGCCCTCTGCTCTCTATGATTCTGGTCTTCTTCTAATGTCCCTTTCTCTTACCTGTAAAAAACTCCTGTTTCTTGTCTCATTGCTCATTCCGTCAAATTTCTCTTTCCTATATATATATATATATATATATATATTGAAGTCCACAACTGTGCAGGGTTAATAATTTTAACTTTTATTTTCTTAGTATTTCTTACAAGTTTCTTAACGGGGTCTTCAAGGCGAGGAAAAACTTCCGCGAATGACATTCTTTATTCCTAGACGTCTTTTGACCGTGTTAGGTCATCTTCAGGGAATGAACAGAAATGGAATTATTCAAAAATTGCTAAATTATCTTTCTACGCGAACAAAAGTATTACAAAAATTGGCCAATCATGGCGCGGGAAATTTTTTATTCGAAAATTAAGCGCTACAAGAAACATATAAAATTGGAAGGCTCAGATTGTTTTACTATTAAAGGAACGTTATTTGCAGTTAATACTTGACGTGCTTACGTAAAGTTTTCTCGCCGAATAATATTCGTGTTTTTCGGAATTCCTAAGTTCGATGCAAGGACCGCGAGTCGAGCCAGCCGATTTTAAAACAGCCCTCCGGTTGTCTTTGGAAAGAAAAATAATACTTTTTTTCATCTGTCACGCAAAACTGACATGAGCGCTTAAGCTCCCTACATCGTTCCCCACTGGCGGGAACCGTGCAATCGTGGACCTGGACTGCTCATAACCATCTTCCCAAATATACTAGTCGTCTGTGATGTGACATAATTGGGGGAATTGACGGAAGCTAGTTTGAGGAGTAGCCCACAGCAGAAATCAATTTCAGAGGCCCCCAGGGAAAAGGGACGGACTGCGAACTCCGTTGGTTTAGCTTTTAGATTTATCTATGGAGGTCGACTGCCCAAGATCATAGAGGGACATGCCACCTTCTCTATGCTATATAGAATGCAGTCGGAATTTAAAAAAACCCAAGAAAGCGGCACCCCTCGGGTGAAGGTAGTTGATTCGGCCTTCATCCATCATCAAGACCGCCATAATTGACCCCTTAGGAGGATCTCTTCCTGGGCCCATCCCTCATCATCCATAACCCCACTAATAGCAGTACTGGTTCAGGGAGGTACGGGACTGCACTACGGCGGGGAACACCCCTATTCTGAATTAATTTATATCTCACTCACTAAGTACATAACATCACTAACATTAAATTCATTCACATAACACGATTCAAGAAAGAAGACTTGGAAAAAAAGAAGAGGAATGACCCAGAACAAGGACCCCATCCCCCCTCAGGGGAGATGAAAACAACGAAGAGAGCCCCCTTCAGGGGGTTCCCCGGCCAAGCAGTTCTGGCCAAAGCTCAGGTGTGCCTGGTTCTTTTTGAAGAACTTAAGGTTGCACTGATCCGCTTGATCGACGTACCAAATGGCTACATTGCTCTCTGCTCGGAAACGAAGGACATGGATGAAATACTGTCCTCCCAAGGAATTGTATACCTAAAGAAGATCAAGTTTGAGGCAAGAATCCCCCCTCCCCCCGTCCAGGTGGTGGCCAATAGGAGCTTAATCTGCCGCAGAATTGAAGGCTAGATTGGAGAAAGAACCACCGAAGGAATCAAGAAGAAAATTGAGGCACAAAACACATGGCGAAGATTAAGGAATTAATCAAGTTTAATAACCACCACATATGTTTAAAATCACCTTCCAGAACACTGAGCTGGCACAGAAAACAAAAAGACATGGGCTCCTAGTCTTCAACATGAGGATTCCATCGGAGAACATTGAACAGGAAATACTTCGCAATATCCAAATGTGTTTTTCCTGTTACAAACTGGAGAGTCATACAAGCCACTCTTGCCGCAACAAGGACAAGAAGCTATGCTTAGAATGCGGCAAAAGGGACATAGAATTAAAGAATGTGCCTCAACAACCAAAAAGTGCCTAAAGTGCAACGGTGAATACTGAACATTGGCAATAAATTTCCCTAGAAGAAAGGAAATGAAAAAAAACAAATGAAGAAGAAGCTCGAGTCCGTAGTATCCAAAGCTATGCGACCGAAGCATCAAGAACTAATCAAACAGTCGTAAGTCAAGCGACGATGCAGCTCAACTCACAACTGAGCTCGAAGATTCTGACATGCGTCATCCACGCCAATATCACTAACATCAGAAGCCCAGGAAGCTACGAGAGTGAACTCAATTCACTACTACAGGAAAATAACCTGCCTACTATCAAAGTGCCCATATCGCCGGACTCACTGAAAATACTGAATATGAGCACAACCTCATCCATACGACCACGAAAAGAAGAGAAGCCGTCTATATCCGACAAAGATTTGGATGATACTGAAGAAGAATCATCAAGCGAGTCGCAACCCGAAATGGCAGAGAAAGAACTAAGAACGAGATCTCAGAGGACCTCGAGGAGTAAATCGAAGCCTCCCAGCCCACCTAGAAAACACCTACCAAAGGAGAACAAGGGCTTGGAAGTAATCCAAGAAGAAACGAATCAAAATCCATCCCCTGCTCCTCAAAAGTTCCCTAAAAGGGACCCCAGAGTGAAAAAGCGGTAGATTAGTTCTCATAATGCAAAGAGACAGCTTAAGAATCTAGAGTATCAAGACCGACGGATGGACTACAAAAAGAGTGCACTAGGGTAGTATTTTCCAACAAATCGATGCCGACATAATACTTATTTCGGAAACCGAGTTGAGAAGGATAGGGACATAATCAAGATATGGATCTATGACTCGTTGACAGTGAACCATTATTAAGAACGATACGACGGGGCAGCCATTGCGATAAAGAAGGGAATCAAATTTAAGCAACTCAGGAACTTGGAAGAATCCTACCTCACCATAGAGGTAGAGATAAGCCTGAGAAAGATGGTCGTTGCCACGGGATATCAACCCCTAAGACGCGACTATTTGCCGAACCACACTATCGCAAGTATACTCGGGTGAAGGGTCCCTACGATATTTATGAGAGACCTGAAAGCACGCTGTGCCGAGTCTGGGTATACCGGAAGCAACGGTATAGGCAGATGCTCAAATACTCTCCTGGACAGGAAAATCGTCCAGTGACTGAGCCCCGACTTTCCGACCTTCATCACGGAAAGATGCGCCACCAAGCCGGACATGTGCTTGGCCAACTTTCTCTTACCATTTAACTATCACAAGAGCCCTGAAGTGATACCTTGTAGCGACCATATAGGGTTTAATCTGCATATAAACGTTAATCCTATAATGGTACCATCGCATACAAGGAAGGATTACAGCAGGGCGTATTTGGATAATTATGAGTGAATGCTAAGAAATTACATTCCAGCGAACCTCGACGAAGCAACGCTCGAGGAAATAGACGAAGAAATGGAGCCACTAGAGACCCATATGATCGAGGCTGACAGATAGTCGATTCCCAAAAATACATACAAAACGATCTCAACATACAAATGGACAGATTGTATGAAAGGTTTACACCGTGAACTGAAAGGATTGTATCAGGTGATCATCAACACGAGAACATCCCGCGAAATAATGTAACGTATGAGAGAGATAAAGGAAGAACTAAAAATTCTAATTTACAAACAGCAAGAGGCAAAATTGAATCAAGCTATCGAAGAACTGGATAGCAGAGCAACATCGAAAGAATTCTGGGTAAAAATCAGGAGAATAAGAGTAAAGCCCCAGAATAGAGAGATGGAATTAGAAGACGACCAAGGTGAAATTAAATCAGAGGACAATGAAATGGAGGAGATTCTCAGGCAATACTGGGAACAGATTTTCAGAATCAGTGAAGAGGAAAATTAAGACTTCAACATAGATTTTGAAAATCAGATTATAGATGAGCTGAATGAGATCATTGAAAAGACGCATCCTAACCACCAAGAAAACAGGCAGGAAGGAGAAGAAGAAAGAGTGACGCTAAAAAGAACTAGCGGATGCGCTTCACTCCTTTAAGCAAAAAGCTCCAGAACGGTCAGGCTTGACAAAGTTAAACTTCGTCAAAGCACTGTGATGAGTGTGGGAAGGTTTACTTAAAATCTTTAATGACTGCCTAAATGTAGGCTACTCTTCCGACGCATACAAAACGGCAAAAATGATCTTTATAGCCAAACCTGGAAAACCAACGACGAGTTATCGCCCAATATCCCTTCTGGAAATTGGGAGCAAACTCTCAGAGAAAATACTTAACAGAAGACTCGTTGAAGACTTGGAGGAAATTTCGCTCTACAACGAACAGCAGTATGGCTTCAGAAAGAAGAGAAGCACAGAGATGACAATAAATGTCATCACGGAAAAGATTGTTAAAGCGAAGAAAAACAGGAGCTATATCGATATAGTATGCAGGGACGTGCCAAAGGCATTCGATAAGGTATGGCTAAGGGAGATGCATTACAAGATCCTCCAGCTCAAAACTTAAAAAAATACTCTGTAATTATGTCAGAAAAAGGTCGGCCTACATCAGTATAGGGCGCACGGACGGTCCCGCCTTTAATCTACAGGCAGAATTGGCTCAAGGCGGGTGCCTCAGTCCAACCTTACCAGACATACCAGAGCCAACCCACCCCTCTAGGTTGAATATCCAGTTCGCCGATGAGATAAGTCAAATCATAGTTAGTGGATATAGAAACCTGCCTTGGCAAGCTTGAAAGACTGCCGAGGAAATAATAAAAATCAACGCTTATGAATTCAAATGGAAAATCCAAACTAATGGCGACAAATTCAAGATCGTCTCATTAGGAAGAAGTAAAACAGCTGATGTGAAAGTGGAGGATACGCGTTATCCCTACACAAACGAGTGCAATGTACTCATGATGAATATCAATTCTAACGGGTATAAGAAGCACCTCAGAGAAAGGATCCAAAAAGCAACTTTGGCAGTCAGAACCCTCTACAACTTCAGAAACTTTAGCCAAAAGAACAAAAATAAACTGTATCTGATGCTAGTCAGACCCACCCTCATCTATCCCTTCGCAACTCTGTTCGGAGCCTCTAAAACAGCACAAAAAGAGTTGCAGAAGATACAAGATAAGTGTATGTATCTTATTACCAACACACAAAGGAGGGAACTGAGGAGGCAAGTAGATCTGTACAGAGCGGTGGACATTAAATCGCTCAATAGGATCTTAAAGGAAAGAGCGTCAGATATGAATAAGTAAATTACAATGTATAGCATCGAGGAAATTAGAGCACTCATAGCACAAAACCAACAAGGTCCAAGTCACGCAAGATTCCTAAGCAGCGTCAACAAGCTTGGAGACGCAATTGTCCCATTTTTTGCATAGGAATAAACTATCGACCAAACCGATGATGAAATGCAACCGATAATGACTAACCAAACCGATTTTACCTCACGACCAAAGAAGAACAAAACAACCTAGTGAAGACAACGAAGAAAAACACAAATAAAATGAAGAAAATAGGTAAGTATGGTAGACAGAACACACAAAACAAAAATACTAAGCAACCAAAGATGAATATAGCAAAACAGTTATAAAACCACACCAGACACACGTAGGAATTAATGTAGAAACAAAAGACAAAAATTACTTTAAACAACCAAACTACACGTCAAGTTAATATTCAAAACGCAAAATTGTACAAGAATCCAAAGGTTCCAATGCCTTATATTAATAGTATATATATGCATACATACATGTCTACATATATATATATATATACATTTATAAAAAAATACTAAATAAACAACAAAACAAAGAAAGAAAGAGATTAGCCTGATCTCCAGGCACCTTTGCAAATCTTGCAACTCTCAGACTTCCTTATTTAACCACTATCCCCAAGCCACCACTATTCTAATACACCACTATCTCTCATACTCACCACTTCCCAAAGACAAAAAGTCTGACTATTTTTCGCTCCGATCTAGTTCTCTGGCAAAGAATGCAAAGGAAAATCAAGTTTAAAACCATGTATCTTTTAACGGTGGTCAACTCGAGGACGCCAAGATGTCGGGTGTATGGTTTCAAGCTGAAGTTGCACGTTAATTGCCGGTTTCTTCATTTGAATGATGACGGCTTCGGTCATCCGCAATCTTCTGCGATTTTGGAGACTCAGGATGATGTAGGTCTCCTGATTCAGTTTTTCACGGGTTTTGGAAGTGCCATGAGATTGAGATTGTTTTATAATCGCGCTATCTTGAAGGCGAGCTGTCAGTCGCCTTGACAGAGTTGTGGAGGTCGCGACAATTTACTTTGAATTGCGTTGTTTGCAGTCACCGACTTTGCAAGAATATTCGTACACGACGTTAGTCTCCTGGAGTTTGCTCGTTGGAGGGAAAGAGCTGTTCTTCATGATGCAACTACTTGTTTTCTTGGTCTTGTAGTATATAATTAGATTAATATCCGAATTAGGATCGGTTGGGGTCACGTTACGATGGAGAATGGCTTTGAGAGCCTTTTTGTCTTCACGGTAGCCAGTGTTCATATTCGCCTTGTAATAAAGGACGACATTACTCTTCTTCGGAGTATACCTGACGCCAGGGCCAGCATCCAAGTTCATTTTCTCTTCCATGATGGCGTCGAGGGATTCTTGTAGCCGTTGTTAAAGAGAACTCGGGAAACCCTCTTAAGTTCATGATCAACAGCCGTCCACGAGGATGAATGAGAAATTGCTTGTTAACTAAGGCATTGATGACTGATCTCTTGTAACGTTCAGCACACTCAAAAGAACCGTTTAAGTAGAAGCCCAAGTTCGTAGCCTTAACGTATACTTGAGTCACAAATTTGGACTCCTGGGTACTTATGAGGATATTGAAGAAGGAAGGACAACTTTGATCTTCCATTTCGTGGGTGAAATTCAGACAAGAGTTGTTCTTGAATGTTTCAACTAGCCCGTTCACTTTTTCAAGGTTATTCATGTTCAAAATTATGTCATCGATATAGCACGCTTAGATGGGAGGCTTGGGCGCTATATTGTTCTTGAAAATCTTGTTTTCAACTGAGTCCATGTAAAAATTAGCAAAGAGGACGTTTAGGGGTGACCCCATTGCGATGCAATCGATTTGCACGTACATTTTCCCGTCGGGGCCGTAGAACAGGGCTTCTTTTGTGCATGCTTGGAGGAGCTGTCGCAATATGTCTTCGGGAATGGTGAGGGCTCCGATGGGAAAATGACGATATATTATGAAAATTCAAGTTAAAATTAATAACGCTGCCACAGCTATGGACTTCAATAGAACTTGCATACAACATGGCATTTTACCTAATTATATATATATATGGATCTTTCACTTTTTATGGCACAATTTCGTATCCTAAGCTAAATGGCTGAATGGATGGCTGAGGAGGCTGACCTGCCTCTCTGATGGGTGGAGATCAATGGATAGGATCATTCCTATGTTATTAGTATTTGGGGGGAAGATGCGGGCGAATAGGAGGAAACTAAAGAATTTCTTTGTAAATTTAAGGAACTAAGTCTTTTCTTTTATTTCGTTGCATCCATAAAACCCGAACATATAAGAGTCAATCACAGAATGAGTAGTTCAACATTCTTTAAATTCCTCATTTTCAGCTTGGCCCAAAGCGACTCTATTTGGTTGGTTGGAGCACCCGTTCCTGGATCTCTAAAGTTCTGCGAGTAGTTAACAGTAAAATGTTTGTACCGTACCTCTGGTAAGGATTAATTATAGATCTATCAGGAACTGAATATATGAAACACTCTAACGTTTTCCTGCAAATCTCTCTAAAACCCACTCCACTGGTAAAACCCTCCAGACATTTTCCTTTCTCTAGCAAATTCAAATGTTGTAATTTTTTTAAGGGGAGGAAAAAATGTTTATGCTTCTAAAAAAACAAACAAAGGATATCTTAACACTAAATATTTGACAGTCTAATCACTAGAGTAACTGGCCGTTCAGCCATCTGGCTGATGAGATGAAATTGCGCTATCATAAGAAATACATATATACATATAGTGATCATGTACACAAAAGTTGTGCACTATTCATATACACATTCTTTATTACACTTAGGCATTGTTTAACGACTATGCGAACTTCATTCATGTCCTCTTAAAACTTTGTCAGCACAAGCTCTATAACCAGTATTTATCAGCCTTTGACCTCTAACACCAATAATTCTATTTTTTAATTCCCCTCGAGAGTCTCTGATAGGTTCACTCGCAGTCAAATAGTGATATGTCGACGTGCCATCAATTTGTTCATCTCACATAGTGCTATTACAACGCGCCATCCCATCAATACTTATTAGCATTCACATTATGCTATAGCGACATGCTTCTTAACTAAGGAACAGACTAGCTTAGTAAACTTGCAAATGCCCAAGCTATGCAATGCGTATAGTTTTTTTTACTTCATTTCACTGGAGATTTGCAAGTTTGCTCAACTATTTCGTTCATAAAATTATTTGTTTAGGTTAACTAATTATTTTTCAAATCACTATAGTCATGTTTACTCTCATTGTATTATTAAGAGCAAATATGTACGCTCAATACCGACTTTTCTTCCTTCTATGTACGTTCACAACTGTAATGATGCACGCGAGATCATGTGTTCTATAGCTGGACAAAAATTACCTTCTGACCAGTGAATTTCAAAGTTTTTGCACGAGATTTCAGTGTACAAGGGGCGGTCAATAAGTTTTGCAATTCGAATATAAGGAAACGAGATATGAGGAAAAGTGTTTTATTATTTTTCAATATAACTACGCTCGACTTCAATGCACTTGCGCCACTTTTCCCTGACGCTTTGAATTCCCGACAACCAGAAATCTCCCGACTGCTGTTCAATCCACTCCTGGACGGCGAGCTGGACATCTTCATCATCCCCAAACCGGCGTCCACACAGTTCAGCCTTGAGTGGCGGAATAAAAAGTAGTTGCTAGCAGCCAGATCTGAACTGTAAAGCGGATGGTTGAGCTCCTCGAATCCGAACTCGCGCAGGGCAGCTTGTAGAACTCTGGCCTTGTAAACAGGGGCATTGTCGTGGAGGAGCAGGACACCGTGTGTCAACTTGCAACGCCGCTACTGACGTATGCACTTCTTCAACCCAGCCACTTCCTCGGCGTAATATTGGCCTGTGATGGTCCTTCTACGAGGCGCATATTCCACCATCAACACTCCCTCAGAACCCCAGAAGATGGTGGCCATGATCTTGCCGGCTAAGGGTTGGGTCCGGAACTTGATAGGGTTTGGAGAGCCCCTGTGCTTCCAGGCCATGCTCTCGAGCTTGATCTCGGGATCCTAGTGATGGACCCACGTTTCATTACCTGTTACTATGCGTGACTCGAATTTCGCCGGGTCTTGTTTGTGCAAGAGCAGCAGCTCCTCTGAACTTTGACGACGTTGAAGTCGATCATGGGGAGTAAGGTTTCTAGGGACCCAACGGGCAGAGACCTTGGTCCTGGCCAAATTGTTGTGGATGATGTTGATAACACTTCCACGTGATATTCCAAGTTCTCTCTCGATTTATTCGACCTTCACCCGTGGATTTTCAAGGATCATCCTCTCCACATGGGCCACATTGTCCTTGTTGGTCACTTCTGACTGGCGTCCTGGACGGGGGTCATCTTCAAGGAACTTACGACCATGGTGGGACTCCCTATTCCAGCGAGCAATGGTTGCATAGGAAGGGGTGGTGTCGGTGTACACTGCAACCATGCGTTCATGGATCTCTTTTGCATTCTTGCCTTCCTTGGTCAAAAATATGATCACTGCGCGATGCTCAACCTTCTCTATTGTTGACAAATTTTTGACTGACGATCTGCGATCAGCTACTGCTTCTTAAATAGACGAGTCATGTAAATAATGATTTAATTATTATTACGCACTATGTACCAATTTGACAGCAGTATTCTCTACAAATGTTTTGATCATTTTACTTTAATGATTTTGATGTATTAAATTAGTATTTTGTTCACAAGAACTGTCATTTGTACTCGTGTATCATTTTAACCAGCGAATTATTGTACATTTTCCTTATACTTCATTATTGTATTTTAACCTAAGTGATTAATTCCAATTGAATTATATCATTGTTTTGATTCGAATGCTATTAATTATTACTATTTTCAACTTATTTCATAATTCTATATTTTGAATGTACCACACAAATGTTACCTTGCTAAATCAGAAGGCTGGTTGTTCTTTGCAGTGATTATGTTCACAAAAGTTTTTCACATTCATATACACATTCTTTCTTACACTTAGGCATCGCCTAACGACTATGTGAGCTTCATTTGTCTCCTATAACCAGTATTTATTGGCCCTTGACCTCTAACACTAATAATTCTGTTTTTCAATTCCCCTCGAGAGTCTGTGTTAGGTTCACACGACCTCGCTCCCTCTCTATCTCTCTCACGCTCCCCCACCCCCCTCTCTCTCTATCTAACTCTCCCATGGTAACGCTCACCTTCTATAAAACAAGAGATATTAAGCTCAAGAACCCAGATTAGCCTTAAAGACGGTCGAGGACACTTCTTCATCGTTGTCATCCGTTCCACTTCGGTGGATGGATTCACCAAGCTCCAGGGCCCTTCATTAAAAGAACCTCAAATTCCGAAATAAAGTTATATTTTCATCAAGGTGTTATATAAATCCAAGTATGAATTTATTTGATGGGATATACATAAGAAAGAACAGACCCTTCTCGCTACATACACACACACACACGTATATATATATATATATATATATATATATATATATATAACTGCTAGATAAACAAGTTCAAGAATACTTCAGGAGACATAATTACTTGAAAGCTACACTAATTAAGAACTTTCCCAGTTAATTAAATGATTAGAAATAGAAATATGGAATTCATATCTCCATTTCTAAGCATTCAAGCGAGCAGACTGCTTTATTTATGAAGATTATGCATCAATGAACGGGACATCACATTAACACATAACACAGTAGATGCTTATTAACCCATATAAAATAAGAAAATATTATATAAAAGTGATTTCATCCATAACCTTATATTTTAAGAACGGGATTTTTGGGATGGTTTGAATGATAATAGAATAGATTCTTTTTTCTCTTAGTTTGGTTATGACCACGCTATAGTTTATGCTTTTTAGTGCTCGTAAAACAAAGTGGTGAAGTTCAAAAAATTTACTGAAATTTAGACGTGGTTCCTTTGTATTTTACTTTTTCGCGTCTACATTAGTTTGATCGAAGTTCTTTTTAAAATAGATTTTCAACTTTGGTCTTTATCAGTGAGAAATAACTACTGCCCCTAAGGCGAGTAGAGCAATATGAAATTATTAAAGAATTTTCCAAAGAAAAGAAAAAGAAAAAAAGAGTTCTGAGGTTTGTTTTCTCAGTATTTCAAAAGATTTCCAATATTATTTTAGCCTCAGGCCTATAAAATACGCATCGATGTGGAAAAAAATAAACAAAGAGTAAATAAGTAATAGATAAGAGGACCGGCTTCGCCGCTCCTCCTTACAGAAAGAGCTTGCCTTTTGCAAGCAGAGCTTTGTTCTATGGCGAACGTCCTATCCGGCTATGTCAATGGCCTATTGGTCTAAACATTTTTAAAATGTTTCCAGTACATATCATCATCACCTACTCTATAATTTAAGAAGGGGATTCTTTTGAGTATTGAATAATAATTTCATCTTAGTTTGGTTATGACTTTGTTTTTATCAAAGTTATTTCTAATACTTTTTTATATCAAAAAACAAAATGGTGAAGTTCAGAAAAAAATATAAATATTGAAATTTTGTGAATTTTTTAAAACCCAAAGAATTACAAATGGTGAAGTTCAGAAGTTTATTTTTATACATCTTCTATAACTCTATATTTTAGCAACGTGATATTTTGAAAGGGTGGAAATTTAGTTTAGAGTTCCTTTTTAAAATTATTATAATTGGCGAAGTTCAGAAAATTGATAAAAATTTAACCATGGCTGCTTTTTTTAGATTTCAAATTTTAATCTTAGTAGCGAAGCGCAAGCTCCCCCCGTAGGGGGGGAGTGGCGAAATCATTCCCTGGTCTCCTAATAATTTATTCTGGGTCTTTTATTTTTAAAAGGGATTATTATTTTCTAGGCATAGCAGCCCCAAAAAGGGTTTTATCGTAAGACTTTTTAAATACAGAAAAACAATCTTCATGTTTCTTTTTTCTCCATTTAAATTTGTTCTAATAATATCATTTTGATTTATTTGTTTTTATGGGCCAGTGTCTATTTCATCGTAATAGTAGTAGTAGTAGTCGGCTGTCACTCGCGAACGAGGACGAGGTCCTCTGGGTGGTCATCGAACCCTTGGACCCTCAGACGGCTGAATAGGCCAAGTATCGACCAGAACTGTTTCTCGCACGTCCCGCAGATGGTGCCGGCGGAAGTTGTTGCCACAGTGCTGGGTTGGCAGTTTTCACATACCTACGCTCTTGTCGATGCTGTTTGTTTTCACGTCGGGTTGTTTCGAAACTCTCCACTGCCAGGTGAGCTGCACGTCGTCAATCAGGGCGATCCTCCGCGGAACTCTTTCATGAATTAACGTTAATGTTGCCTTTCTTTATGTAGGACTTCAATATATCCTTCCATTGTTTTTATGCCCTCCTCTCGCGTGGGCGCCAGTTTGAAGTTCGAAGAACAAGATCCGCCGTGGAAATCTTGTCTCTGGCATCCGAGCCCAGTGCCCCGTCCGTCTAAGTTAATGTTTCATGAGAAGTGCCTCGATGCCGGTAGACTCCTACTCTTCTAAAACACTGAGGTTTGTTCTTTGTTCGTCTCAGGAAATGTGTAGGATTCTTCCGAGACATTTTTGGTGGAACTGCCCGAGTGAGTTCACAAGACGTCGGTGTGTGTTCCATTTTTTTTTTTTCATTTTATAGAGCCCATCTGGACACTACTCACCTTGGCATAAGTCGCCGAAAAACACGACAGCCTAGAACTAGGCTACTTTAAAAAAAATATATGAAAACTAAACAATCGATATAAGTTGGAAAAAACTTAACAATCAGGAAGCAATCTCCGGCAGCGGGGGGAGGTCCCCCTCACCCCGGTGCAGCAGAGTGCAACCTACAAACAAAACAATAACAAAAAAAGAACTTAAATAAAGGGAAGAAGCCCGGCCTCCCCCCAAAAGTCAACAAGTCCACAAGTCAATGTGCACGAATCTGTCCCAAGTACAAGGGATAGGCGGTAGCGACCCCGCCCATCCCGGTACCGGGACAGGTATCGTGTGCGAAGATCACCCAGACTGAGACATTCGACAAGAATGTGCCGAACAGTCTGGGGGACAACGCAGTCGTTGCAATAGGGCGCAGGCGAGCGCTCCATCAAATAGCGATGCGTCACACGAGTGTGTCCGATTCGGAGACGACAGAAAGCAACCTAAAGCCGCCGCGGCATTGGGGGATAGGTCCATGGGAACAGTCGCCGCGCAATGGCACGCAACTTTAAGTTCCCTTCGACCGTCTCCCATCTTCTTTGCCAAGCAGTCCGAAGAGCTGCCCGTATTCCTGCCATGTAGTCGGTGTGAGGAAGAGCGAAACACTGTTCCGGTTGCAGAGTCCTCGCGGACTCTTTGCGCCCTCATTGGTGCGCTCATTTCCCGCAATTCCTATATGTCGCCAAAACCGGCTCGCCAAAACCGGCTCGCCAAAACCGTGGCCTCACGGATATCATGAACCAGGGGATGCGGAGATTCCAATGCCTCGAGAGCACTCAGGGCACTTTGTGAGTCGCTATAGATCCCAATCTGGTCTCCGAACCGGGCACGTAGCGTAATCTCCCGTACCGAGTGGTGTATTGCCACCAGCTCGGCCGTTAAGACAGACGCAGCGCCTGGTAGAGCCCCGCGTACTTCAAACAGAGGGGATACGGCGTGAAAGCCGACCCCCTCTTGGGACTTGGACTAATCCGTATACACTGGCACGGTTCCAGCGTGACACGATGTGTGCTCCAAAAAGGTCGAACGCAATACTCCCGGGACAGTACAAGATTTGAAAGCAGAGGCGTGGCGACAAATAGCCAAATGTAGTACCCTCCAGGGTGGCGTCCTGGGCAGAACCAGGGGCGCCACCGGCCCGAGAGCTATATCTACATCTCGAAGGAGTTTCCTGGCCCTAAACCCCAAGGGTTTAGGGTATGACTGGCGTCTCTCAGCGGCATAGGCACCATCGAGATCAGCTGCGGATGCAGTAAGAGCTGTTGGCGACTGAGGGAGGCACCAGGCTCGCGCGTACAGGCGAGTGATGCACTGCACGCGGCGCAGAGCGAGTGGCATCTCCCCAGCATCAACCAACAGGCTCTCAATGGGGGAAGTGCGGAAGGCACGGGTCGCAAGGCGAAGGCCGGTGTGGTGGATCGAATCCACCTTCCGCAATAAACGCTCGGCTGCGGATGCATAAAACTCGAAACCGTAGTCGAGCTTTGAGCGAACAAAGGATCGATAAAAAAGTAAGGCAGTAGTCCTATCAACGCCCCAAGCGCTGAACGTCACGGAACAGAGAATATCCATGGCGCGGGTACAAGAGACCCTAAGGCTGCGAATATGAGCCTCCCAGGTGAGGCGTCGGTTGAATACAAGACCAAGGAAACGGTGCAACTTAACCACATCCAGGCGCACCCCATTAAGAAACAAATTTGGGTCGGGGTGAAGCCGTGGATGGCGGCAGAAGTGCACCAAATTAGTCTTGGCCAAAGAAAACCGAAACCTGTGCGCTTCGGCATAGCGAGAGACGCGGTTCAATGCCTGTTGGAGTCGACCTCCAGAGTTGGCATCTGGGCCGCGCCAAAAGAGATCGAAAGGTCGTCCACGTAGAGCGTAGCGAGAACATCTTCCGGCCGCACCGAGGTGATGCCGTTGATGCTCAGGGCAAAGAGTGTGACACTGAGGACATTACCCTTCGGGACACCCTCTTCCTGCTCCTTTGGGCCGGAGAGGGCTCACCTCGACCGTACGCGGAATCGACGATCTCGCAAAAATTAAGATATAAACATTGGGAGGCATCCCCTCGCCCTTATCGTGTGGAGAGTCTCCATGATACCGTATCACCATGCGGTATCATAGGCCTTCTCCAGATTGAAAAACACCGTGGCGTAGTGCTGTTCTCGAAGGAAAGCCTCGCAGACGGCATTTTCCAGTCGGAGCAGAGCATCCGACGTGGAGTGGAACTTGCGCAAGCCGCACTGTGCGGAAGACAGGTGGCCTCCACTGTCCAGGAAAAAGGCTAATCTAACATTTACCAATTTCTCCATCAACTTGCACACGCAATAGGTTAGAGAGATTGGGCGGAAACAGGTCGGAGTAGAGTGATTTCTCCCCGCTTTGCGCAAGGCGAGCACAGTAGCGATTCGCCAGGAGTCTGGGAGAAGACCTTCCACCCAGATCTTGTTGAACAAATCTAAGAGAAAGGCCATGCCTTGCTCACCCAGGTGTCGAAGCATGGCGTACGGGACATCGCCCGTACCATGGGTGGTGTCCGCGCACGAAGTGAGAGCGGAATGCAACTCACTCACAGTAAACTTGTCGTTGAAGGGTTCTCCGCCTCTGGAGGTAAAGTCCAGCCGGCGGCTTTCCGTGACATCACGACGTGCATTAAATGCTGGTGGAAAAGCATCACGGCTAGAGAATGCGGGAAAAGCGGTCGCTAAGGATTCCGCCATGGACGCAAAGTCTGAGATTGCAGCCCCATTCTCCTAGAGAATGGGAGGGGGGTCCTGCGAGAACTTGCCCCGAATCCTTTTGACTTGCTTCCACACCTCAGCTAAAGGGGTCTTCCCGTTAAGTGAAGACAAGTATGCCCGACAAGAAGAGCGGCAGGCGTGGTTCGACTTATACCAGAATCTAGCCCTAGCCCGACGAAATTCAGCGACAGTGAAATCGTTCGGGCGGTGCTTATAGAGCATGTAGGCATAACGCTTCTGTTTGAGGGCCGTCTCATACTCGCCCGACCACCATGGGAGTGGTCGGCGTGCAAAACGGCCAGACGTCCTAGGAATAGTAGTCAGGCACACGGCGATGAGGTTGCCGGAGAAGAACTCAACGGCCTCATCTACCGACCTAAACTCCTCAACTGAGATAGAGAATTCAGTCATTTCCTGAAATGCAGGCCACCGCGCCCGCGCCAAGCACCACCGCCGTGGTCTTTCAGGCGGCAGTTGCCCTGAAAATGATATTTGAATGGGAAAGTGATCACTACCATAGAGGTCATCAACCACCTTCCAATCAAAATCAGGCTGTGCATCCAAAGAGTACAAAGATACGCCAAGGCAAGAAAATGAAGCGGTTCTCGGACAGTGATGCGTAAACCTCATCCACGTTTAGGTCACCCATCTCAAGCTCTTCGATCAGATTGGCAAGGACTTGTCCACTGAAATTTATGGAGTAATCTCCCCAGAGAGGATGCCTGCCGTTCAGATCTCCAAGCAAGAGATATGGCCTTGGAAACCGTGGCACGACGCGGTGGAAGTCCCCCACGTCGAAGTCAGCTGACGGTGGAATGTACGCAGAAATAATAGCATACCTCCTATCCAGGTGCAGCTGCACAGCCACTGCCTGAAAGGAGGTATCTAAGGGAGAAAGGAAGAACGGAGACATCATGCCGGGTGTAAACCGCGCATTTCCCAGCCCGGCCATCCCGCGTTAGTGGGGTCGCAAGACCCTTATACCCCGAGGGGAGAGGCAGGGGGTACGCGACTAGCATAGTCTCCTGCAAAAAGATAGCTAAGGGGGAATGCGACGAGACGAGCCTGCGCAGCTCCTCCCAGTTGGCCCATAGCCCACGGCAATTCCATTGAAGAAATATGCCCTCCAGGCCTAGCTGGGAGGAGACGCGGGGGCCCTCCTCGAACTTAAGACCCTCACGGAAATGGCCGTACGATTCCCGGGGGCAGAACCCCGGGAGCTGTTGGCTGGACAAAGCGCTGAAGGCGCTTTCGCCTTCAAGGACCTATTGGGGAAGGTTGGGCTCACCATGCGAGTCTTTTCCTCCCTCCGCCTCGAAACCTTAGGTGGACGTTGCAGCTTCGGAGGCGGGGGGCCCTCTTTTCAAGGAACCACCGTCTCCGAGCCACTCGCTCCATCTCGGGGCGTGGGCGAAGGAGCCGAAGCTCCTTTGTTGCTGTCCTCCTTTCGGGGGACAGCTTTAGGAACCCCCGAAGATGGAGGCGCCAGGCCGTCTCGCCTTGTGAAAACGGTCAAGCTTTGGGAAGAGGGGGAGCCCTGGTTTTAGCCGAAGCTGGGTATGAACCCTTTTTGCCGCCAGCTTTACCACGGGAGCGCCCGGGTTGGGTAGAGCCCGCAGAAGGGCTCCGAATGGGCACGTAAACAACCGTGCTGGTTGAATTGATGGGCCAGGAGCAGAGGGTGCCTTTCTAACTACTGAGGCATATGACGTCCTAGGCAGAGCCGGGCGCGCCAAGACCAAGTCTTTAGCCTCGCGGAATGAGAGTCTATCGTGGGCCTGAACGGCCAGGATTTCTTTCTCAAGGAGATATGCACCACATTGATTCGAAGAAGCAGGGCGCGGCTCTCCGCAATTGACACACTTGGCGACATACGATTTGGACTTATCGTGTGCGACCTTTGAGCAATTTACACAGACTTCGGGTTACCCCGACTTTGCACGTCTACATGAGCGATTCGTATGGCCGAAGCGGTGACAGTAATAGCACCGCCGCGGCAGTGGCACGAATGCCTTCACGCGGTAGCGGTACCAACCAGCACGCACCGACTTAGGGAGCTTGTCACAGTCGAACGTGACGAAGAGTGTAGGGGTGGGTCTCGAGGCCCCTCCCTGTTTTCTCATCACACGTTCGTCCTTGACCGCCCCATGGTCGGCCAGCTCTAGGGTGATGTCCTCAATAGAGTAGTCAACGAGTTCCCTCGCATAAACTACTCCTTTCACAAAGGTTATGGTAGAGTGCGGCGTCACACTCACCGGGGTGCCATGAAGTGTCCGAAGAGCACTTATCTTGGCCGCCTCGGCGGGATTCGCTGCATTCGCCAAAAGGCTCCCGTCCGAGAAACGGGTCACCTTCGGCTCTTTACCAATTGCTCTAGCTAATTCTCTTCTCTGATAGATCATGTTGCCCTTGGACAACATGGAGCCATCAGTGGAGCGAATACCGAGGAAGCGTTAATGGCCAGCGGGCTCGAAAACGCCAGGTAACCTCTGAATCAGGGGCCCCGATGTCATCGAGGCTCCGCCCTGTGCACTTTTGTTCTTAGTCAGGGGCTCCGCAACCGGGGGAGCAGAGGGGGTTGATGTGCTGATTTTCGCTTGGTCGCTTGCCAGAGTGGCAGCAGACCCATCCACCCCCGCAGCCCCCGTGGATGGAGAGGAGCCCCGAGTCTTCTTCGTCTTTTTAGTCTTTTTAGTCTTTTTCTTTCTTGGAGAGGACGGCGAGGGAATGAACCCGCTTCTCACCTCCGCCGGCAGAAGCCCCCATGCCAGATGGGCCGGCCTCAGCCAGGTCCCTTTCCGAAATGAAGAAGGTCCTGGTAGTCGCAGGGGCATCATCCGGAAGAGATCCCTCCCCTCCTTGTACTGCCTCGGAGCCCTCAGCCGTTTGAGGAGGACCCTGCATAGGGGCGGATTCGGATTCGGTGCTTGGTGCCGAGACCGGATTGCCCCCCATGGAAGGCCCTACTGTCTGAGGCTATATCTCCTCAAGGACCATGTTTATCACAGGAGGGACCTTCAGTTAGCCATCCCCTCCCAGGACTTTGCAGGTTCCCTTGGCAGCGTCTAGAGTCTTTTGTGGGGAGGCACAGGCCTTAACCCCGGCAAGGTTAAATATTCTTGCCAGCAGGTCTTTTGAGGAAAGCGACCGAGGGGGCCTGGCTTCCCTCTCCTCTCTAAGGTGGTTTGCCCTACGAGCCGCTTCGATGGGAAGCGGCTTGCTGAGGGCTGTTTGCTGGCTTTCTTGGCAGTCCCCTTGGAAAGAAAAGAGGGGACTGCCGCTGGAAAAAGGGAGGTGCCCAAAAGCACCTACAGAGAAGGGGGTGAGGGGGAGTCCCCTGCACCTGTAGGCGAAGGAGAGGAGTAAGCCTCCCATCTGGTTAGAGAAATATGGAGGGTCCCCTGTGCAAGCACAGGGGCAGGGACCTCCATTTTTTTGCTGGAGCTGCCCGAGGGCGGCTCCGTCGATGTTTCAGGGGAAGTTAGGGGTTGAGTTTTTTTTTTTTATCTTCATCATTGGGCATGGTGACCCTCTTTTTTACACGGGATGCAATCGCGCACACCTCTCGCAGTAGCCCGCACTGCGAGAGGTGCTTACAAGCCCAGCAGAGCCAGGCGCCGCCATTTGGGACCACCCCTCCCACCTGGTGGCCTGACATTCCATCGGGATGGCGGCTTCACCTTAGACACGGCGTAAAATATATAGATTGTGAAGAGGAGAGGAAAAGGGATGTGAGGAAGGTATGGGTGGGGATGATGCAGGGTGTTAAAAACCAGCCACCCCAGACCGGAGCTCAGGGGTTAGGGAACATTGTCCCCCACCCCCTCAGCCCCGATGCGGGACGGTTACCTGAGAGGAAGGTCAGCATCTACCCTGTAAAATTAGAGGCTGACCAGAGAAAGTTGTGGGAGAGGTTGTATGAAAAGCGAGGAAACAAGTGTTTTGAAGGAAGAAGAAGAGGCTAAGCTGGGGTCGGACAGGGTGCTGAGTCCCGTCAGCACGGCAGCCAGGATGGCAAATCGCGGCGCCCCTTACGGGGGGTGTGTGTTCCATGTTTCACCACGGTATAGTAATGTTTTGAGAAGCACAGCATTATATAGCATGAGCTTTGTCTTTGTTCTCAGGCCGCAATTACCAAAGACTTTTGAATTCAGTTTCATGTGGAGGCGTTGTTCCACTTCCTTGTCAATGTTTGTCTTTGCTGAGAGCTGACTGCCCAAGATAGTGCCAGTGTTCCATATATTCAAGTTGCTCTCCTTCCACAGGAATTGGATTAGGGTTGTACAGCCTTGGTTATCTCGACTGAAATACCATTTTGTTCTTCTGCGTATTCATCTTCAGACCAAGCTTTCTGTAAGCGTTGTTCAATGCAATCACCGCTGCTTACATCTCATCGACTGATTGTGCGATGATCACGCAGTCATCTGCATACTGGAGTTCAAATCCGCCTAGTTCTCCGACCTTTGTTCTGGCCTTCAGCGCTGCGGGTTGAATAGTCGTCCATCCAGTCGGTAACATAGCTACACCGACAGGGGTAGGTTTCTTTAACCTAGGTTGACCGCCACAGTCACATACGAGTATATGTAAAAAAGGCTTAGGGCAATTACACATCCCTGCTTCATTCTTGTCTGGATGTTAAAAAGTTAAGCCTGACTGCCGTTGTATGCTACTGACGCTGCTATTTCATCATGGAGGAGTATCAAGATACTAACGTACATATTTAGATGGGCACCCATACTTCTGAAGGATTTTACATAGAGCCCTACGGTTTAACGAATCAAATTTTTTAATAAGGTCTATAAAGTTTATAAATAGGTGACGGTCTTGTTCGCGGCATTTCTCCTAGATCTGACGGGCAGTGAACATCATGTACGTTGTTCCATGCGCCGCCCTAAAGTCATATTGGGAATCAGGGGTGTTTTTCGACAATTGTGGATAAACAATCTACTAAGATGGGCGCCAGAATATTTGAAGCAGTCGACAGGAGCGAGATCCCACGGTAGTTTCCACATACAAATCTGTCCCCTTTCTTCAAGACTGTGATCATCGAAGCGTCTTTAAGGTCGGGTGGTATTTGTTCATTCGCCCAGATCTGAATTTTAAGTTGATGGAGGCTCATAGTTAGTAGAGAACTACCGCACTTCAATACCTCGGCTGGGATGCCATCGGGACCGCAAGCTTTGTTTGATTTCGTTTTCTGAATCGTGGTTGCCGCCTGCACGCGCGTGGGTATTCTCCCGAGCTCATCTCTCACACGATATTGAATGATGTCTGCATTAATGGTAACATAAATATTGGCATCCTTATTTGAGAAAAGACTTCCATAAAACTTTCGAATATACAAAAAAAAAGGCAGCCATGCCTAAATTTTCATATATTTTTGAATGGAGGATAATGTAAATAGATTTCTTATGAAATTAAAGTCCCAAGGAATTATTAATCAGAGCACCTATAAGGATCTTTTCGCTACGGGTACTGGCTTAGCCAAAATGTATTGTTTGCCAAAGATCCATAAGACTCATATTCCACTACGCCCTATTATAGCTTCATACCTTCTACCGACTTATAAATTAGCGAAGTTTATTGTCAAACTGTTGTCTCCCAATAAAGGGAATAAATCTACTGTAATTAACTCTTATGAATTTCAAAATGATATCTTAAAACAGAAATTCACACATAATCAGTATTTTGTAAGTTTTTATGTCAAATCACTTTTTACAAATGTACCTGTCAATCAAACCATTGAAATAATTCTTAACAAAATTTCAATCACCAACAAATTTTTCAGGGTTTTTCTAGACCTCTTTTCAAACAACTTTTAGAGCTTATATTTAATGAGTCCTATTTCACATTCGATAATAATATCTATCAACAGACAGATGGAGTAGCGATGGGGTCTCCTATTGGCCCAACTGCTGCTGAATTTTTCATGAACTTTTTGGAAGACTTAATTTTTCATCAGTGTGCCGACGAGTATAAACCACTTTTTTACCTTCGTTTTGTCGATGACTGCTTTGCAGTTTTTAATGAACCTTTACAAGCTCAAAGGTTTCTTGATTTTATTAATTCTTTACACCCAAATATTTCTTTTAAAATTGAAACAGAAAATAATAACAGTATCCCCTTTTATAGACATTTTAATTTCTAAAGAAAACGGCAATATCTTGACCTCCATTCATAGGAAACCGACTTCTACAGGGTTAGGGATAAACTTTCATAGTTTCTGTGATTTTAAATATAAAATTTCTACCATTAAGACTTGTACACAGGGGCTTTCAACCTTTGCTCATCCTTCCTCCAAATCCACCAAGAGTTCCAGAACTTGAAGTCACTCTTTATAAAAAACATTTTTTCTTCACTCTTAATTGAAAGGACAATAAAACAGTTTTTAAATTACATATATTACCCTCCCTTTCCTAAAATCGCTGCAACTAAAGAAGGTAGATTTCTTGTTGTTCCTGAGATGGGTTTTTTTAATCGAACCTTCAGAAAAGATATCTCGAAACTATTAAAAAAAAATTTTAGGCAAACTGAATTTAAAGTTTTTTTCAACAACCACACAATTGGAAATTTTTATAAAATTAAAGATCAAACTCCTAAGGACTTACGTAGTAGTGCAGTTTATTTTTACTCTTGTTCAGAGTGTACCTCTGGGAAATGGGTTGGAAGCACCCTACGTACCCTTCAGGCACGTTTTTTCTCTCACATGGGCATCAGCCTTAGAACAGGGAAACTTCTTAGTAAAAAGAAACATTCTTCTATAAGAGAGCACAAGATTAATGCTAAACAATTCCATCTCTAAATGACTTCGAGATTTTAGAATCCAACTCAAACCCACTGTCAGTACGTATCTCTGAATTAATTTATATCAGAATACTATCTCCCTCACCCAATTCTGATTCCTCTTCTATTGCTTTAAACATCATTTAAGCAACCACTACTAGCGAAACTGTTATATTTCTCGTCACCTCTCTACCACACCATATTCTCACTGGATATCAAAGATTCAAGGTATGTTTATCATTTGATCCTTTTGGTTTTGTATTGATTTTTTTTGTGGTGTTTTAAGCTTTTAATAGCCAGTTTTTTAGTTGTTTCTTTTTTTCCGTACAATTTGACTTTATTTCTTTCCTTAAATCGATTTACTTTACTCCTCTGTTAGTATAATTAGAATTTGTGGTGACCACTTAAACCTATTTTGTATATTTGGACATCTTAATCTGCTTTCTAGAGCCAGAAGATGACCATAGGTCGAAACGTTGCACTACTCAATCGTAATAAAGATTTTTTTTTATGTTGGATTTAAGTCTACTCCTCGCCATTGTTTTCTTATTGAAAATTAAATTAAGGCTGCACAGCGGAAACTAACTGGATTATATATATATATATATATATATATAGTGCCGGCATTTTGTAGAGCAGTCATGCCGATTGCTGGTTCTATGTTGCGTCACTTAGAGGTTAGCTGTGATTGTGAGGGAACGTATCATCAAGTTCCAGCGTATAATGTGTGCTGACAAATAACAACTCTTTTTACTTAAAGCTCTGTATTCTTAGAAAGTCTATAATGGCTGCGAAGAACAACTAGTAAATGACAAGATAGGTACTATTATTGTAATATTTAAGGCTGGAAAATCCAAAGCGCAAATTGTAAAATATTTACAGATATCACAGAGTACTGTGAATTTATGCGTTTCTCGCCATATAAGTGATTAAGTTTCTGGTGGTAGTGGGAAACCTAGAAAGACGATTTTAACTACTGACATATTTATGAAACGTACTGTTTTAATGAAACCAACAATAACAGCAAAAGAAATTAACAGTGAACATCATAATTTGCATAAAGTTATATTTGAGCGCACAATTCGACAGCGACTGCAAAAGGAGCACGGGTTACCATTACGGCATGCTGCCAGAAACCTTTTCTAAATTCTGAAATGAGCAAGAAAAGAGTTAAATTGATAAAAGGCAGATCAATTTGACTGTTGATGAATATAAAACAGTTTTATTGAGGGATAAGTCCTCTTTGTTCACATCCAGAAGCTATCCCTGAATGGTGCACCCTCCGCGTTGCTCAAATAGGAGGGATCCTAAATACACTATCAATTCAATGAAACTACCTTCAACTGTGATAGTTAGGGGTTGCTTTAAATATTTTGGTAGTGGGACTCTATTTTTTCTTCCTAAGAACACAACCATGAATGGTGAAGGATATTTACCTATGCTAAAGGAAAAAATTCGACCGACATTGGCATTGCATGAGAAAACCTTTATGCACGATGGGGCACTTTTTCACACGGCAAATATCGTTAGTAAATGGTTCAACGTTAATGAAATTGGTGTTCTAGATAGGCCTGGTAATAGTCCAGATCTCAATCTGATCGAGAATGTATGGCTTATAATAAAACTAAGGTCGAATGTCACAATACTGACTCGATCCCCAATATCACAACAAATGTACCAGAATTTGATCAATTCGATGCCAGAACGTCTCAAAACAATTCATCAAGAACAAAGGACATATGAAGAAACAATAATATAAGGTAGTAATACACATATATTAGGTTTAAATACTTTTAAATATTGATAAAAAAATAGGTACAATGCTAAAAGTGATCGATTTTTTTGCCGTCAATATATATATATATTTTCCTTACCTAACTGTATATATATATATATATATATATATATATATATATATATATATATATATATATATATATATATATATATATATATATACGGTCAAGTAAGGGCAATAATGGAATATTTTAATCCGCTTCAAAAGAATCCTGCAGTTCCTCACCACTCTTCAGGAGCGTCATCCATTCGTCTTTGTAACCATACAGAGAAATGAATGGTTGCCCATACTCTGTCCTATGGGTGGTGCACCTGAAGAGGATTGAAAAGACTTTTTTAGCGGACAATAATGAACTTCTACACCGCAAAACTTTACAACACATTCGTATAAACCTGGTTTAGTACTTGGTTGCATAACCCTTCTTGTTATTTATATCTTACAGCAACTTGGAGTAGTCTTCCATAATATTTCTAAGGGGTGCTTCGGTATGATTTTATTCAATTCTTCCGAAGGAAATTTCCTCAAATTAGATGAGTTAGTGGCTCTCGTTTTTGAACCATGAGTTTCAATTCTCTGCACAGATTTTCAAAGGGATTCAGATCAGGAGATTGACTTGGTCATTCTAAAACAATTATTCCTTCTGTATGCAGCCAATTCTTAGTTCGTTATGCCATGTGCTTGGGGTTATTGTCTTGTTGAAATGCCGATCCTAGTTTTAGTTCCAGTGAGTCAACGCTCGATAAGACATTTGTTTCTAAAATTCCAATTATACATTACGCTTTTCTTCCCTCAATTACCTTCATTCTGATCTTTATATTGTATTTATTGCATAATATTTGATGTGGTTTGTAAATTACATTAACCTGCGTTAACTAAAAATATATAAATTCGCATTAGTAACAGTGTCTTGTAAAATTCTGCGGCGCCCTGTATATGAAAGGGGCTAGGTCTTTTGAAGAATAAGATAAATGTGTATAGCTTTAGTGGCAGTAACTTCCTTAGCGCTTTCTCTCTTCTTTTAGCCCACATGTTTTACAGCTTGTATGTTTCTAAAACTAACTTATTTTTCCCTTTTCCGCACAGCTCGAAAAAAACTAAATCTTTGCACCACTAAACTATGACTAATTAAGAAACAATTTAACAGTATCTAACTAACGATGCTACAAGTTTATGAATGTTGAATTTCGATAAAGGTAGAATAAGGAATGAACCCTGAGTGAAGTTTGTCCTTAAGACCTGAATGGAAAACCTGTATAGTTGTCCACTGTAATGATAGACAGGGAGTAATAATAACTATACAACAGTATCTTCAAAAGAACTAACTTTTGATTTTAATATTTAAACCCACAAGCAGAGTTAGAATTAAATCAATGAATTAATCGGCGGGGCTTACTAGCGTCACGTTACGAGATGTTTGTGTGACCGCAGCGGAAACCAATCACCAAGACGAAACAGTTTACCAATAGCAAATATCAGAAACATAGTTAATAACTGACTTTCAGTTATTTTCATGGGAGATTTCAAAGTTCAATGCAGATATTCGGGGTACAGAGGAACAAAAAGAAATGGAAGTCACTTACAAACCATGGTAACAGGAAGAATATGTCAAAGATTAGGACCAAACATTTGGAAATTTATCACAGAACAAGCAGTGACCAAACCAGGCAGCGTCTTGGCAAATTATAACCTATTATTGAAATTTCACATGAAACTAATTAGCGTAATCTATGGCGACTATACACACATATTATTAAGAATCATCCAACATCCAATACAAATCCAGTGTAAGGAATGGAAAGCTTATTACTTTACAAACTGGGAGAACTATAAAGATAAACTCAGCAATACAATCCATACAAAACGAAGCAACTTTATAAGACAGAGACGAATATTTTCGGATAATTTGAGAAACAATTAAACAAACAGAAGAAGATTCAATAGCTAAAAGGTATTTAAATGGACAATAATAAGGATACGTTTAAACGAAGAAATACGAGAACGATGACAAAGGGTCATAAGGAATTGAACAAAAATTGGAACGATAAAATAGGTTAAAAAGAAGAAAGAACTAGTATAATTATTGCGAAAAACAAAAGAAAACATGTAATGAAATCATGCAACAAATAGCTGTTGAAACAAAACCAAAAGGATTCTGGAAAATGATTAACCAAATGAAAGATAAGACTTTAAAACAGAGAATGAAAATCAAAGACGCAAGAGGAAACTTTGTAGAAAACAAAATTAAGATCGATATAATTTTCGTGAACATTGAGAAAAAGGATTAATGACAAGTGAAGAGGAAAACGAAAACTACGATATAAAATTTGAAAACCAAATCATAGACGCACTAAACCAAGAAATAGAAAAATAACCCTACTGCTTTGTTGAAAGAATAAGCGATACGAGTTGAAAAAAGCCCCCGAAAAATCTGGACTCGAGAAAAACTACGAGTAAAAATAATAGGTTACTTCCTAAGAACTTTGAACAGAAGTTGCTAAAGGATCTTTGTGCCAAAACAGAGAAAACTAGCCACACAGGTAGTAAATTCAGATAATCTTTGATTATCTGAATTTCTAAATGAAACCGACATCATAAATACCTAGCAATTTGGATTCTGCAAAATTAGGAGTACAGAAATGGCGTTCAACGTCAAATGAAAAAAAAATAGCAAAGGCCAAAGGAGTATAGTCGAGCATAGACATAATATACAGAGACGTATATAAAGATTTCGATAAAGTTTGGCAAAGAGAAATACAATATAAAAAACTTCAGATTGAAAATCACCAACACCTTTGAACGCATCCTATGTGACTATGTAAGGGAAAGATATGTTTATATACAACTGAACAATGGCCAAGGAAACATATTTAAGCTAGAAGCTAGACTACCGAAATTTGATGCCTGAACAGCACACTATACTAGGTGTATAGAATGGATATTCTTGCACTAAGAAACGAGGGATGCCTAAATATATAAATCCCGGATGATTTGTCATAATGGTAAAAATAAAACAAAAAAAGTCAAAAAAGAAAAGGCGAGTAGACACATAGAATGCATAGACGTATCCAAAGGTTTCGATAAAGTTTGGCAAAGGGGAATACAATATAAAATACTCAGATAAGGAAACAACAACAAAATTAAACGGATCGTATTTGAATATGCATTCGAAACATATGCTTAAATAGAAATGGACAATAACTAAGGAAACATATTTAAGCTAGAAGATGGACTACGGCAAGTTGGATGCCTGAGCCCCACACTATAATCAGTGGATACGTAAGATATCCCTACACAAAGAAACAAGTGATGCCTCAGTATACAATTTTCGGATGATGTGACACAAATGGCAGTTTGCCACTTTATGAATACACCAATGCAGGCAAGCATGACAGCAGGAGAAATAACATTGATAAATAATTCTGAAAAAAATTGCAAAAAAAAAATTAGAATTGTATCAGTATGTAGTAAAAAATCTCGGAAATCTACATAAAGGGAGAATGATACATATACAATAACGAATCAACGTATTAGGATTAAAAAAACATGTTGCAGGAAACAGGTAATGGAAAGAGACAAAAAAGGAACGATAGGACTTAACTTACTCATTAGATTGATTACTCAGCGCAAAGAACAAATGGCAAATAAACCAAGCATTAATCCAATCGCCTTTGTATACCTTACGCTAGAAATGTGCACTATCTAAAAGAGCAGGCAACAAAAAAGGATTCAGGATAAAGCAATTTACATAATAACTAATAAGAGAAAGGCAGAGAGTTGCAGTGAGGAACAACGGTTAAACTCTTTAACAAAATCATACAAAAGAAAGCTAAGAAAAGGAGAGAAGTGTCTGAAAAGATTTTCGAGAAGAACTTTCAAAAAAGTTACAGCATTTAGAAGGCTTGAGATTGAATTGAATATTCCAAAGTAATGCAGCAATGATGGCGAAGGAAGAGACAGATATATTCATATCAATAGAAATAATAATATAAAAAATAAATATAAAGAAAACTTAAACTCAGAAGGAAATAAAATAAAACAGAATAAAAAGACGCAGACATGTAAAGAAGATCTTCCAATTTAAAACTATTCTATTAATATCTGAATTAAAAAATATAAGAAATAGAAAGAAAATTAAATGTAAAAGAGAGAAAACCAAACATTCGCAATTTAAAAAACGTTAAAACACGGTTTGAACGCAAGGAAAATTACGCACTGAACTACAACACGAAAATTTGTAAGCATAAAACTCCCAAAACACTTTAAGCTTGGATTCAAATAATCCAGCAACACTTTGAAAATCACACGTTTTTCACTTTTAACTCAGAAACTATTCCTCTCTTTCACTCACACTCATCGGTTCTAAAGACGTTCCGAGAGACATGGACAGAAAAAAAGATAAATCAAATGTAGTTAGGAAATAATTTACACTGTGGATCGCATTCTAGGTTAAATTTTAGGTCCACTGAATACCAACTTCACTTATAGCACTTCCTACTATACTTCTATCAGTTCTATCCTGAACCTTTCTTCTTTCCTCTCTCTCACTCACACCTTTCGATGCCGGAACGACTGATGGAAGGAGCTGGGAAGACTACAGAAGAATTCCAAACCCTCGCACCCTCCTCCGTCCTGGCTACTACAAGAAGTACCAGACTGGGGTAGATGTGGAATTCGTTCGATGTGGTGGAGAGGGTATCAGACTCCTTTTCGTTTTATTTCTAACCATTGTGTTCCAGAAGATGACCTAGTACTGTCGAAAGAGGTCTGGGCTGATGAATAAAATGGATGTACGCGTTTTTATAATAACCTGGATACACCGCACAAGGTTTTTTTACGACACCTGGAAAAAGTAAACAAGAAGCTCAAAAGGCTTCCCTCGCTGGTGCCCTTAATAAATAGGATGACCAGGAATGACGAAAAAATTAAGTTCAATTCATTCCAAATATTATGCGAAAATAAATTTCATCTTAAGTGGTTTCTAAAATGAATACGGGGTGAATTACGAGTATGAATGGTAATTTATTTTAAGATTTTCAATGAAAGGATCAAAGATGCACCTATTAATTAATTATTAACAACGCAATAGAAATAAACATAGACGGAAAGAATAAAGGAAAATTTAGTGTAAGGGTGTGGATGAACCTAGAGAAAGAGGAGGGTACAACTGAAAGTACACATCTTTCTCTCTTTCACAGCGCCAAGATGACGTCTCGTGGCAATAGATGCCGGTGTATTTACAGCAAATCTGTTATCACAGTAATTATTATTTTATAATTACAACGTTACTTGCAGCATTAAGAGGACACGAGCCAAATTTATCTAAAGTGAGCGCGCTTGAGCCCCAAGATAATTAAATTACTTTCACACTGCTTGTGCGTATCTACATAAACACTCGACTATGTATGCACTAAGCGATGAAAATTCAGTCACCAATAATAATGACTTGTGTATTGTGCTATCATTACAGGTACACAATTTACGTCCCCAAGCCCAAATGGCCAGTAGGCAAAGGTGCTTTTGTATTTGGATGTTGATTTCTATAATGTTGCAATATAAGCTGGCATCTAGCATCATGAGACTCCGCTTCATTTCCCCCAGCCAAGATTCTCAGAATATCCAGGCGCTTTCACACGTGTAAATTCACTAGCATAATGACCTGCAGTACGGCCACATTTGTCGGCCCCCATACTTCGTTCACTTCACCAACCCTAAACATTCACCAAACTCATGTAGTCTCGCAGGGAGAAGTTAACTGATGCACAAAATGATGAATGGGGACTTCTATAATGACCTGTTCTAAAGTTGTAAATGTCGCAACGGTACTTAGTTTCATTACACAAACATACATTCCTAGGACGTTCCATGTGCTTCTCATCTCTAGGATGTTATACCATGTGACATGCTATAAGGTAGCATATGTTGTCACTGGTTTGCAGCTAATGGCATCAATCTTAGATTAACAAGCGTCCCAGATATTTATTCGAGAGAAAGTGGCTTCCATAATGACATGGTGTAAGGTGGTACGTACCAATCGTGCCAGGTCTAAACTTTACTTCGTAAAGCGCAGGTTTACACTAGATGCGATGCACTAGCAAGTATAAGGTCATTTCACATATGACTTTTTATGTAGTCTCTACTGTAGCCACAGTTGTAAGGTTGTTAATTTTGAAGAAGAGTGGCGCACGCGCTTCGAGCTACCTAAGCATGCAATATCGTTTCGTATCCTTAGAATAGTGTCCTAAGAGTAATATTCCGATGGCGGTGATGGTCTTTCACACGCTTGAAAGTCACTAATAGACAATTTTTTATCTCGATGCCCGAAATCCAATAATTCACCCACTAAACGATCTTAAAATGGTATGAGTCGGACTAACGCTCCCGCGCGCTTTTCATTATTTAGATGAAAGTGGGACTAAGTTACGTACGCATCTTGAAATACCATTTGACCACTTAAGTTACGTTCCTGCGTCTGTTTTTAATGCTATTATTAGTTAACATTTAGTTCCGAACGAAGATATAGTAGAAATGCCAAAGCAAAGGTACATTTACAGAACATCCCCACCACAATTTTATTGCCGCAAAATGTATTTTTCTGGCGTTTTCAGGTTTACCATCGGGTTAGCAATACATTTATGTGATCACAGCTACCACGACAAGTAAGAAATTTTAGACAAAAAAATGAGGTTCAAAGAGACAACTATGATCATAAATTATTAACCTAACCTTACCTAACCTAACCTAACCTTAAAATACCTTACTTTACCTTACCTAACCTAATTTAACCTTACCTTACCTTACCTAGCCATATCTAACCTAAACCTACCTTACCTCACCTAACCTAACCTTACCTTACCTAACCCTACTTTACCTAACCTAAACTTTCCTAACCTAATGTAGCCTAACCTTCGGTTAGGTTTGTCAAAGCCACAAGACAGAAAACTTGCTTTACTCTGGTAGGTAGAGATCCGCAGAGGCCAGGAGAAATTCGTGGAAGCGCTCTTTCCAACTTATGAATTTGGGTACAAAAAGTGCGGATGCGAGGTAGCCGTCGAAATGTTCATCCTTTCTCCCGTATTTCGGTATCCGGCTTCTTGAATCCATTCATTGTCTTTCAATTTTCTGTGTTTTGGCTCCTGTCTCTAGATCGATAAACTTCTAAGAGTGGATAAGGGTAGAGTGTTCGTACTCTTCAACCGAATGTTTTACATAGGTGGACCAGCAGTCTGATATAATATGGGTTTACGGCATAACCCACTCTTTGATTAGGTGAATTTGAGTTTCACTAGTTCTATCTGATACCGACACCCTCCGAAATTTTTCGATTCACGTTCGAAACCTAAGAAAAACTCACACACCTTCGATAACACTCCCTTAATTGTACTTCCGTTATCCTAATTTGGCTGCTTCTGTTTCTGACGTCTTCCCTTGGGCGCCGTTTTCTGCGAGTGCTTTTCAAAATAATGAAGTATTACCTCGCGAGAAGAACTAAACCAGTCAACCAAAGTTTAGGCCTAGACTTCCACTTGCTCACACATAGCACTATAGGTTAGTTTGTTGCACACAAATAAATACGTAATCCACTAAAATTGTCTCGGAGTGAGGTGAGCATTGGAAGAAACAGTTCCCACAAAGGCAATTTTTACTCGCATGGGATCTATATCTTTCTATCGTTGGTACGTTGATCCCTGCCTAGCTTATTTATTGTTTTGGCAATAATATTGGAACTATTCGGCAGATTCTAACTAAATTTGAAAACCTTATGTTGTTTTACAGTTTCTTTGAATGATATGATTGCCAAGGTCCACCTAAGGTTAGCCCGGGAATTATCTTGTTATGGCAATAACATCCTAACTATTCGGATGATTATAATGAAATTTGAAACCTTTATTTTGTTTTACATTCTCTTTCGAATGATATAATTACCAAAGTCCTCCCAAGGTATCCGGGTAATTATTTGGCAATAACATCGTAACTATTTGGCCGATTCTAACGATATTTGAAACCCTTAACTTGCTTTACATTCTCTTTCAAAAGACGTAATTCTTAAGGTACTCCCAAGATTGGTTCAAGATCATTTAAATTTTTATAGGTCTTAAGGTTATAAATCAGAATAAGTGAGAGCACGCGACTTTGGTCAGCGAACCTTATTTAAACTTGCATATCGATTTACACACTTTCTTATATCCTTAGATTATACAGTTTTGGTCAAAATGGAAATAGAATTTTCGCTAATAGTCACTCTACTCCCCCATGTCAGACACGCAACCTCTTTTCTCTTAGTTTATGTTGAAAAAGCTGGTTAATAAACTTCAATTTAAAGTTGTTATCAATAACAACTTTAATCCTCAGTTTCCGTAATGAAAATGACTATTGAGGTAAAAAACGGTATGCTGACTAATGTCGCGTGCTCTCTCTTATTTTGATTTATGAGTTTACGACCTTCATAACTTTTCATAATTCCTGAACTAACCTTGGAAAGTCTTTGGCAATTATATCATTCGAAAGAGCATGTAAAACAACATAAGGATTTTAAATTTCGTTAGAATCGACGAAATATTCATGATGTTATTGCAGACGCGTCGTGGTGGGGATGCTCTCGAGGTGGGGTCCAAGCCGGACTGTCCACTTGAGAAACATGTCGCTAAACAGGCGCCTTGCAGACCTCTGTACGGCAGAGGGTGTCTTTTTTGTGGACCAGTACGCCGTATTCTATGGTAGAAAAGACCTCTACCAAAGGGATGGGGTGCACCTATCCTTTAATGGCAAGGCCTTCCTAGCCAACCTCATCCAGGATGTCATAGAGCACCCAAAGGAGTGGCGGCCCATTGGGAAGGCGGATGTACGCCAGTACGCCCGAGTCACTCCCCAAACAACCTTTTCGGAGGTTGTCAAAAATGGTTCCACCGCGACAAACAAGAAGCCAAGAAATGAAAGAGTATAGCGAGTCCTACATTAGGGGACTCCCTGAAAGTTCTTCTGTTCAATGCAAGGTCAATCAGGAACAAGTTTCCTGAGCTCCGTGGCCTCGTAGCGACGGAAGAACCCGAAATGGTAGCCATAACAGAATCGTGGATAAAAACCTCAAACCAAGACTTTGAAGGCGAATTCACGGTTCCTGGCTACCAACTCTTCCACAAAGATAGGCCAGACAGAGAGGGTAGCGGTGTAATGTTGTATGTCAAGGATACAATCAAATTTACGAACTCCAACGTTATATCCGACCACGAGCTCCTAGACGTTGACCTAGAGATAGGTCCTGTCAGATACAGGACCCTGGTACTTTACAGACCCCCTCCTCAACCCGTTGAGAAGGACAGGGAACTGTACCAGCTGCTAAGGGGGCTGGTTCAAGGCAGAGTGTGCATCGCTATGGGCGATTCCAACAGCCAAGTTGACTGGGAAACCAGAGCAGCCTGTGGCGAGAGCGTGCTACTCTTGGAGTTCGCCAACAACGAGTTCCTCACTCAATGGGTCAGAGAACCGACGAGAGGAGACAATATCCTCGACTTGGTCTTCACCTCTGAGGATGATATCGTTGAGGATATCTCTGTAGGCGAAGAGCTCGGTGGCAGTGATTACCATCTAGTTAGATATAGCGTCAAGATCCCGAAGGTAAGGTCTGTTGCCAGTCAATCAAAGAAACTTGACTTGAGAAGAGCAGACTTTGTAAGCCTTCGAGCTGGACTGACTGAAGTGTGCGATGCTGTTGAAGACTCGTGGAATAGTTTCAAACCCACATTCATGAGTCTTCAATCGCGTTTTATCCCTTTCAAATGCCCCCGTCTGTCTTCTGTTCAACCTAAGTGGTTCAATCGAGAAATCGGCCAACTGCTTAGGGAGAAGAGAACTGTGTACCGGCAATCGAAGATCTCGGGTGACTTTGACGAATACCGGAGGCTAGCCAGGAGAGTGAAGTCCAGCATAAGGGCGGCTAAGTGGTCTGAGGAACTCCGAGTGGCGAGACTCTGTAAAGAGAATCCCAAGGAGTTCTTTGGATATGTAAACAGCCGTAAACCAATCCGTCGAACGATTGGCCCTTTGAGGAACGAGGAGGGGACATTAAAGCATTCAGATGCAGAAAATGCTAACCTCCTCAACGACTATTTCTCTTCAGTGTTTACTGAAGAATGTGGTCCCATCCCCCAGCCGATGGATTCCTACTCGGGGGAAAAGCTGGAGGATATGGACTTCACCGAAGTTGAAATCAAAAAGAAGATCAGTGACCTAATGACGAATAAGTCACCTGGCCCGGATGGGTTTCTACCTAAAGTGTTGAAAGAAGTGCGCGATCAAGTGTTACGACACCTGAGCGCAATCTTCAACATGTCAATCTGGACTGAATGCGTTCCTAGAGACTGGCGTGACGCGGAGGTGACTCCAATCTTCAAGAAAGGAGATCGTAACCAACCGTCGAACTACCGACCTATCAGTCTGACTTAGATAGTCGGTAAACTCATGGAAAGCATCATGGTGGACAAAGTGAAGTCGTATTTAGAGTCAAACCTGCTACTGAGGAGTTCCCAGCACGGCTTCCGAAGGCAACGGTCATGCCTGACGAACCTCGTAGAATTCTTCCACTTCGTTTTCAGTGAGCACGATCGGGACAAGGCGGTGGATGTGGTCTACCTAGACTTTCAGAAAGCTTTTGATAAGGTACCACACCGCCGCCTTCTCCGGAAGGTGCGAGCGCTTGGCATAGACGGAAAGGTTGCCGGCTGGATCGAGAACTGGCTAAGTGGCAGACGGCAACGGGTGGTGGTGAATGGACAGTCTTCTGAGTGGGTGCCCGTTACTAGCGGGGTGCCTCAAGGTTTTGTCCTGGGACCACTACTATTCATCCTCTACGTCAACGACATGGACAGTGACATGGTTGCCAAGATTTCCAAATTTGCCGACGATACCAAGCTTGGTATGAACGTTGCAAAGGATGGAAATACTTTCCGCCTGCAGGAAGATCTTGGGAAGATTGGGGAGTGGTCGGACACGTGGAAACTGCCTTTTAACGTGGGGAAATGCAAAGGGATGCATTTTGGCCACAGAAACCCCCAATCTCATTATATCCTAAAGGGCACTGCTATTGAATCCCCCGACACTGAGAAGGACCTGGGTTTAACAATCACTAGTGACCTCAAGTTCTCGAAACAGTGCATTGAGGCGGAGAAAAAGTGCCAAAGGATGCTAGACTATATTAAGCGCCAGTTGGGTCATCGGAACCAGGAGATTGTACTGTGCCTGTACAACTCACTTGTCCGACCACACTTGGAGTATGCCGTAGAAATTTGGAATCCTTCATTGCGAAAGGACATCGCGAGATTGGAACGCGTACAAGCAAGGGCAACCAAGCTGATCCCCTCTATCCGACATAAAAGTTATGAGGATAGACTAAGGGAATTAGATCTGTTCTCGCTGGAAACCCGTAGACTGCGTGGTCAGCTCATCGAAGTTTTCAAAATACTTCGAGGGTTCGACAATGTTCAATACCGGGATATTTTCACACTAAGTGAGAACAGAACGCGCAATCACGGCTTCAAACTTGAACTGAAGCGTTACAACCGCAATCTGTGTGGAAATCTTTTCACCTACAGTATCTGCGGTAAGTGGAACGCACTTCCAGTGGAAGTTGTCAACAGTGAATCTGTTGACCAGTTCAAGTCAAGACTAGACAAGGTCTTGAAAAGTGGCCGTTTAGGGACGCCAAACAATTTAGCAGCCTTGTGCCCGCTTGATTGCTAGTTTAAAGGTACCCTCTTTGAATGGACCGTAAGGTCTCCTAGGGTACCTTCTTTTCTTGTTGTTACTTCTTGTTGTTACTCTTGCTATTACATTTCGGAGGATATACAGGTTCTGTATAGTACAACATCCAGCGCGAACGTAATTTAGCCATCTCATGCTATTTCAAGATGTCGTCGTTGAAGTATTTTTGTGTTGCAGAATTGGGTTGAAATATTGGGAGGATGGGGTTGTCACTTATTTAAAATGTGCTAGACCTTGTCTGCCATTGGAATATTACTGCCAGAACAGTATTACAACGATACTAAACAATATTACAGGCTTTAGTAGCCTAAAGCGCGTGCGCCACTCTTCTTCAAAATTACCCTAAGGTTTACTTCATCAAGCCGAGAATACAAAGAAGCCTCACTTGCATTGCTCATGTGTAATGTGACTGTAGTAATAACGAGCTGTAAGGTGGCATCAGTCTCAAAATTGTTAAAGTTCGTATCGTTAAAAACAAGATTCCAAGAAAGCCGTTTCTTTCGCAAGTGGAAGTGACTTCTATACCGACGCGATGTAATTTAATATTCATCGCTACGGGTCTCCGTTTTACCTCACCCAGTCAAGGTTCTAGGCAGACAAAATTGTCCCTGCAGGTGTAAATTGACTTCTTTAATGTTGCACTGTAAGATCATTCTGTCGCCAAATCGTCCTTGGGTCAGTAAGCCAAGTCGAGATCAGAGAAGGATAGGTGACTTGACGCTTGGAAGTTGACTTCGATAATAACGTGCTGTAAGTTCGTATATATTGTCACTGGTTAGCGCCTTACGTCATCAAGCCGTGAGATGTCCTTTCAAGTTATTTTAGTTTTGTTATTTATTCCACTTATTTTTCCCATGGCTAAACAGACCAGATCGTAGATCGTAAGTGGAAAGAGATTAGGCCACTACCATAAACAGCGCCGTTCTTATTAGGTTTTGATTGGAGTTTATTTATATCTACAAATCGGACAACAACAAATAACAAAAAGGCAACTTTTTGGCACGTTTGAGACGGATAGAAAAAAATTTCTTACAACTGAATCATTCTCTCAGATACAATATATCCTTACAGCGATAACGGAGTTGAACGGAAATTCTATAAGTAAAACAATTTTAAAGGAAATTGTCAGATTCTTATCTCAATCTGACCAATGTCTTTGTTCTTTTTTGTGTTCTGCTCTATATTATAGATTGAATCGTTCTCACTCTCGAAAGTTACCAGCTTTTTTGATATTCTGCGGTGGTTCAGTGACAGAAAATAGTTCAAGTTTCGATGAACTTTGAAAGAAATTCTTTCAGAATTGGTTGTCATTCAATCAAATTGAGAGAGATAATTTCCAAGAATTCTTCCCAATTTGATCATGCCTTACCTTTCTTTATTTTGTTTAAGCATGCTTTTTTGTGCCGTTTTTTTGCATTGCTTAAAGTGTCTTTCTTTTGTCTCTCTCCCTTTCGCTCCTTTTTATTCTCTCCATTTCTGTATTTTCCCATCCTTTCCTTTCCATTTTTTGTCTTTCATTGCTTTTCTCTTTCCTTTCTTTCTGTTACCTTCCTTTTCTTTCTCTCTCCTTCACTCCTGCTTACCTTCCTTCATTCTTGCTTAACTCTCTTCTTGTTTTCCTTCATTCCTACCAGTTTTCTGTACTAACTATCTACCTGCTATACTTCCTGACCTGCTGTATCCTGCCTGTCTTCCTTCATACTAGCCTGCCATACTTACTCCCGACCTGTCTTGCTTTCCTCTCTCTGGCTTTCTTCTTGCTATCCTTTCTCTTCGACTGTTTTCCTTTCTAATTACTTGCATTTCTCTTTGTTGGCATTCCTTTCTCAAAACATCCTTTTCTTACACCCTGCTTTCATTCCTTCAATCAAGCCAGCTTTAGCCCCTACCCATAAAGCGATATCAGTTGTAGCATTGCTGCGGTTGATATCTGGAATATTGTGTGAACTCCCGCTCTCATTTCCTACAGGACAATCTACGGCTATATATATTCCATACAATTTCACTTCCTCTATCTTCATTACCTACTTTTCAGTTCCCTCCTCACAATCTCTCTGCGGGACAGGCCGTTGTTGGTGTTTCGATTTAAATTCAAAGAAAAAAAGCCTCTTAATCCTGACTTCTTTCATTTATTCCTGGTCTATCTTACCGGTATTCATTTCATCATGCCTCCTCTTCCTCCCAACCTGATTGCCTGTCCACCTTCCTTCTTTATGCTTCCAACCTTTTGTCAATTCTGGATTAATGGCTTTTGTTTTACCCTTTTTCCATTTTGACTTCCTTATGCCAACCACTCTTTCCTGTTGCTATCCTGCCTAACTGCTCTTTGGATTTTTTATTTGTAATTCTTGTAATATTAATTCGTAATATTGTTTCGTGCTTGCTCACTTTAACTTATTTATTCCTCTTTTCTTTCCTCATTCCCTCTTTCATCCTTTCTACATAACTGCGTTTCATCCTATCGAATTGCAGATATATTTCTTCCTGCCTACCTGTCAGCCTTTCTTCTTAGTATCCTAGCTGCTCTACCTAGCCTGTTTGACCATCTTAATTTCTTTCTTTCTCTTTTTCTTCCTTGCCTCATGTTTTTTAACGTAACTACATTTCATCGTACCTACGTACGTTTCATCATGTCGACCTACATATATTTCCTCTGGCCTGCCCTCTAAGCTTCTTTCTTAGTCTCCTGCCTGCCTTCCTCTAGCCTGATGACCATCTTAATTTATTTCTTCCTCTTTTCCTTCCTTGCTTCTTGTTTTTCAACCTATCTACCTACCTGCCCTTCATTTTGCCTGCCTGTTTTTTATCCTGCCGACCTGCATATATTTCTCCTTAGTCACATACCTATCTTTTTCTAGACGGGTTGCCCATCTTAATTTCTTTCTTTTTATTTTCCTTTCTCGCTTCACTTCTCTAATCATATTGACCTACATGCCATCCATCCTGCCAACATGCCTAACTTTCATCCCTTCTCTCGCCATCTCGTTCTCCCTGCTTGTGTCCTGCCTTTTTCCGCCTTCCATCTATCCCTTTTGCAGTCCGTCAAGTTTATCGAGACGAGTTAACCCAAATATGTAGGAACTGTGAGTTGAGAGGGAAAAAACAAATGTCAGAGAGAGAGGGGAGGGGGAAGTAAACGTGTTGCCAAAAGGAAAGTATTTTTCTTACAACTAAAATCTTAACATCATAGAAATTACGCTCAATGATCGAAGAATTATCTTAACCTATCCAGTTATGGTGCCTTATCTTGTGCCTACCAAATATGGCATGATCGGTAAAAAAACGAAGAAAAACTAACAATATGATAATTTAAAATTTTCAAAAAGTTACTAGGAACAAAAAACGTTACAGACAAAATGAGTTATCTGGATTAAGTTCATTATAAACTAGACCAGTTTTATTTACATATGTGATTAAGAAACTTTGCTGAACTTATCGGGCCGATATTCCCTGAAGTAAGTAAAAGTCTCGCAAAGTTCTAAGCAGTGATAGAGCGAAGTCCACTACGTGAGTCAACGGTGAATCCGCTCCTTCTGGCAACCCAAACGAAGTTATATGACACGAATTTGCTATATTGCGAGAAATGCACGAAAATATATAGATAATTTTTACATAAATAAAAATAAAAATATAATCCTTCGAAACTCTCAAGGTTACTTACCATGAAATAACGAATTTAAAAATCATAATTTAAATATGATAAAAATCAGCGAGATAAGCATGGCAACAATCAGGGACAAACTTAGGATGATGTAGAAGAAGCCCACCTCACAGGGGGATATAAGCGGAATCAGCAATCTAAAAAAAATGAAATAGTAAATAATAGTGAAAGAAGGAGGTTCACTTAGTTCAAACTCTTTATCACCTAAAACTCCGCACAAATCCACCACCAGCATCAGGGGTAGAAGATAGCCACCCCGCAGACCAAATAACAAGAGACCAATCCCCCAGAGCCGGGGGATGGTACACTTAATCTAATAATGATGTACATTCTGAGTTACCACACAATCCTCACATGGGTCAAGCTAGCTTCTCATCAAAAAGTTTTGAAACCCATAGTTTGTCGAATTCGGAAGCGACAGGAAATAACCCTATACTATCGAGGTATTGAAGAATAGGGGCAAGGGTATAGTCAGGTTTTGATGACACGTACTTTTAACCTTCAAAGAGGAGTTACCCTTGTTGCTAGGTAGCCGGTAGATTTTTTCTCATCTCTGCCATGTACTCAGTTTTGAGGAAGAACGAAACGCGGGCTAAGTCACTCAATTTGTCCTCTTAGCCTAGCATCCTGCTTAAACTGCTCGTTACCAACAACCCTTACGCGTGCCTTGATCTATCAGAAGACAATCTTGACATACACTAGAAATGTCGGAGCTGTGGAATTACGGATAGTACACACGAAGGTATGCAGGTTATCAATGGTGAAAAGGACATTTATGGCACTATGTAAGTCGCCATGGATTACAAAAATGTCTATCAACAGGATATAATACTTAATATCCAGTCCAGTCATATATTATACCTAGGTGTGACGTAGACACAAAATTAGAGCATGAAAGAACATTTCTGACTTAAAAGAAATGTGAAATATTGTTGAAACTAACTCCATATCCGTACTTGAAGCCCTCTATGTATAGCAGCACTAGTCCAGTGGGATAGGATTAACGCTCTAAGAAATAGGATCGCAGAACTCTCGGTCTGTTGAAGCATTGGTTGCTGAAGGGTTCCATTGGCAAAACGATCAAAGCCACACGACCACCGAATTTTCTAAAAGTAGGATATGTGGCTTTCTTCAGAATAAGCACCGTCAAGATACGCATCGTACAAAATGTGACTTCTTTACAAATGGCAGAGACTTTATACCCGCGCGGACAATAGTATCATTCAGAGCTCAAAGCAAATGGCATCTGCTATGGGGCGATAAGAATGTTATCTATAGGGAACGTGTGTAAGGCATCAATTATCAGCAATATACTATATGGTGGATCTAATCCACCATCTGCATTAGACGTACAGATTCATAGGCGTAAATTGCTCCCACGGACTCAAGTTTTGAGCGAAAGTTAGAATGCTAAAAAAAATAGTATAGCCTTCTTAACACCACAGCGAAGAATTTTTTAGGGCACGGGTACTAAAGGTAATATGACGGCAAATATGCGTCGCCTAATTATGGGGGTGTCCTCTTCTAACCCTAATTAATCAGTGGGAGTCTACTAAGTCAAAGATATCCATATTTATGAACAGATTAGGGTATGGAGAGTGCTCATGAGGGATTAAAAAATGTACTTCTATCATTTTTCTCTGAAATCATCTCATAACCAGCCGAACACCAATGAACCTTTGGGTATCTTAAATCTAATAAAAGGGAGGCTGGCAACAATGAAGGTAGCAAATAAAATCTAGAAACGAAATAAATCGAACTGAACCCCTCGATCCAAGAGAAAGAGTGACGGAGATTTGAATAAGAGAATGATCGCATCCATGAAGTCCATCGACCACCCTCATCTAAAGAGTTTTGGTACCTCAGAAGAGCAGAGGGGAACATTATCAAATGAACACGAGTCAATTATAGCATGAATGTAGTAGAGTGCTTTAACCAGTTATAATTGTACCACGACAATGTGACTAACATTGCAGTTTCCCAAAGATGAGTTCTATCTTTCATGCCTCGGCAACCATCCTATGACACATGAAAAACGAGAGTTTACTTCATATCCAGATTGCGATTCTAATGCTTAAGGAAAAATAAAGTAGGGAGTAGGGGCTCCCTCGTTTTTTCGAGAGAGGCGTTCTCAGCTTCCACCCCATTTATCGTTAATCAGGTTAGATGGTGTTCGAATTCCCTAATTGCTAGCCTCCTTCCTAGGGGGTGGCTTAGAATTTACTAGTGTGTGTTTTACACACATCTTCCAGAGATTCACCTCGTCCAAGCCTCGCGATTAGGTGGAGTAGCACATCGCTTTCTTTCCGCGACACCGTCAACCAGGAACGAAATGTAGCTCTTTTAATTCCAAAGTAGGGCTCAATGCCTTCTTGCTTCCAGCCCTAAGATGGTGTCACACCAGAGAGGGGGAACCAGTTGAATGGTTCGAATGAGGCCAGGGATATCGTGCTTGCACCTGTATGGGCAAGGAGTGGAAGATGACTTTCTTAAGTCATATGCATATGAGGCGCCTGGTCGCGCAGACCGCGACACAAATATCTCTCTAGCTTCTCGGTCTAAGGACAATTGAGATCCCTAGTGGACATTAAATCTTTTCGAAGCCTACGAATTTTAATGATTAGAGGAAGCCTGGTGTGATCCGCGATAATTTGTGCATGCGGCTGCACATGAAACAGATTCATCATACACATCTTTATAACACTTCAATAAACTTTTGTTTAACTTATCTTTGCACGTCCTCATCCTTTCAAATTATGAACTAAGCTATTATTGTGATAATACCGCAGTGAGATAAATAAATGCTATCATACCGTAGTGGTACCATCCAAAACGTACCGAGTAACCTAGATTGTTCAAGCCAAAATTGTAGGAGAGTGCATGCGTGGGTCTCAAGCCTCCTCCTTCCTTCCTTGTAATTTGCTTGATATTGCCCACCTTCTGGTAAACCAACTCTTCAGAAGTGTAATCTAATGATTAATCAAACACGTCCTCATCCTTTCAAATTATGAATTAAGCTATTATTGCGATAATCTCGCAGTGAGATAAATAAATGCTATCACACCGTAGTGGTACCATCCAAAACGTACCGACTAACCTAGATTGTTCAAGCTAAAATTGTAGGAGAGTGCATGCGTGGGTCTCAAGCCTCCTCCTTCTTTCCTTGTAATTTGCTTAATATTGCCCACCTTCTGGTAAACCAACTCTTCAGAAGTGTAATCTAATGATTAATCAAACACCTATTTGCATAGACTATCCATTTTCAAAGTTTCGGGTAAGATATGGGTTCACCCTAACATGTTCGCCCTGGAGCTCCCAAAGAAGAAGAAATTTGGCATTCCGAGTGGGATCAGCCTCATTAACCAAGTGGCTTCCTTCTGAAAACCGAGAGCACTTAAGTTCGCTATCCAGGAAAAACGCAAAATTTCGACGGTATATAAGTATGTCCATCGGCCAACCTTGGTCCATTAGCCTAGCGCAGAGTAGGAGAAAGCGCTGGAAACCATGCAAAGTTGAATAAAATTGAAAATTAACGCTTCAAAAGTAAATAACAATAGTAGTGTATTTGTGTTAGAACTCTTTGAGCTGATGTTCGAATTCTAAATCCAGTGAAAGTATATATTAGGTTACGACAGCTTGTAACTTCTCTTATCAAGAGCGAAAAGAAAATTATACGAAATAATATGTAAACAGGGAGCAAAATCTCAATTATGAATAAGAAGCATCACGATTCTCTAGTTTAAATGATTGTTATTCAGTTAGTTCTAGTTAAAGGGCATCCCTTGCCCAATAGTCTCGAGGAACTCAACCAACCGAACGTGTTTCTTACTGAAATCCAGCTGTCGTTTTTTTTCTAGATTTAGTTACATTGTGTGGTGTTTTACGTTTAATTTTTTTTTAAAGATAACAACTAAACGGTTTACCAATGTGACCCGATTGTGATGTGGGTGTGATGAATAATCTTCTGGGTCGCTACCCTGAGTTAGGACGATATTGGAATGGTTGGAAGCCTGCAAATTACTAGCTTATAAGTTTCTCCTTATTATTTTGTTCCTGATGGGGTTCTCTTTTCTAGGAGTGGGGGCTTACTTAAACTTAGCTTACTAATTTTATCAGGGGAGTCTTTAAATTTATCGTGGAGATTTGTATTGATTTTTAATTTAGTCACATGATGGTACTATAGTTGATGGTACTATGGTTGAGTGGAGGTAAGTAAGATTGTTTTATCGACAAGAATTTTGGTTGGGAGTGTAGTGGGCAATTGTGTGGTTGCATCTGCATCACAAATTAAAGAGCGGTTTCTTTGTTTTCTTTCTTTTGTATCGTGCGGTAGTGAGAGGATGCGAGTTTGAGTTTCAAGTATACCCTAGTAAGCACTAGTGTGGGGTGGATGTAACGCTTGTTGGATAGGGCGTTGAATTCTTTTGTCTGTTGTTATAGGGTTTATTAGTTAATTTTTGTGTTAGTTTTATTTTATTTTTTTATTTGTTTCCAGTTTCATTGTCCAAGTTATTTGAATGATTTTAAGATAGCTTTGGGCTGCCGAATCCGAATATGATTTCGATTTTGCTTGGTCTCCTCTAATTTTTTGAGGTAATAAAAGCTTTCTTATTTGACAAGTTACCTCTCTCAGACTTCTGAGCACCTGTCATTTTCACAATATAGATTAGTTACCGAAGAAGTGTTTGGTATTATTTCATCTAATTTATTTATGATAAATGCAGGGATAAATTTCGGTTTCAACTTTTTATGAACCCACAAAATCTTATTCATAAAAGTACGATAACTTTGACTTATTTAACATACTAATTTCATAACAATTAATTCCTAAAGAAACGCTGTTTTACGATTACCTTTTGTGTAGTTCAGCCACACAATCGCATTGAAGGCTCCAACATTAGTCTGCCATTATATTTCCGTCCCATTCTCCTTGATATCTATTCTCTATTTTCTTTATTTCTCGATGAAACCTCTCGAATATTACTTACTAAAATCACCATGATTTGCTCAAAATCAGAGGAGGATGCTCAGACGAAAGAGAAATTTGATGCTCCAATTAGCGCACATAATTCTTTAAATTTATTAGGCATTTTTGCAGCAATTCTTCCCAATTGTTTTTCCAAACTAAGACATGACTACTCGAGGAAGTAGTCATTAAAACTTTTAGAAAATTAAAATCTTTGATGAATTTATTGATTTGAGGACTGCAGGGGGGCTCGTAAGACAAGCCTGATGTGGAAAACTAATAAAAAATACAGATTAGTTAAAAGATATTACATTATATGTTTATTGTTTCCGCCATTTTGTCGCGCGAACAATTAGAGAAGCAAACGCTACTGCGTCAGTAAGTGCTGACCCAGGGAGACTTCATCTCATATTTTCTACTCGGGTGGCCTCACAAAAAAAAATCCACCAGAATAAGATCAGCGCTCCTCTGTGGAAACTCAACTTGTCTTTATCGTTAAATTCAGTGTTCATAAAGGTGTGTTAAGGTAATATCTAACCTTTGTGGCTTAATGAGTATGGGTAGGCCATTCTACTGAAATCACAGAGCAGTCGCCCTGTGGGATAAACCGGTTTAAAAATAATGCTTCCTTCTGGAACATATTGAGGCTCATGTGTGTCACCGCCTGTGGTTTCTCTTATTCTTCCTCTTCATATATATATATATATATATATATATATATATATATATATATATATATATATATATATATATATATATATTGGTTGAGGAATAAGTTCTTGCGGTTTTATTAAATTTATTCATTACGATTAACAATTTTAGAAAAAAAATCATTTTTAATTGATAACAATATGCTACTTAATCAATAATGTATCCTCCGTTGTTATTTACGACTTCTTCCCAACGTACAACTAGTTTTTTGATGCCTCTGCAATGAAAATTTCTGGATTTTGACTTGAAGAATTCGTCTAACCAGGTTCTTATTTCCACATCAGTATTGAACGAAATGCCGCGCAAATTGTTGGAGAGCGATGGGAACAGATGGAAATCCGATGGTGCCAAGTCTGGCGAATGTGGAGGATGCGGCAGGATTTCTCAATTAATCGTTTAGATGACGTCTTTTGTCATATTGGCAATGTGAGGACGATCATTGTCATGTTGGAAAAGGACTCCATAACGTCGATGAGGTCGCTTTTCCCGAAAAGCTTCGGCGAGTCGATACATTTGTTGAACATAGAATTCTGCATTGACAATCTCGTTGTTCGCAAAGAGCTCATAAAAAAAATATGCCTTCACAATCCTACAACAAACACAGCATCGTCTTTCGTGGATGAATTCCTTGCTTTAATCGCGGAAGTGCTTTTTTATTAGGGCTAAGCCATTGTTTTCGATGGTTCATGTTGACATAAACACACCCCTTTTCGTCGCCAGTGATGATGTGGTCCTTATATCCACGAGTAGCCTTGCAACGAGCAAGCAAACCTGCGGCACTCGTGGAGGGTTGAAGTTTGTTGCTTTCGCTTAAAGCATGCGGAACCCATGCACCGAGTTTTTGAACTTTTCCCATGGAATGGAGGTTATTCACTACAGTTTTCTGATCACACGCCAATTGTAAATCCAATTCTCTAGTCGATTGACGAGGATTTTCATAAGGAAGGTCGTTCAATCGATCTTTATCCAACTTAATGGGACGACCAGAACGTTCTTCGTCATTAAGATTGAAATGACCGTTTTTGAATCGTGAAAACCACCATTTATGTCCTTTCTGATAAAGCATTTTCTCCGTACACAGCACAAATAACGCGACGAGGTTTGGCTGCGTTTGCATTGTTCCCGTCTCGATTGTAAATGAATAACAACAAGCGTCGAAAATGCGCCTTTCTTTCAACTTGACATTCCATTTTGAGGGTACAGAACAAAAATGAAATTACACAACTTTTAAAGAAACCACAATGACTTATTACTCAACTGCAAGACGTAGCCTAAGCAAAAGCCTAATAGTCTACCCTGTTAAGAGATGTAGCCTAACCTTTGCAAATTTTGCTCTCATTATTTATTATTGTTTCCTAATATGTGCACAAATCACGTCAACAAAACTTAAATCAACACAACATTAAAAAAAAATGCACTTCCAACGGTCGCTTGCCTCCTCACTATTTACATATATATTTTCATTCCTTATTTTTTATCTTAATTCATATGTACAAAATAGCATATGTATTCTCATATCCTTAATCTCATATTAGACATATTATTTTAGATGTGTGGAATTTGTTAGGATTTAATAAGACCATCACACGTCCATTTTGTGGAGTTTCTTGCTGGGCCTATTGAATCCTACAATCTGGTGCCAGTAGCCTACCTATTACATAAACCGACCACCACAAGGTTGATGTTGAGGATTTTTTGTGCGAGGATGGTACTCTGTTATATATATATATATATAAATATATATATATATATATATATATATATATATATATATATATATATATATATATATATATAACAGAGTACCATCCTCGCACACAAAAATATATATATATATATATATATATATATATATATATATATATATATACAGAGTACCATCCTCGCACAAAAAATCCTCAACATCAACCTTGTGGTGGTCGGTTTATGTAATAGGTAGGCTACTGGCACCAGATTGTAGGATTCAATAGGCCCAGCAAGAAACTCCACAAAATTGACGTGTGATGGTCTTATTAAATCCTAACAAATTCCACACATCTAAAATAATATGTCTAATATGAGATTAAGGATATGAGAATACATATGCTATTTTGAGCATATGAATTAAGATAGAAAATAAGGAATGAAAATATATATGTAAATAGTGAGAAGGCAAGCGACCGTTGGAAGTGCGCGTGGGAACATACAAAAAGGCGAACGCGAGAAAAGGGTAAAAGGTTAAGACATCTGAGTCAATAAGAGGAAACGCATAAGCAAACAATTTTCGTCCCGGGATAGAATTATCAGAAGATGGGAGTCTACAAAGTAGCTGGGCAACTACAGACTTTGACCAAAGGAAATTCTAACAGAGATCTTTGACCAGAGAATCCTGTAATACAGTTAAAACTATTCGGATAAGTAGGTAAATCAGACACACACAGCTCTTCGGTAGCTCTGCCCTAGGAGTGGAACTTTAGGAGCTTGATCACGGAGGCTAGTCCCACCAACAAGTTTAGACCACGCCCCTAGAAGATAAAATGGTATATATCTTCGAACAATTGGGGAGACAACAGAATTGTTATTAAGTCGTTGTTATTGTCATTAAGAATTATTAGGACATTAAGATTAATTGGTTCCCCTATCAGCGTTACGCAACCCTTTTAATCCGCTTAAGTCATGTCTCACCAGAATTAATTACTTCGCGTTCAATAGAAGACCTACTTGTCACCCGCAAAGTACTTTGTGATGTGCCGCTTTCGCCCTTTTATGGGCCAGTATTTGAATAAAGTATACCAATGGTCCTTATCGATTGTCATTATATATCATCTATTTGAAATGTATTTAAAAATGCATCTAAATACATGTAATGGATTTAATATTTAAATACTACATAAATACATTTTCAAATGTATTTAGTTTTTAGTATCTAAATACATTTTTCTCATGTATTTAATTATTTAGTATTTAAATACTTTAAATGTACATATTTAGTGCCCAGCTCAAACTGTACAACTCTCTAGTCTGACCGCTCCCTGAGTACTCCGTACGGTACTGGTTATCAGCGTTGCGCAAAGAGATTGAACGGATAGAAAGGCTTCAGTCCAGGACCACGAAACTGATCTCGTCACATAGACAGAAAGAAAACCGATGCTGCCTACGAGAGTTGGGGCTGTTTTTCCTAGAGACGTGCCGTATACGAGACAGGCTTATCGAAATGTAGAAAATTATACTTGGAATAGAAAACGTGGACTACATACAAGAAGTTGTTAACCTTAAACATGAATCACGCGGTCAACCACTGTTGCAAGTTAGATTTACTCATATTTAGGAGAAGCGCTTATGGGAACGTTTACTTGTAGAGTATCTGTGATTTTTTATTTTTTTTATTTAAGGGGCTATCTGGCGACTGCCGACTTAGGCATAAGTTGCCGTAAACAAACAGCCTAGTTCTAGGCTACTTTAAAAAATTTAACAGGAAACAACAATAAAAAGAAATAACAATAACAATAACAAAGCAATAACAAAAACAATAACAAAAACAATAACAATTAAACCGGGTTAAATAAAAGGGAAAAGGCCGGCCTCCCCCCAAAAGTAAATAAGTCCACCTGTCAAAGTGCACGCACTCGTCCCGAGTACAAGAGACAGGCGGTAGCAACCCCACCCATCGCGGTACCAGGACAGGTGTCGTGCGCGAAGATCACCCAGACTGGGACATTCGACAAGAATGTGCCGAACAGTCTGGGGGACGACGCAGTCGTTGCAATAGGGAGCAGGCTGGCGCTCCATCAAATAGCGATGCGTCACACGAGTGTGCCCGATTCGGAGACGACAGAAAGCAACCTGAAGCCGCCGCGGCATTGGGGGATAGGTCCATGAAAACAGTCGCGGTGCAATGGCACGCAACTTTAAGTTCCCTTCGACCGTCTCCCATCTTCTTTGCCAAGCAGTCCGAAGAGCTGCCTGAATTTCTGCAATGTAGTCAGTGTGAGGAAGAGCGAAACGCTGGACCGGTCGCAGAGTCCTCGCAGACTCTTTGGCGCCCTCATCGGCGCGCTAATTCCCTGCAATTCCTACATGTCCAGGAACCCAGCAGAAGATAATCTTGACATCTGCTTGCCTCGCCTAAACCGTGGCGTCATGAATTTCGCGAACCAGGGGATGCGGAGATTCCAATGCCCCAAGAGCACTCAGGGCGATTAGTGAGTCGCTATAAATCACAATCCGGTCTCCGAACCGGGCACGTCGCGTAATCTCCCATACCGAGTGGTGTATTGCCATCAGCTCGGCCGTGAAGACAGACGCAGTGCCCGGTAGAGCCCCGCTGACCTCAAACAGAGGGGATACGGCGTGGAAGCCGACCCCCTCTTGGGACTTGGAGCCATCCGTATACACTGGTATGGTACCAGCGTGACACGATGTGTGCTCCAAAAAGGTCGAACGCAATACTCCCGGCGCAGTAAAAGCTTTGGGAGCAGAGGCGTGGCGACAAATAGCCAAATGTGGTACCCTCCAGGGTGGCGTCCTGGGAAGAACCAGGGGCGCCACCAGCCCGAGAGCTATATTTACCTCTCGAATGAGTTTCCTGGCCCTAAACTCAAAGGGCTTAGGGTATGACTGGCGTCCCTCGGCGGCATAGGCACCATCGAGATCAGCTGCGGATGCAGTGAGAGCTGTTGGTGACTGAGGGAGGCGCCGGGCTCGTGCGTACAGGCGAGTGATGCACTGCACGCAGCGCAGAGCGAGGGGCATCTCCCTAGCATCGACCAAAAGGCTCTCAATTGGGGAAGTGCGGAAGGCACCGGTCGCAAGGCCAAGGCCGGTGTGGTGGATCGAATCCACCATCCGCAATAAACGCTCGGCTGCAGTGCATAAAACTCGCATCCGTAGTCGAGCTTCGAGCGAACAAAGGATCGATAAAAAAGTAAGGCAGTAGCCCTATCAGCGCCCAAAGGGCTGAACGTCACGGAACGAAGAATGTCCATGGCGCGGGTACAAGAGACCCTAAGGCTGCGAATATTAGCCTCCTAGGTGAGGCGTCGGTTGAATACAAGACCAAGGAAACGGTGCGACTCAACCACATCCAGGCGCACCCCATTAAAAAACAAATTTGGGTCGGGGTGAAGCCGTGGATGGCGGCAGAAGGGCACCACCTTGGTCTTGGCCAAAGAAAACGAAAACCTGTGCGCTTCGGCATAGCGAGAGACGCGGTTCAATGCCTGTTAGAGTCGACGCTCCAGAGTTGGCATCTGGGCCGAGCCAAAAGAGATCCAAAGGTCGTCGACGTAGAGCGTAGCGAGAACATCTTCCGGCAGCACCGAGGTGATCCCGTTGATGATCAGGGCAGAGAGTGTGACACTAAGGACACTTCCCTGCGGGACACCTTCTTCCTGCTCCTTTGAGCCGGAGAGGGCTCCACCCACCCGTACGCGGAATTGACGATCTCGCAAAAAATTCAGATATAAACATTGGGAGGCGTACCCTCGCATCCATCGTGTGGAGAGTCTCCATGATACCGTATCGCCATGCGGTATCATAGGCCTTCTCCAGATCAAAAAACACCGTGGCGTATTGCTGTCTACGAAGGCAAGCCTCGCAGACGGCATTTTCCAGTCGAGGCCTGAGCATCCGACGTGGAGTGAAACTTACGGAAGCCGCACTGTGCAGAAGACACATGGCCTCGGCTGTCCAGAAAATAGGCTAATCTAACATTTACCAATTTTTCCATCAAATTGCACACGCAAGAGGTTAGAGAGATTAAGCGGAAACCGGTCGGAGTAGAGTGATCTATCCCCGGCTTGCGAAAGGCGAGCTCAGTAGCGATTCGCCAAGAGTCTGGGAGAAGACCTTACACCCAGATCCTGTTGAAAAAATCTAACAGAAAGGCCATTCCTCGCTCACCCAGGTGTCGAAGCATGGCGTACGGGACATCGTCCGGACCATGGGCGGTGTCCGCGCACAAAGCAAGAGCGGAACGCAACTCACTCACAGTAAACTTGTCGTTGAAGGGTTCTCCGCCTCTGGAGGTAAAGTCCAGCCGGCGGCCTTCCGCGACATCCCAACGTGCATTGAATGCTGGGGGAGCAGCATCATGGCTAGAGAATGCGGGAAAAGCGGTCGCTAAGGATTCCCCTACGGACGCGGGGTCTGAGATTGCAGCCCCATTCTCCTGAAGAACGGGAGGGGGGGTCCTGCGAGAACTTGCCCCGAATCCTTTTGACTCGCTTCCACACCTCAGCTAAAGGGGTCTTCCCGTTAAGTGAAGACACGTATGCCCGCCAAGAAGAGCGGCGGGCGTGCTTCGAAATATACCGGAACCTAGCCCTAGCCCGACGAAATTCAGCGATAGTGAAATCGTTCTGGCGGCGCTTATAGCGCATGTAGGCATAACGCTTCTGTTTGAGGGCCATCTCACACTCGGCCGACCACCATGGGAGTGGTCAGAGTGCAAAACGGCTAGACGTCATAAAATAGTAGTCAGGCCCACGGCGATGAGGTTCCCGAGAAGAACTTATCGGCCTCATCTAACGACCTAAACTCCTCGACTGAGATAGAGAATTCGGTCATTTCCTGAAATGCAGGCCACCGCGCCCGCACCAAGCACCACCGAACTGGTCTCTCAGGCGGCAGTTGCCCTGAAAATGATATTTGAAAGGGAAAGTGATCACTACCATGAAGGTCATCGACCACCTCCCAATCAAAATCAGGCTGTGCATCTGAAGAGCACAAAGATAGGTCAAGGCAAGAAAATGAAGCGGTTCTCGGACAATGAAGCGTAAACTCATCCACGTTTAGGACACCCATCTTAAGCTCTTCGATTAAATCGGCAAGAACTCTTCCCCTGGGATTTATGGAGTAATCTCCCGAGGGTGGATGCCTGCCGTTCAGATCTTCAAGCAAGAGATAGGGCCTCGGCAGCCGTGCCGCGACGCGGCGGAAGTCCCCCGCATCAAAGTCAGCTCACGGTGGAATGTACGCAGAAATCAGGGTATACCTCCTATCTAGGTGCAGCTGCACAGCCACTGCCTAAAAGGAGGTATCTAAAGAGAAAGGAAGAACGGAGACATCATGCCGGGTGTAAACCACGCATCCTTGAGCCCGGCCATCCCGCTGTGGTGGGGGTCGCAAGACGCTTATACCCTGGAAGGGCGGGCAGGGGACACGCGCTTGGCATCGTCTCCTGCAAAACGATAGCTAACAAGGAACTGGACGAGACGAGCCTCCGCAGCTCCTCCCAGTTGGCCCGGAGTCCACGGCAATTCCATTGAAGGAATATGCCCTCCAGGCCTAGCTCGGAGGAGATGCGGGAGCCCTCCTCGAACTGAAGACCGTCACGGGAATGGCCGTACGATTCCCGGGGCAGAACCCCGGGCGCTGTTGGCCGGACAAAGCACTGAAGGTGCTGTCGCCTTCGAAGACTTATTGGGGGAGGTTTGGCTCGCCATGCGATTCTTTTCCTTCCTCCGCCTCGAAACCTTAGGCGGGCGTTGCGGCTTTGGAGGCGAGGGGCCCTCTTTTCGAGGAACCACCGTCTCCGAGCCACTTGCTTAACCTCGTGGCGTGGGCGAAGGGGCCGAAGCTCCTTTCTTGCTGTCCTCCTTTCGGGGAACAGCTTTAGGAACCGCGGAGGATGGCCTAGCGACCATCTTCAGGGGTGTTGCCTCCTGTGAGGCTAACGACCGGGTGGAGGCGTGTGGCCGTTTCGCCCTACGGGAAACGGTCACGCTGGGGGAAGAGGGGGTAGCCCTGGTTTTAAACAGGTCTGGGTATGAACCCTTTTTCCCGCCAGCTTTACCAGGGTAGCGCCCGGGTTAGATAGAGCCCGCAGAAGGGCTCAAAATGGGCGCGGATACAACCATGCTCGCGTGCCTGGATGGGCCAGAAGCAGAGGGTGCCTTTCTAACTATTGAGGCATATGACGTCTTAGGCAGAGCCGGGCGCGCCAGGACCAAGTCCTTTGCCTCGCGGAATGAGAGTCGATCCTGGGCCTGAACGGCCAGGATTTCTTTCTCAAGGAGATATGCACCACATTGATTTGAAGAAGCAGGGTGCGGCTCTCCGCAATTGACACACTTGGCCACACACGATTTGGACTTATCGTGTGCGACCTTGGAGCAATTTACACAGACTTCGGGTGACCCTGACTTTGCACGTCTACATGAGCGATTCGTATGGCCGAAGCGGTGACAGTAATAGCACCGCCGCGGCAGTGGCACGAATGCCTTCATGCGGTAGCGGTACCAACCTGCACGCACCGACTCAGGGAGCTTGTCACAGTCGAACCTGACGAAGAGTGTAGGGGTGGGTCTCAAGGCCCCTCCCTGTTTTCTCATCACACGTTCGACCTTGGCTGCCATAAGGTCGGCCAGCTCTAGGGTGATGTCCTCAATGGAGTAGTCAACGAGTTCCCTCGCATAAACTACTCCTTTCACAACGTTCATGGTAGAGTGCGGCGTCACACTCACCGGGGTGCCATGAAGTGTCCGAAGAGCACTTATCTTGGCCGCCTCGGCGGGATTCGCCGCATTCGCCAGAAGACTCCCGTCCAAGAAACGGGTCACCTTCGGCTCTCTACCAATTGCACTAGCTAATTCTTTCCTCTGATGGATCATGTTGCCCTTGGACAACATGGTACCATCAGTGGAGCGAATAACAAGGAAGCGTTTGAAGCCAGCGGGCTTGAAAACGCCAGGTAACCTCTGAATCAGGAGCCCTGATGTCATCGAGGCTCCGCCCTGTGCACTTTTCGTCTTTGTCATAGTCAGGAGCTCCGTACCCGGGGTGCAGACGGGCCGGATGTGCCGGTCTCGGCTTGGTCGCTTGCCAAAGTGGCCGCAGACCCATCCATCCCCACAGCCCCCGCGGATGGAGAGGAGCGCCGGGTCTTCTTAGTCTTTCTTGTCTTTTTCTTCTTTTTAGGAGAGGAGGGCGGGGAATGAACCCGCTTCTCTCACCCGCTGACAGAACCCCCTAGGCCAGATGGACCGGCCTCAGCCAGGTCCTTCTCCGAAATTAAAAAGGTCCTGGTGGTCGCAGGGGCACCGGTCAGAGGAGATCTCTCCCCTCCTTGTGCTGCCTCTGAGGCCCGAGCAGTTCGAGAAGGACCTTGCACAGGGGCGGATTCAGGTTCGGTGCTTGGCGCCGAGCCCAAATTCTCGCCCCCATGGAAGGCCCTACCCTCTAAGGCTGAGTTTCCTCAAGGACCATGTCTATCACAGGAGGGGCCGTCAGTTGGCCATCCCCTCCCAGGACATCGCAGGTCTCCTTGGCAGCTTCACCAGTCTTTTGTGGGGAGGCACAGGCCTTGACCCCGGCAAGGTTTAATATTCTTGCCAGCAGGTCTTTTGAGGGAAGGGACCGAAGGAGCCTGGCTTCCCTCTCCTCCCTAAGGGGGTTTGCCCTACCGAGCCGCTTCGATGGGGAGCGGCTGGCTAAGGGCTGCCTGCTGGCTTTCTTTGCAGTCCCCTTGGAAAGAAAAGAGGGGACTGCCGCTGGAAAATGGAGGTGCCCGAAAGCACCCCTAGAGAAGGGGGTGAGGGGGAGTCCCCTGCACCCGTAGGCGAAGGAGAGGAGTAAGCTTCTTCTCCGGTTACTGAAATATGGAGGGTCCCCTGTGCAAGCACAGGGGGGGAACCCATTTTTTTGCTGGAGCTGCCCGAGGGCGGCTCCGTCGATGTTTCAGGGAAAGTTTGGGGTTGAGTTTTATTTTTATATCTTCATCATTGGTCATGGTGCCCCTTTTTTATTACACGGGATGCAATCGCGCACACCTCTCGCAGTAGCGCGCACTGCGAGAGGTGCTTACAAGCCCGGCAGAGCCAGGCGCCGCTATTTGGGACCACTTCTCCCGCCTGGTTGCCTGGCAGTCCATCGGCATGGCTGCTCCACCTTAGACACGGTGTAAAATATATAGATTGTGAAGAGGAGAGGAAAAGGGATGTGAGGAAAGTATGGGTGGGGATGAAGCAGGTTGTTAAAAACCAGCCACCCCAGACTGGAGCTCAGGGGTTAGGGAACATTGTCCCCCACCCCCTCAGCCCCGATGCGGGACGGTTGGCTGAGAGGAAGGTCAGCATCTACCCTGTGAAATTAGAGGCTGACCAGAGAAAGTTGAGGGAGAGGTTGTATGAAAAGCGAGGAAACAAGTGTTTTAAAGGAAGAAGAAGAGGCTAAGCTGGGGTCGGACGGGGTGCTGAGTCCCGTCAGCACGGCGGCCAGGATGGCAAATCGCCGCGCCCCTTACGGGAAGAGTATCTGTGAAAGATGGAAACATATTCCTCGTGAGATAACAAAAAAGTTATTTTACTTGAATCATTTTATTATCTGTCGTAGCAGTCTTATTATGGCCGCTACTACCTTGCTTCCAAAGCAGTTTTATCTGGAAATTCGTGAAAACTTCTATTTCATTCCAACCTTTTTCTTTAAAACATGTTTCTATTTTATTTTTTTTAATTTCAACTTAACACATTTTGATAGGGGGTATAATACTATAAGTCTAAATTTTAAATCATAACTGTAGGAGAAAAAATAAAAAGGCTAATTAGACTAAATCGCCTAAACACGTAGATCGTATTTCTCAACTACAAATATCGCAGGTTTTCTTGATTCGAAAAGCAAATTTTTGAGTGACTATTTTTTTTTAAATTAAAATTTAAAATTTAAAAAAAGCAGCCATGGTTAAATTTTTAGGATTTTTCTGAACTTTGCCAATTATAGTAATTTTAAAAGCTACTTTAAACTAAATATCCCCACTTTCAAAACATCACGTTGTTAAAATAGTTATACAAGAAGATATATAAAAATAAATTTTCTGAACTTCACCATTAGTAATTCTTTGGATTTTAAAAAAATTTACAAAATTTCGATACATATATTTATTTCTGAACTCCATCATTTTGTTTTTCACTAACTCTTTTATTTAAAAAGGGGATTTTTTATGATTTGAATAATAATTTTCTCTTAGTTTGGTTATGACTTATGTTTTTTATCAAAGTTATTTCAAATAATTATTTTATAATATCAAAAAACAAAATGGAGAAGTTCAGAAATAAACATAGATATCAAAATTTTGTGAATCTTTTAAAACCCAAAGAATTACAAATGGTGAAGTTCAGAAAATTTATTTTTATATATCTTCTATTTTAAATTTTAGCAACGTGATATTTTGAAAGGGGCGAAGTTTAGTTTAGAGTTCCTTTTTGAAATTATTATATTGGCGAAGTTCAGAAAATTTATAAAAATCTAACCATGGCTGCTTTTTATAGATTATAAATTTTAATCTTAGTAGTGAAGCGCAAGCTCTCCGGCCAAGCCATTACCTGGTTCATAATATAAAAGAATTATTAGAAATAACTTTGATAAAAAAAAGTCATAACCAAACTAAGATGAAATTATTATTCAAACACGGAAAAAAATACCCTTCTTAAATTATAGAGTTAGTGATTTTGAAAATTTCAGAGATAATAAAAATTACATATAAATTTTTGTTACCGAATTTTCATTTATATCTAATTACATTTAACTGAGTTTAGTGAAGTTTTTGCTGGTCCATCATACATAGTTGCTATTTCTTTTAAGGGCTACGGATTAAAGGAAGCGATTAATGACTCGAGTAATTGGATTAACGATTAAATATAATCTTTTTTTTTGGGGGGGGGGCAAGCTTACCTATTACATAACCACTCTTTATAGCTATGAATACCTGAATGAATGAATTAACAGCCGTTGTCCGAGTAGTAGTTCGCGGAAATAGTTTTTGCAGTGGCTATGAACTGTTTTCCTTAATCAAATTAAATCAACTTTTTCATATATAATCTTAGGTGCAAATGAACTTTGTTTTGCATAATTGTAGAGAGCAACCACTAAAAGAGAGGAATTACAAAAAAAGATGATTGCAGTTTTTATTTTAGTTTCTGGGTCAGGTGCTATATTTGTTCGTGTTAAATGTCGCGAGGGTGCGTGTCTAAAAAGATCTGGCAAAGAGGAAGTAAAATAAAATACTTGATGAGTTTGGACGGAAGATTTTAACAAATTGAATATATTTTCGTGCTATAAACTGATGGAATATACTTGGTTGAAGAAACGGAGAACTTTTCAGACTTATGGCGCATAATAAATGGGAAATTGGAGTACTTATGAGATGGGTACGTGTGTTGAGGGCTAAGTGGATATAGTTTGTTATCGCCTTTAAATGGAGCAGGCGATGTAACAAAAGAATAATTTCAGAAAACGAATGAAAATTAACTTAAGAGAAAAATATAACCTCGAGCCTTTCACGCACAACTGAGAAATTTGTAAAATGAGAACACAAGGCATATTTAAGTAAAAATTCTTTCTTTTTAATGAATTTAATACAAGCCTACCAAACTAATTTTTTCATCTTTAATCATGAAACAGTGCCTCAAAAGCCCAATAGATACCTGAGATGTATGAAAAGCATAACATATATAAAGTAACTGTAACAAAATCCTACTTTTTTCTAGTGCGAAACAAATCGCAATCTCTGGCTAAAACATGTTAGATTCCAACTGCTTTGAAATCTTCAGGAAGATGAATAAGAGAATTTACTTCTACAATGGGAATTCCGTAGTTGTATTTAAATTTGTTTTAAATTAATCTTTTTTGTAAGCAATACAACTTTTAATGCAAAACAAAGAAAATTTTATGACATTTTTCAGAATATAAGCAATTATGGAATTAGATATTATCCTTTTCTTTTGTACTTCTATTTTTTAGGTTTTAAAAGGAAATGAACAGAAGGCTTTAATTTCGAGGTTTATGCTTAATCTGAGCTTTCGTCAGAGAGTTTGATTTTATACTTTCTTACAAAAGAGTATTTATAGCCAATTAAAGGTGGACGCAGTGGTAGAATAAGAGGATTCGTTTTTGGTCGACCATATTTATAGACAATCATATCGAGGAACATGTAGTAAAGGACATATGCGCGCGATGGCTCAAACTCATGTTGATATCGTGTTGAAAGGCGAGCGCAGATGTTTAACCCAACCTGATGGATTACAAATCCACGTATACTTCGGCTCTCTGAGAGCCACTGGACCCTTAATGGCCTCCATTTTCCCTTCTGGACAAAATAGCAGGGCTACAGAGCCACGCGTTACGACACGGGAAAGGTCAGGCTGAAAGAAATGCACTGACTGATTCGGAGCAAAGGCCATCAAGAAAGAACATGTTTTCCTTGTTATAACAAATGGTTGACAGTTATCGGTATTGAAGTAAAATTAAAGACAGAAACCACCACGAGCATTTAAGCCGAAATTTTGAGAGGACTCTCATAAAATGTAAGTGGTGAGGTTAGGGAAGTTGAATTGTGGGCAAGGTATATACCTAGTCTAGTCAAACTAATCTAAGGAGGAGAATACTTGTTGCGGTCAAGAATATGTAGAGGAGGGGAATCACTACTAGTATCACGCCCTCTGGTGTGTGCAATATATTCTTCTTCTTGGGGCTTATCGGTGTAGTCCTGTGGCTGCGTTGTCTGTTTTAGTGGTCATCTTGATTCAAAGGTGATCAGTTCTCTTGTTACATTCTTTCTCCGTCATTTTCTGTTTCTTCTTAACTACATCTCCATTAAAGCAAGCACCTTGTCGGTTACCGTTAAATACTTTAATCAATTAGGGAAAGAAGATAGGAACGAACACGAAGAAGACAACACCATGTCAAATTTTATTCTCCTCCAAAACTCCTACTTCTTTATGGCCTTTACTCTCAGACCAAGAAACCTCAGCTAAGAAGCTTAGAACACTAAGATGCAAGGTCTATTGCAACAATTTCCTCAAAAGCACTAAAATTTGCCTTCGATAACGACTCTAATCTCCACATCAGTCATTGAAGATATAGATGCTTAACTATGCAACCAGCGATTATGCTTTCAGCAATTTGACCACTATAGATGGCAGACTAATTGACTGGTAATTACCGGGGCTTTAGCCTTCCCCCTCTTTTAAAAATAGGTGTCACGTCCCACATCCTCCAGTCTTCTGGCAGCTATCCCGTTCCAAGCGAATCATTGGAGATCTCATTAAGCTGTGTCGCAACCTGACTGCTGTCCTAACGAATGATTGTTGGGAGGAAGCCATCTGGACCAGAATACTTATACGCGTTCAGATTTCCTAGCCTAGATGCCACTTCATTGTTATCTATATCAATTTCGTGTAGGTTGTTCACCTCTTCAAAGTGAACCCCCTATATCGGAACGGGACCGTCTACTTCCCTCGAAAAACATGGAAGTGAAGTAGGCGTTCAACATGTTGGCGATGTCCTGGTTCGATTCTCGCAACGCATCATCCTCGTTTCTCAGGGTACCTATGCACTGACGAATCGGTTTGTAGCTATTCCTATGCAGGCAGAATTTTTTCAGGTTCTCTTTGCAGAGGGACCCGACCCAAATTTACTCACCGAGTTAACCTTGCTGCACCTTTTTTTAAAATATTGCTATAGATAGATAGATAGATAGATAGACAGACAGATAAACATATTTTAATTTCGTAAATTGAATTATATAGTATTTAAATTCATTATCCTATTTTAGATTTATAAAAAAGTGGTATAGATATAATCGTTTTACAGACATTTACAGAAATTGAGAGACTAAGATGTTGAGGGAGAAGGTCCGACAGAGGGATATTTGATTCATATACTATATTATACTGACTTTAACCTTTTGTTAGTGTTCTGTCTATTTGTTTAAAATAGTATTTATTCCACTCTTTTCGCAGTTTTAATGAACAAATTCTTAAATTTTTGATAGCTTAGTTATGACTAGATTTTATAAATTTATGTTTTTTTATGTAGATAAATAATTTTGTGGGGGGGAGGGGGGCGGAGTTTATATTAAATGTCTGGGAGGAGATATTTGATTGACAGGAGTTATATTATTTAGACGGAAATAAAAAGTGGTGGTGCTGAGTTAAATGTTTTATTTCTACAATTTCATCATAGGTTTTGAACATTTGTCCAGATGTTAATGGATTTGATATGGAAGGATTTAAAATGAATGTAAGAGTGTACTATTATAGTTTTTATGTAGACTTTTTATTTAAATCCGTTTTATCTCCGTTCGATGAGGGTAAAAAGAAATGGCAACCCTGGTTGTTATTTTTTGTATTGTAAACAAAAACCTTTAGACAAAAAAAATGAGACGCTCCTAAATAATAACAAAGAACTGATGAATATTTGTTCTCGTCCCAAAGTCTAACTTCATATATGTATGGTTTATTTAAAATTCACAAACAAAGAAATCTTATTAAATCCATCATGAGCTCAATGGGCTTTTTAAGATACAACTTTGGCAAATCTATTAAAATTACAGTCGCCAATTGTATTTCTAATATCTTCTCACGACAATAAAGACAATTGTAAAAATGCAAATTACTCACAAGATTTGTTTCTGTCTACCGATTAGGTAAAAGTAATTGTTTCTTTAGTATCAAAATTATTATAAATTTAATTACTTCTGCATTTTAGATAGTAAATTCACGTTTAATGGAGATTATTATGACAAAACGCATTTGGTATATGCGATATTTTGAATAAAATATTTTACTCCTCTATCACCACAATTTGCTCTTAGATACAGGTACATGGTACATAAATTGTGATATTTTAAATGGGTCATATGAAACTGGTATTTTTATTACTTTTTCCTACTTACATACTAAAACAATAAAAGGCATCTTGGCCAAATTGGTTGTGTTGAGAGGTTATAAAAGAAAATGGTAAATAAAATATGGGAAATTAAAATCTCCTGAAGATATAAACATTGCTCACTCTTACAGAACACGAAGAAAGGAAATTCTTCAGAAGACAACCTACATATTACAAGTGATTCCTTTGACACGTGCTGGGGCCAAAAGAGTGAGCAATCTTCCATATTTTAAGTGGGAAATTTGCTGCCCATGTTACAACTGTTACATATGAAGCACATATGATTTACTTATATATTTTAGAAAAGATTTTTGTGTTTTCTTGGAAATGATTCAAAGTATAAATCTTGGTGAACGTTGTAACAGTAGTGAAGGTAATGTGCGGAGGACACTGAGGTCGATAAGGGCAACATGAAGAGGCTTGGTTTAACTAAACCCCGTCCATCAAAAATATCTTCCTCATACCTTTTAAAATAACTTACATTACTCTAAAAATGTTTTGCAACAGCACCAGGAAGAGCTTAGACGGTTTCATAAAATTGCTATATGGTGATTGGGAGTCGTAAGTGTATGGCAAAATGGTTTAAGTGTGACACAATATGTTGTCCAAGAATACCATCACAGTACTTCCTCTGCTGTAGAAGTTAGGGAAAGAGAGTCGTAGTCACAAATATTCAACTGTGGCACTCTTGAGCGAGGCCTCTTGAGGAGGATCAACGGTGCCATGGGCCAGAGAGTTACATTAAGCTTTCAAGGAAATTACTAGCCCTAACCTTGAAAGGCTTAGGTTCAGGTTGACCACTCTCGTTGGTATTTAACCCGTCGAGTTCGGACGTAAGAAAAAAGTGGCAGTTGTTTTTTCCCACTGCACAAGCTCGAAGCAGCAGGAAACAGTTTCTTGTGATGGAGTAGACTCGGAGGAAATACTTGCAATAATTTCTCTCTGGTCTTCTTTGCTTTTATAGCGAGTTTCCACCTAGTGAACGTGTAGACCTGCAACCTTCTTTCTAGAAATCCATGTTTTCAGTTAGAGGGCAAAACCAAAAATGACGCAATCGCATCGAGAGAATGTATCCCAGCCAAGCGACGACAAGTTCAGACACGTCATAACAGGCAACACTCTATGCGCCGCGCTTCCTTTCCTACCTCCACTTCTGGTCTTTCTGCTACGAGTCCGACTGCCATTACTCTATGATCACCCCTGGTATTCATGACATGTGCAGGATATTCCATAAAACTGGGACTGTGTTCCTCCCACGTGATTGTTCGGTCGAAAACAAGTCCAGCCAAACATAATTTAGTAACAGCTTCGGTTTTCGGGAGAGCTGTGTATGGCAGTAGTATTCCGAACCTGTGGCTTCGGCATAACGAGAAATGCTGTACAGATGTAGGTGTCTGAGCCGCACCGTAAGAGATAGAAAAGTCTTCTACGTAAAGTGTAGCAACAAGATCCTTCGTCAAGAATCGAGGCGATACTGTTCATGCCTATGGCAAAGAGAGTAGCACTAAGGATGTATTCATTAAGCGACACCCTTTACCTGTACAATTTGACCTAAATGAGCTCGCCGCACCAATACGTCGAGTCAACGATCTCGTAAGAACTCAGACAAATATATGGCGAGGATAGATTCCATGATACCATAGTGCCAAGTAGTATTATAGGCTTTGCCCGGATACATAAAAATTGTGCGACGAAGTAAATATTGCGATAACGGACTATAATAGAGACAAGTGACCTACGCTGTCCAGATATTTAGCCGACATAACATTAATGATTGGACAAAAGGCTATTGGAGTAGAGTGAGCTTCCCTCTGATTAAAAATAGCAAAAACTTCAGCCATTTACCACTAATCTGTAAATTCCTTCTCCCCTCGGTCAGGATACGGGTCTGAAAACTGTGCACATTCTTACCCGTTTAAACCTAGGGCAGGTAAATGCCCTCAAGAAGGCATCTGTTATCATCGATCTCGATAGACTTCCCAAAGCCAAAGCTACTCTCCCTCAGAATCCTTTTGAAAATAGATAAACAATGCTATGTACGCTCACCCAGGTATCAAAACAAAGAGTAAGAGATATGTTTCATACCTGGGGCGGTACCAGCAAAAAAAGCAACGCTGGAAAAAACTCGCTTCAGCGAAATCAGCTGGTTGAAAGGTTCTTCCCCTCGAGAGATGAACGCCAGCCGAAAGCCTTAACATCCATGCAATGTTCTAAAAATGCTGGTAGACGAATGTCTCTGCTATAGAATGCTGAGAACACGGTCACAAAATAATCGGCTGCAGCTGTGGCCTCCAAGAGTAGAGGTCCCTTTTTCCTGGAAGAAGAGAGTGGTCTTCTGATGAAATAATTTTGATACACTTCAAAACCTCTGCAAGAGGGGTTTCCATTGGGTCACATCACATGTTTGCAAAGAATAGCAACGACCAAGCTTGGAAATAAAACCAAATCTAGCCTTAGCCTGATGAAATACCGACAGGCTGAAAAGACATCTCCATTCTTCGAAAAGGAATTCTTCAAGTTTTCTCCAGTGCTCAGATGGTAAAAAGGGAGACTTTGATTATGGAGGATGGCGCTACATGCCATACAGTCCAAAATACTGCGCTTGCGTATATTTCCTATACATGGAACATAGCATTTTATTATTTGTACATATGTATATGTATGCGTTGTCTCCTAAAAATAAAAACATTTGGAGAGGGGTCCATTTTTACACCAGTACAGTCATGGACAAAAGTTTTGAGGTTACTATAATTTTTCATAGAAAAAATTAATAGAACTGATCAAAAGTTGCATTTTGTTTTAATATAATTGTCTCATAATTTGAAGGTAGAATATATGAAAATTTAGAGCCAAAACCCATTTTATTAATAAATAGTCCAATTGATGCGCGCTGTCAATATTTACAATGATGTTCTTTTTTCTTCAGGAAGGCTTATATTCGTTTTCGAAATACTAAAGACCAAATTGGTGGGGAAATCTTGAGTTTTATTGCCAATTTTTGTTCAATAAACACTAGAAAATTCTTAAAATTGGATGGCTTCTGTTTATTAGCTGTCAGTTTAATTATCACCCGCCAATTCTTTCATGATTCAAATTAAACGGGAAAATATTCCGAGCCAAGTCAAAATTTCCGTGTTCTTTTCGGCAAAAGAACATTGTTATTGCATTTGCTTTGTAACAAGGTACGCCATCATGCTGAAAAATACAGATATCATCTCAAATTCAGTCCTACCTTTGGCATAGATGCTGGTACCGTTTTGAGTTCATGGCGGAGTGTTCTTGTACAAAATTGTTAGTGTCCGACACAAGCCTCGTAAAAGCACTCCACGTTTCTCTCCTTAAGAATGGATCTTCCAGAAGCTATGAGAAAATATCATTTTTCCCAGTCTTTAACTCTAAATTCCTTATAATTTCTACAAAAGTGGAGCCTGTCAGTAAGGTTCTTATTGGTGAAATGAGGCTTTATTGAACCCCTTCTAGACACAAGAACTTTGTTGAAAAGTATCCTCCTCTTTTTACTCGCTAAAACCTTCTCACCCGCCTCTTTATAATTGTGTAAAAGCTAGTTGTTAGGGGCAACCCGATCGTTGAGCTGGAACCTTATCGTAAAGCGATTTTGGCGTTCATTTGAAGCCCTTGGTCGTTCAAAAAACCTTTTCGCAGGAGTGTAACCAGTCTTTTTATTGCCAGTAATGATCCTAAAGATGATGATCCTTGATACAATACCCTTTATCTCCTTGCATTTCATGACACTTCGGTGTAGAGTAATAATGGTTGCACGGTTTGCTTTGGAAAAAATCATTTCTGGGACTGTTAAAGAGTCAAAAATTTATTTTTACAAAAATATTACGAAATAAATTATAATTACACCCCATCATTTATTTCACCCATATTTGTCATCCATTTGCCCTCTTGCTCGAATAGCGGCGAAGCTTCAAAAATAAAACTCACCTCCAACAGCGAAGGAAAACATTGGTTTTCTTAGTACTTTTGGAATGCAGGATTTCTAATAAATCTTCACTATTTAAATACAGGGTGTCCACGTGGTTACTATGCGCTAGAAATAAACATCCCCGAGAGGATCACAATGAAGAAATTTTAACTCTAGTCAGGTCTACAAGAGATCTAGTTTGGAAACCAATTGAAAGATCCTCTGCATCTCTGCATTTCATCTACAGGGTACCCGAAAAGCTACTAATCTGGATCTCTTGTAGACCCCAAGAGAGTTGCACTTTCTTTATGGTTGTCTTGGCGGGAATCTTTATTTCCAGTGCATAATAATTTTTCAGATACCCTGTAATAGAATAATTATGCGGCTCCTTTTCGCAACAGGTCCGGTAGCGAATTAGGCATTCGAAGCTATATCAATGTTAAGGTTGGGTTAGGCTAGGTTAGGTAAAGATAAGAAAATCGAAATATTATGAACTTTCCATTGCATTTTTGCGTTGCCGTTGGGCTGTAATAAGCATGAAAGCAATTTCAGTGTTTGATGTCGAAAAGAAACTTGGCTGAAAGAATCAATTATCGTTTGAGACAATTTTTTATTTCATTCACGTATGGTGCAAAGGGTTTCCGACTACTGTTTTTTGTGTTTCAGAGCTTAAAATGTGAACATTATGCGAGAAGTGTGCATCAGTTCCTTGCTCTAAATCCTAATTAACTAAACTAGCCTAACCTAACCTAACCTAATCTAGCCTACACTCCGAGCCTCGAACGCCATAGATTAAACTTATCGTCGCGATAGCCCGTTTCAAAAAATACACATTGTCCCTATCTCAAATTTTAAAAACAAATGAAAAAAATAAAAATATAGAATAGTCTTAAAAGATTTGGCCATGACTCTAGACTCCTCTTTGTTCCTGCCCCTTACGTATTTATTACAATTCGCCCTCCTCAATTTTCATGACCTTTTATTATCCTTTTACCATTGGAATTGTTTAAGTTTGTTTTGTTCTTTTGAAAAATGAAATTTGATTACGACCAGCATGGATAAAGTTTGGGTTAAAAGTGAATATTTTTTTTTTTGTAAAGAAATTTTATAAACAAGATTATAGGTAACTTTGGAGAGGCTTTTTGAAAGCTATGTTGAAAATTAACTTATCTAACTTAAATAATGAAATAAGCAAACTTTTATTCCATTTAAAGTTTCTAACGTCTTTAATTTTGCCAGAACTTTTTCCAACAAATTATGTTCTTTGTTATAATAGCTGCCGCAAAATACAATGTTTTTTATGAAAAAGGTTAAATCATGAGGTCCCTTTTCGTTTCTAACGTGTCAATTAGTTTCCTCGTCTACTCTTTTCAGCCTCTGCTTCTCCACATAATTTAACCTTCCCAAATATTTCCAGTTTCAGAAAAAAATTGTTTTAAAATCGTTTTTATGAAAAAAAGTTAAATCATGAATACCATAGTTCCCTTTTCCAGATATGGATCTTCGTGAAAGGAGTTCAATTTGAGAAAAGTTGAGGTCCCTTTTCTTTTCTAACGTGCCAATTAGTTTCCTCGTCTACTCTTTTCAGCCTCTGCTCCTCCACATAATTTAACCTTTCCAAATATTTCCAGTTTCAGAAAGAAATTTTTTTAAAATCGTTTCCCACAAACTCCAATTCTGTCCTTAACTAGTTACCCAAAGCTGGACCTCAAAGTTTGTAGGAAGCAGTGGAACTGCTGGCACCAACCAATCTTGTTCAAGTAAAACGTTTTTGCTTTGATTCTCTTCCGAAACCAACGATGTCATCAATTTGAAGATGGCGAATCAGTGACTGATCTATAACTCAAGAACATTCTAGGCTATTATAAAGATATGCACAATCCCTCGATTTGGAAGTGAGAAGAAGCATCGATAGGCTACATAGCACTTTATATTATTAGCTTTTCTAGAAAAAAAACAGCAATTTATGTGTGGTATTTAAATCAGCCTTTAATAGATACAAGCAACTACCAAAAGAGTCATCATAGAACTGAGCCCTTTTCTGACGCTAAATTTTCCCAACTTTTGAATAACAAATTTTGGTAATGCTTTGACCAAACTTAATACAGTAGGGCTTATTTGCTTCTTTTTTGAATTTGGAGGAGGTGTAATGTATAATATTAGCTCTGGAAGTTGGAAATTAAAGAGATTGGATATAATGCTTAACTAGAGAAAATAGTTCATGAAATTAATCCTATATATGAAATAATAAAGTAGCATCTGTAATTGCGAGAGAAGTACTCTTGCAGTTTACTATCTCGTTACCCGGTAAAGGCTAGCGGTTTAGGAAAGTTGGCTGAAAAGCGCTAGCATCTTCTCAACTAAGTTTCTCTTTGCAGAAACCAGTTTTTGAAACAGAGAGATAATCTTTCCTACTAATAATCATTCATATTTTTTTAAGCGGCCACACTTATAGTGATGACTGCTTAATTCTCTGCCCACCCTATGCGTGAACTGCAAACAGTTCTGTGATGAAATAGTCATTGTTTTTTCCTCCGAACTATGTGCATTTGGTACGGCATACTTAGAAGAAGCTGGTTTCAATAAAAGCCGACAGCCGATAATAATGTCAGAAACTTCTCCGGACAAAGGACCACTGTAACCTCAGCTGCTCATTTCAGCGGGGTCAACCCAAGGGTACAGAGGGATATGCAACCGTCTCTGTGTATGGTTGAAGCAGTTGCGATTTAAACGCTTTCGAGGAGATTGTGCGCTTAATAGGTCCATCATGTGTCACCCCCCGAGAGGATTACCCCGGCAATCTCCCAACCCATAGATACGATGGAAAAACGTGAAGGACCTTTCCAAACTAAGGAAAAATAATAAATCAATAAAAATAATATTACTGAACCCAAATAATACCATTAAATAACCAAAAACACTGTGCGAAAGTTCCCTGAAAAGTTGATAAAACTCTCTATTCAATAAGGATTGACAGGTGCATCTCGCCCTACAGGTAGGTTGCATTCTGGAAAAGAGGGCGGCCCACTCCGCCACAAGAGTCCCCCTGCGAACCATAAATGGGAAAACAAGCCGGATTGAGGCAAAGTTTTCAAAGCTTTATTCAGAAAATTTAACGTGACAGTATCGCGAATAATTTACTTGCCGGTTTGCTATGTCACCATTTGCGAGAACAAAAAGGATGTAGCTAGGCTAACAAAGGATACGGAGATGCCCGTACAAAAGGAGATCAACCTCTTAACAAGCACCTTCCGACAAATTCAAGCCCATAAACGTGTTGGCTGTTGGAGGCTGAACATATGGGTAAGACAACACTCTAAAGAAGAAATTTCAGAAAAAATCACCCGAAACCCACCCTAGGCGAAGGTCATAGAGGTGGTCAAATTCCAGAATAAATGAGGCAACAGTGGTTACCACCACGTCTTCAAGATAATATTCGGAGAGACACAAATGTCACAAAAGGCAAAATAGAGTGGGCAAAATAGAGCTGCTTTTCAACGCAAAGATCAACGTTGTTGAACAGATATAACGAGAGGAGTTCACTTCCGTTCAAATTTTCTCTCGTTGCTTCAAGCTGGAACATCATAGCACCAAAAACGGCAAGGAAAAGTAGATATTAATGTTCCAAATGCAGCGGAAAAGGGCAAAGGTGGCAAGAGTGTACCGTTCAAGAAGACTGGTGCCAAAACTGCGACCTGAACCAAGGTCAATGGACATGTCTTGCCCCAGGAAGAAAGAGATACTAAAGAAGAACTGCAAAGTGTAAAGACTGAGACAGCTATAAAGGCAGTATCTCCTAGGATTAGGCAGCAAGAGCCGTCTCAGATAGAGTTCTCGAGCCCCAGCAAAATAAGTATCCTAACCTGGAAAATGAGAACCCTATCAGGATTCTTAATTGCATCCTCTATGCACGTGTGATAAACTTGACCAACCCAGGACCCTTTTCAAAAGAGCTACATGCAATACTAGTGAAAAATGGGTTGTCGTTTCTGGACAATTCCCATTGGTTACGTTGCATAACTACAGTTCAAGTTTCTTTCAAACGAAGAGGCACCCAAAACTGTTGTCGCAGCTACAGTTCCAACTGAAAAGAAGATAACTTGGAGGCAACACCAGGTTTCAAAAGGTCTACAAGTGGGGACCCTAGAGTGGAGAGCACAAAGCTCCGGGAACTGAAGGAAAAGAAATGCCGGGAGGAATAATCAAACAGAATGATACCTCTGAAGCAGCACATCCGACGAAGATGAGGATATATCCGAGACTTCCAAAGCCTCTAAGGTCCCAGAGAGATCTCGAGGTAAGGGGAAAACGCCAACCTCCATCCCGAACTTACAAGTTCGATGGAGAGGATCTTAACCTTAGAATCTACTCTTAGGAAGTTGTACCGTTCCCAGAGAGGCATGGTGCTAGGGAAGTATATCACGGTGTTCATACAGGCAGGCTCAAGTGTGCTTTTGATGCACTTGCTCAAGATTCGGTAGCTGAAGAAGGCCTCTTTTCAGAGAATATCCAAATGTACAGACTCCTACATCACTTAGAGTGATGCAGACTTTAAAAAAATCAGGAACTTTAAAAAACAAAACAAGAAGGAGAAAAGGAGAAAGAAAGAAAGTAACACACACGAACGAATCAAAACAACAACAAAAACATGGCAAACATTAACAAACCCCTAAAATACTAAGCTAAACGTGAATGGGTGTTAGGGAAGATCCACTGCATATCGAAACATATTCCGAACGTTGGAGCCCGACATAAGCCTCCGTACAGAACATTGTTATAAACAAGAACCACACACAGGATCGATGCTACCACGCAGGCATAGCGATCCGCAAGAACATAAAATTTAAAAAGCTACCAAAATTAGACAAATCATTCGTAGCAGCATAACAGCCGCCACTACCTGACAATCAACAAGTTCCTTACCCTTTTCGGGCATGAAAAACTGTCGTTGCTAAGTGAAAACCAAAACACCAGATACAGAACATCTTGTTACGGTAACACCGACCAAAGGGGAATAAATTTGGGTCTACTCCTCGAAAAAGACACATTCCAGAGGATCGGAAAAAATATTTCGACCTTAATAACACTTAGCTCGGCAAAAAACTTAGCAGAATGTTAGCAAGTACAAACCTTCCCTTCAACATCAGCAACGAACCAGGACACGTATGCAGAGAGATCATATCCCTATTCTTACAACAATCTCTCTTGCATCAATGGTTAAGTCCGTCGCACTTAGGAAGAGTTATGCAAAAGCCAACTGAGAGCTAAACAAAGAGATGCTCAGCAACTATCAGCCAGCTCATCTAGGCGATGCAAATCTTTAAGAAATTGATGAAGTGATCAACAAAATCTCTTATCATCTCATACTAGCCAATGAGGGATGCGTCCATAGGATCTCCCACAAAATGCTCCCACAACCTAGGTGGATAAACAGGATGAGGAACATCACCTGGGAACATAGAGCAATCAATGAGGAAATTGGCAGGACAGTATCAAACCAGGAAAGATTTACCTGAAAGAGACGCCTGAGCTATGATCTCAAAACATAATCCTCAACAAACAGAGAGATATTTTGAAGGATATTATAGGTATTATGGACAGAGGGGGCTATCCTGTTGAGTTATGAAAGAACATACGTAGACTTAACCGGTTGCCCCGAAATCCGAATCACGAGTCAAAGAGTTTGATGAACTTATAGAGAACCAGAATGAATCGAAAGAAGATTCCAGAATTTTTGGAAAATGACGACCTCGCCACGATGATAAAAGTACCCATCCGCATCTCCAAGTGTCTCAAGAAAGAGAGATAGTTAATCTTGGGCACCGCGTCACGTTTGAAGAGACCATGATCGCCGATAAGGTCTTTCAAACAGAGGACAGACGGCAGTTCTGGGCTCACAAAGAACAACCATATGAACGCCCCACGGTGAATTATTCCGGGCATCGTAAATACAATGAATGCTGCCCTGAATACAGGCTACTTACCGGTAGGGTATGAGATGGCTAAAATCATCTTCATCCCGAAAGGGAATAAGCCTCCGGATGAGCTGATTTAACTACTTCTGGAGATACTCGGCAAGATTTTCGATATCGTACCTAAAAGGCTACAAGCTCAACTAAGCGAGTTGGGAGCGCACAAGCCTCAACAGGGAAAGGGGCACGGATAGGGCTCTAGCGCACCTAAACGAGAAAAACGCATATTGCCAAACGAATGGATATATATTGTGCTAAGGGAGGTGCAGAAGGTCTTCGACAAGGTTTGGATAGTAGGACTCCATTACAAGATTCTAAGTCCTGCTAGACCCGATTCTGGAAAGGTATGCGACTTCATTATGGACAAAAGTGCTGACTCATGCTCGAGGAACGAAGAGGAGCCGAATTCCAACTAAAAGCGGGCTGTCCATATGGGAGCAGTTTGAGCCCATTGCTTTACCTGGTCTACACCATCGACCTTCAAACTCCAGTACTCAGGGACACAATCTATCTACAATTCGGTTGATGACCCAAGTGGTCGACAAATCCTCTATGAGAAAACTACAACGCGTGCAGAAGACACGAAGCCGCGATTTTCGACGGCAAAGGGATCTATACAGAATACAACGTCTGAAATCAGTCAACGTTGCCTCTGTAAAACGGGAAAAAAGGTCTGGGCAGCATTGAACGATAGTATCAATCTGAAATGCACAGAGTAGGAGCCAGGATCAAAATCCCTGCCAGACTGCGGGAGAAAGTTACCCAGGGTCATAGGTTCCCTAGCAGTAAGCTCTTTCCCAAGAAACACATTTTTCTAATGTATACTTAACAAATAAACAGGAATATAAAAACATACAATGGCACGGAAAGTATAACAGCCAAAAGATGAACAAAACAGCCACAAGGTAAAACGCTATGCTAAAAAAGGCTTGAAATCTCAACATTAACCGATAAAAATAAGTACACCGAAACTTAAGACAAGAACAAAAGAAGAACACTGCAAAAAGACACGCACCAAAATACGTAAATAAAAACATTAAACAAAGAGAAAACAATAATTAAAAAAGGACAAAAATAAAACGATGCCATCTTTACCAGGTCAAATACCTCTCACTTCTGTTTTTTTTTCTTTCACCATCAATTTCTTTCCACTATCAATTCTCTTTCTCAATTGAGTACATCATGAACTTCATTTTTGCTGCGTACGACCACAAAACAACTCCTGGCCGCTAAAGGAAGAACCGTAAATGGAAAACTTTAGATCAATGCCTCCTCAAAATAAAAAAATTTCGTTTTGATGATGACTGAAGAAAGGCGAAAGCTCACGGCCAAATTTTGAATTAGTTTTAAATACAACCAAATAAAATAGATCTTCGTCAGCTGCTTTTTATCTCTAGCCAGATAAAAAAAAACAGCATTCGCCAAATAGAAACTTTTAAAATAAAATTGTAATATATATATATATATATATATATATATATATATATATATATATCAGTGGCGACTGGTGACATTTTTGCTTAGGCATGCTAGTTTATGAAGTACAGAGAAAATATGACGTCGCTACAAAAACTTTGCATAATTGTTACATATAGTATTTAGTAAGTTAGAATAGCTTTCATAAACATTTTGACACGTTTTTGAAAAAAAATTATTCAATGCTATGTTTAGTAATCACAACAAATTTATTAATATTTATTTTTTTTTTAAATATTGGGAAAGCGTGACAAAAATCAAACTTAACTAAGGTAATGGCAAAACATTACCTATCTAGAATTTCTGGTAGTTGTGTTTCTAGCAAAATTCTTCACTTAATGTTTCATAAAAGTTCTCCCAATTCTCAAAAGGTTTTGGAAGAATTCTTTTTCAATTGAAAAAAAGCAAGAGTAGAAAGCCTGTCTTTACCTTGGGAATTTGTCGATAACTTTTAATTCTTTGAAGAGCAGAAAATGAACGCTCCACAGTTGCTGTTGTTATTGGCATTGTTAGGATCAAATTTGTTAACTTCTCTATTTCCCGTAGACATTTGTCCATTTCATTTTCATATAGATATTTAAGATGCTCAACAACATTCGTTTTCGAAAGAGATTTGTGCGAATAAAAAAAAAATTAAAAAAATCAAACTTTTAATATTCTAAAAGCTCAATGAATTCTAAATTATCTAATGAACTGAAACACTCTTTCATTTGAATGATTATTTTATCGAATATGGGGAAAGATTCTGTTTTCTTTGCTTGATGGTTAACCACACTTTCCTATTACCAAGGTTCATGTATCTGGAAACTTTTGTTTCTCATTTAGGGAATTTTCTTTAGTGTTTTCAACGGTCATTGATATATACAGAATATCGATGAATTTCGTTTGCGACACATCAACTAGCTAGTCAGCTATTATGGGAACGACACTCTTCATGACGAGAAATAGCAGTGTCTAAATTATTTAAATCGTCATATCCACAATCAACCGAATTCCACACATACTTTTCATTTGAAAATAACAAACACGACCATCAGTACAATTTTTAATTGGAATTATTGCCACATAACCATAGAGCTTCACTATACATCTTAGTGTTAAATTTTCAAGTAAATCCTCTACTTAAATGCAAATTTTGGCATCACTCTCACAATATTTTCACCGCGCTTTTGCTCATCATTCGACTTTTAGCTAAACATTCTCAATTTTAATTCATTGAATATATCGTTTGTAATTATGGATACAAAAGATAAGTAAACAATAAACTCGGTAAACAATTAGTATGCTTGTATATCTGGGCCTCAGTGCTCTCACTTCTCCTAAAAGTGTCAGATGTCTAAGCCATTCAACCTACCCTCTGTGTGGTTACCAGATATCATCTGCGTCTATGCGTTTTGAAAATTTATGCATTGTGTATTACGAAAGTAATTTAAATGATAAAAACGAAATTATAAATAAATATTTTCAATTTTTAGCATGTTTATAAACATTTTAACTCTTGTATTTTAGCTACAAAACTTGTTAAATTTATAAGTTATATTAAGCGAAAAGGTGTACGCAACAAACAACCTTATTCTCTTAAGTGATAAAAAGTTTTTATGTACCCAGACACAAACTTGCAAAGCTAACTGATGGCGACTGAATTGCTGGTGTAGGCAACCAACAGTCCTATTGTCTATGGCAATCGAGACTATTTTCATGTACCCAGATAGAAACTTTAAAAGGTGAGATAATCTCTGCTGACTTAAAGTAACGCTACGGGAAAATTATCCTTTGCAGTGTCAAAGGCTTACAAGTTACAACACGTGATTCTGTGAAAGCAAGTCATGCAGAGCATGCCATGGATTCATGGAGGAATCGCCACTGTTATATATATATATATATATATATATATATATATATATATATATATATATATATATATATATATATATATATATATATATATATATATATATATATTAGCTTTTTTTTTAGACAGCAAACGCTTCAATAATCACAATCACAGTCGAAAGACTGGACTACATGACGATAGTGATAATAATCAAGAAGATGGCGTATTAAGAAAATGATGCTAGAGGCCCAAACTTACATTATTATATATAATTATAAGCACCAATTCACAGAGGGAATCTTCATATGGTAACTAGCCCGAACAGTCCAATAAAGAAACTACTTGGTGCGCTTGCGACTGGAACGACACTCAATTCTACTGAATCTGTCTACCGCAATAAAAAAAAACAAGGGCGAGCTAATGAGACAAACGCCTAAACTGTTCAGATGAAAATATTAAATAAACTTGACAAACGCAAAATTTTTACCCTAATTTCTGCGATAAGGGGGTATATTTTGCCTTTCTAAGAACTAGTTCGTATGAATTAAACTCAGACAATCAAAAATAGGCACAATGGTATCGATACGGACCAACTAAAAGGAACAATACGAACCCAAGGCGAGGAAAGGAGAAAAATAAAAACGTTAGGAATGGCTCTTGTTAACGTTTCCTCATTTTTCCATGATATGATGCTTTAATTTAAAAGAGCGGAAAAGGGGGGAGAAGACAGAGGTCTATAAAGACGCTTTTGGATAAACAAGCTGGAATCGCGTTCTATTCAAGGAATTGGATCCGAGTCATTGTGAGCGTTAATTCTTGAACCTTTTGTCCATGAATGAATGCCTTCCTGGTGTTGAGTCTCAACGAAATAGTTTTTTTCCTGGTTTGCAATTGAAATTTAAAAACATATATATATTTTATTTTCTTTATCGTTCTCTTCATGTTTTTTTAGATTAATATTATTGCTGCAATTTATCTTATTGTTGGGACTTATGTAATTATGATTTAGTATATTGCTTCTATTTATATGATCATCACTTTTTATCTTGGCGTTTCCATTGTTATCATTTATGATATTGTTTACTTTATACATTGTTGGATCGCTGTCTTGACCATATGTAAAATCCACAACCCCACATGGTAACAAAATGGGGTAAGGCAGAGCAGAAACGAGATAGTTATGCCGTTTTTAGTTATATAGATTATATGGTGTAGATCATTTGTCATGATGGTTAGTTAATGAAGAATATGTTTGTCAGTGTGTTAGTATGTTGGTTCAATCCTTAGGAAAGTGACGATACCTCCTTCATACTTTGGCCTATACAAGGTAAAATACAAGTATATTCATATCGCTAACCTCGTGACATGTCAAAAGTTCGAAAGCAATGTAAGTATTTGAATCCCATGAACACATTTGTTCCTTAGATTAGGGGATAATTCAGTGACCTCCATTAAAGGAAATTGAATATGTATGATTCCTTTTCTTCACTTCCCTTTTCTATAATTTTCTATCAAATTCCAAGTCATCTAACTTTCTTTCTAATATTTGAGGACACCTGCCGTTACAGTGCTTGGCATTACAGTCATGAAGCGACTAAAGTATGAGTGTTCTCTCTAACTCTCTATTCTCTGATCTACATGTTCTCTCTCTCTCCCTCTCTTTCTCTCCCTCTCTTTCTCTCCTCTCTTTCTCTCCCTCTCTTTCTCTCCCTCTCTTTCTCTCCTCTCTTCTCCTCTCCTTTACTCTCCCTCTCTTTCTCTCCCTCTCTCTCTCT